>OY757281.1:0-562500 GCA_963584085.1 Pyrausta aurata
TGTTGTTGATAAAAATAAAAATTAGTTAAAAAATAGTGAAACATGTATATATAATGAAAGTATATATTACACGTTCACAAATAATTGTTCAAAGTAAATAAAATTTCAGAATATTCTTAGATATAATAATTAAAGTAAACATTAAATATTGAAATATAAGAAAAACTACAAACTACAAATACGATTGATTAAGAAAAAAGGTACACAATTTAACAATCAATTACAAGAAAGGTCACTGGTCCCCCAGGCCAGTGGGAATTAGAATTTAAAAAAAAAAAAAAAAAAAAAAAAAAAAAAAACCTAACCTAACCTAACCTAACCTAACCTAACCTAACCTAACCTAACCTAACCTAACCAGTCGCACGCCTCCCTCCGCACCGAGCGCCACGAAATTGACTCGCTCCGCGCTTAAAAAATCGAAGTTGTGGGTTTTTTCGCGAAAAACACCAAGTGTTATACATTTTCGGACGCGCCGTGACGAGACGCATCGTTTGACGTTATTTTTACGTTTCTAAGTGTCACGGTTGCGAAATTATCACGGAAAAAGTGAAAAAATTAACTTCAAAGTGAAACGCCGCTGAATCTAGAGCGGCAACCCACACATATTTAAGTGCAGTTTGGAGCGCCTTGTGAAGACCTACGCAGTGACACCAAATTTGGATTTTTCCGGTCACTGGTTAGGCAGTTAAGACCAAAAAAACAACTCACCACGTGTCACGTGGTGCCACTTCCGGAGGAGAGCGGCCATTTCTGGAACGGGAATCTGAAAGCGACACAGACGAGGAGCCAGGAGACACCTTCAGATCAAAAATACGAACACGCTAAGTGGGAAAAATTTAATTTTAAAAATTTGTATTTTTGCGACAGCCCTAACTTAAATTTAAGATCGACAACCCTATATTTTTTCTTTTTGTAAAAATAGTTTGTAGTCAATTCTAATTGTATTTTAAATTTCACGCAAATCCGTTTGAAAATAAATTAATTATTTAAACTTAAAACTTTGAAAAATTCGGGGGTGGAAAATTTCAACCCTTAACCATTTAAAAAAAATATATCTTGTAAAATTTATAAGGGCCTAGCATATTTTGTATAAATTAGATTTTTAAATTAATAATTAGTATTTATTAAGTAGAATTGAAACTGTAAAATCGTGTTATTTTTAAGTCTCCCTATTTTATAAGTTAATTTACACCCCCAAAGGGTTGCGCTAAAAATATTTTGAACACACTGCCAGAAAGGACATTTTACACCCTTTCTGGGTATATAAGTCAAATCTACGCGCATACATAAATATAAGATTTATTAAGCCCCGAAAAAGGGTAAACAAAACAAAATTCAAGATAATATTGTGTATTTTAACCGCCACTTAGACTTTTAGACCTACTTTCACCCAAATTTTTATATACAACAGTGCATTTTTATAGCTTATTTCATTAGTGTAATTAATAGGCAATTCATTTATAGTTAAATCAGATTTTTTTAAATATTAGATCTAAATAAAATAAGCTATATAAAAACCCTAACCAAAATCTGCGCAAATTTCAACCCCCTAATTACCACCCTAAATATTAACCCTTATCTATTATAAATTGATAGTGGGTTTAAACTGTCTAATTCTTTCATTTAGTATAATTTTAAATTTTTCAGACAATTGGTTTTAATAATATACAAGTTTATTAGTATTATTCGTGCCGTATAACGACTTCCGGTACAAAAACCACCCCCCACTCCAAGCCCGTTGTCCAAAAATTTTTAAATTTACATCACTAGATAGCCTAATTCATACGCTTTCTGGCTGTATCAATAAAACCCACGCGACTTGTAAGGGGTGGCTTTGAGAACAACCCCAAACCCATACGGAAATCTGTGAAATTACCATCGGCGCGACCCGAGTACATATATATACGTTTTAAAAATAGATAAAATTAAAATAACATATTAAAATTATATTCGCTAGATAGGTAATTTAATAAGGTACAAAAATATATAATCAAAATCCACGCGCATTAAATAGTTTTGTAGTTATAAAGTTTTCCCCGCAGTTAGGAAGGAAAAAAGTGTAAAAATTCACATTAAATTAGAAATATTTAGTAAATAAATAAAGTTAAAAATACAATAAATACATTAAAACATAGTTTATTCAATACTTATTCATATTCGAGTGAGAGAAAAATTTTAAAAGTAAATAGTAATATAAATAATTAAAAAAGAAATCGAAACAGCCCAACAAAGTCAGATCCAACCAAAATTTTCTAAGTCGCTGAACGTAAAATCGGAAAATTTTTTAAAAATCTATAACTCGGGAAATACTTATCGGATCACAAAACTTTTTTGACCCAGGACCTAGGCTCGAGGAGAGCTACCTAGTTATAAAAACGCGAAAGCTCTAGGTAGAGAGATAGAGATTTTGATTTTTCCGCTGGGAAACTGCTGGGAAAACGTAGAAAAACCGAATTAAATCTAATTCTGTTAACAGATTCAGAATCACAGTAGTTTGTTACATAGGTTTCCGCGAAAAAACTGAGAGTTTCCTCATTTTTCATTTTTCACTATATAGAGGAATATTCTAAGTCCAGCTCCCACATAGCGAAATTTTCTAAGTCCGGCCACCATACAAATTTTAACAAAATCTTTAAAAATCTATAACTTGGAAACCAATTGACTTACGTGTACGGAACTGATAGCAAAACAGTCGAGAATAGTGAGGAGCATCTGATCAGATAGAGACCCGAGCTCTACATAGAGCGGATAAAGAGTTGGTTTTACGGAGATAGAGTGCTTTATTAAGGTCATTTAAAATAGAAAAAATCGACACAGATTATTTTTCTCTAGTAGTAAGTAGCTCTTACTAGCCCGTAAAATTGTTATTTTCTGGTTTTTCAAAAATTTATTTTTTAAAAATTTATCGGCTCATAGTAAAATTTCTAAGTCCTGCCACCATACAAATTTTAGTAAAAATCTTCTAAAATCTATAACTTGAAAACCAGTTGACTTAGGTGGACGAAATTGATAGTAGAATAGTCCAGAATAGTGAGGAGTATCTGACCAGATAGAGACCCGAGCTCTACATAGAGCGGATAAAAAGTTGGTTTTACGGAGATAAAGTGCTTTACAAAAGTCACTTAAAATAGGAAAAAATTACACAGAGTAATTTTCTCTAGTAGTAAGCAACTCCTACTAGCCCGCAAAATTGTTATTTTTCGGATTTTCAAAAATTTATTTTTAAAAAAAATTTATCGGCTCAGTAAATTTTCTAAGTTCGGCCACCATACAAAATTTATAGAAAACAAACAAAAATCAATAACTCCGGAACCAACAGTCCAATCCTAACGGGACTCAGGGCAGATAAACTAGAATAAATAGAGCTAGGAGACACGACACCAGACTAAGCTCTAGGTAGAGCCAGGAGGTATTTTGACTCTACACCGAACGATTTCGGGTTTTAGTCCCTGCAAACGGGACACGACTAAGCGGGACATATTCCTGTTGTAGAGATCAGCTCTACATTATTAAGTTTAGGGTCTCTCTATTTTTTATTTTCATTTTACTTTTAGTTTTATCTGTTTTATAGAGTTCTGTGTTTATTGACCAGTTCTCCTAGGTTAGCGACTCTACATCGTTCCACTGAACTTTTGTTTTACCAAGAGACAAAGCTCTGTCTCTATCGAAATGGCTACGACGCGCACCCCAGCTAAAAAACCAGTAGGGACGAACTCTCCCATCTCACCGATAGTCATAGTTGACGAGAGGGCCGGCCCCTCGCAAACGACACCGCCCCAGCCCTCCAGGGTGAGGCGTAGTATAGGAGAGTGGGAGAGCGCAATGACAGAGCCCACGCCCTGCACCGTGGCAGCGCATGGGCATGCTCGCTCACCAACGAAGCCTGCCCCGGCACCGCCGGCGCCGCTGAAGCCCAGGACAAGGACGGTGCACCATACAGAGCCGAAGATTACGGCACGTAGAGCCTCGACTGAGGCAGCCGTGGTGTCGCCGGGGCCGGGACAGGAACCAGCCAAACCCACCGACCGGGTGACCCAGGCCAGGAGGCTCCTCGCGAAGGCAAAGACCCACATAAGTGAGTCGCGTAACCTCCGCTCGGACCTTAAGGTCGGGATCACCCAGGCGCTGGACGGCTTATTCGCCCTGGTGAAGGAGCTCGCAGCGGCTACGGGACCTGCAACAGAAAAAAGAGTTAGTGAGAAGCTAGAAGTAGGAGTTAGAGAGGGGGGAGTAGCCGGGGAGGGAATAGGATCGGAGGGAAAGGAATTGGTGAAAATGATGCGGGAACAGGGGGAGAAAATTGATAAAACAAACAGGGAATTAGAGATGTTGAGACAAGCCATCGCTTCGCAGCAGGAGACAGCGAAGACTCTGACGTATGCAGGCGCCACAGCGGCGGCGCCACTCAGCAGAGCACCTGCGAGGAAGAGCGCACTGCACTCCATTGTGGTAGAGTCCAAGGACGAAGCCGCAACAGGAGACGACGTCATGCAGCAGGTCAGAGACGCAGTCAACGCGAAGGACGGCTGGGTTACCGTAGAGAGGGTCCGCAAAGTGAAGGATAAGAAGGTCATCTTAGGCTGCAAGACAATAGAAGAACGAGACAGGGTGAAGGAACGCCTCCAGAGCGCTGCCAATTGCCTTCGGTTCGAGGAAATGAAAAACCAAGACCCTATGGTCATACTCAGGGATGTTATATCCAGTCACACAGACTCGGACATACTCACGGCCCTGAGAAACCAAAATGGGGCGGTATTTCATGGCCTCGAAGCGAAGGACAGCCGCATGGAGGTGAAGTTCAGGCGCAAGGCCAGGAACCACCTCATGAACCACGTTGTGCTAAGGGTCTCACCACAGGTTTACAACAGATTGATAGACAGAGAAGCGGTCCACATCGACATCCAGAGGGTGCGGGTTGCAGATCAATCCCCGCTTGTACAGTGTTCCATGTGCTTGGCGTATGGACACGGAAGGAGATTCTGCAAGGAGACTACACCCCGATGCACACACTGTGGAGGCCCCCACATGAGGACAGAATGCACAGATTATATAGCGTCCATAGCACCAACGTGTTGCAACTGTGTGGCAGCAAAGTTAGACAGTAACGAACACAACGCTTTTAGCTCTGAGTGCCCGGTGCGGAGGAAGTGGGAGGCACTGGCACGAGCTAAAGTGCAGTATTGCTGAGGTGGTCCCAACGCGTTCAGGGGCGGGCGCCCCAACCAGAAGATATGCAGTGGCCCAGGCGAACCTCCAGCGCAAGCAGCTTGCAACAACCGAACTCATGGCGGAGGCCAGCAGACGCAAATTGGCGTTTGCGCTGATCCAGGAGCCGTACGTGGGCCGGATAAGGAGGATGAAGGACTACCGGGGTGCGAGAGTCTACCAGAACGCAGCAGTAGGAGATGGGACGGTAAAGGCAGCGATAGTCGTCTTCGATGGCGATCTCGATGTCATACCGTGCCCGAAACTCACTTGTGACAACATAGTCGCAGTGAGGATCCGAACCTGCGCCTGGGAAATCGCGGTGGTGTCCTTCTACTTTGAACCGGACCAACCCATTGGGCCATACCTGGAGCGGCTGAGGGAGGTCGTAGGGGAGCTGGGCCCAAGACTACTGCTTATAGGCGGAGACAGTAACGCCAAGAGCACCTGGTGGGGCAGTACCGAGGAAGACCACAGGGGAGAGGATATGTCGGGGACCCTGGAAGAGTCTGATCTACATGTGCTCAACAGAGGTGATACACCCACCTTTGATACCATAAGGGGAACAAAGGTGTATCAAAGCCATGTAGACATAACAGCCTGCACGGAAGACCTCTTGGATCTGGTCGACAACTGGAAGGTAGAACTTGGGATGACGAGCTCCGACCACAACACCATAACCTTCGAAATAAGCCTCCGCAAGAGCAAGGGAATGAGGGTCCACAGAACGACAAGGCTGTACAACACGAGGAAAGCGGACTGGGACCTCTTCACCACCACACTTCATGAGGCCAAACAGCAGGACAACCTAAACACTGAAGCAATAAACAATATTACAAGCCCAAAACACCTGGAACAAGTGATTAGGAAGTACGAAGCGGCAATTACATCAGCCTGCAAAGCAAGCATGCCCGAGAAAAAGAACACGGAGGTACTGAAGATTCCGTGGTGGAGCGAGGAGCTCGAAAGGCTTAAAAAGGTAACCACTACCTACAGACGAAAGATAAAGAATGCTGCTCCCCACCGCAGGGAGATAGTGGTAGCCAAATACCTAGAAAGGAAAAGCGCCTACGAGTGTGAGGCGAAGAGGGCTCAAATCGAAAGCTGGAAGAACTTCTGTACTAAGCAAGACCGGGAGGGCCTATGGGAGGGTATCTATAGAGTAATAGGCCGGACCACCAGAAGGACCGAAGACGTGACCTTGACAAAAGATGGTGCACACCTTAACCCCGCGGAGTCAGCGAATCTGCTGGCTGACACCTTCTACCCACGGGACCTTGAAGAGACCGACACGGAATACCACCGCTCGATCAGAACATTGGCGAAAAAGATAAACGAGTGGAAACATGATGAGGAACATGACCCACCGTTTACACACCTGGAGCTAAAGATCGCGGTAGGCAGCTTCAACCCCAAAAAGGCACCCGGGGTGGACGGTTTCACGGCGGATATATGCAGTAGAGCCATAAACCAGGACCCAGACGCTTTCCTTGCCCTGGTCAACAAGTGTCTTTTGCTTGGACACTTTCCGGACACCTGGAAACAGGCCACAGTTGTGGTACTTAGAAAACCGGGCAAGGAAGACTACTCAAACCCTAAGGCATACCGACCAATCGGTCTACTTCCTGTCTTGGGGAAGGTTTTGGAGAAGATGGTTGTGGCGAGGATGAAGTGGCACCTGGTACCGCGGATTAGTACTCGCCAGTACGGATTCATGCCCCAGCGCAGCACCGAGGACGCCCTCTGTACACTGATACACCGCATAAAGGGTAAGATGGAGCTGAAGAAGCTGGTAACCCTAGTGTCATTAGATATAGAGGGCGCCTTCGATAGCGCCTGGTGGCCAGTGATTAGAGTCCGTCTGGCAGAGGAAAAGTGCCCGGTTAATATCAGAAGGCTACTCGATAGCTACCTGGAGCGCAGATGTGTCGCCGTGAGATTTGCCGGGGAGGAAGCAAAGAGGAACACAACCAAAGGGTGCGTGCAGGGGTCTATTGGTGGTCCCATTTTGTGGAACCTTCTCTTGGACCCTCTACTGCGGAATTTGGAGGAGAGGGGACACTATGTCCAAGCTTTTGCTGACGACGTAGTTTTAGTCTTCGACGGGAATACAGCGTTGGACGTGTCTAGGGAGGCCAATGCTGCCCTTTCATACGTAGAGCAATGGGGTAGGGAGAACAAACTTAAATTCGCTCCGCATAAAACCAGCGCAATGGTCCTCACTAGGAAGCTCAAGTTTGATACGCCGCGAATTAGTATGAGTGGCATTGAAATCGTACCATCGACAGAGGTCAAGATACTAGGGCTCACCATTGACAATAAATTGACATTTAACAGTCACGTATCTAACCAAGTCAAGAGAGCGTTAGACATCTATAAGCAGCTGTCGAGAGCCGCGAAAGTAAACTGGGGCTTACACCCCGAAGTCATACGTTTGATATACAACGCGTGCGTAGAGCCGGTGATTCTTTACGCGTCGGCGGCGTGGGCCTCCGCGGCCCGCAAGTTAGGCACGCAAAAGTTGCTTAATTCTGTACAACGAGGTTTTGCCCAAAAGCTCTGCAAATCTTACCGGACAGTCTCTCTACACTCGGCACTGACTCTATCTGGGATACTTCCTCTCGACCTCAGGATACAGGAGGCAGCCGCCTTGTATGAGACGAAGAGAGGGTCACCCTTGGTAGAGTTAGGAGACAGAGAGACCGAGGGTCGGGTAAGCTTTGCAGAGACTCCTCATCCAGCAACGCATATGGCCATAGAGTTTGACCACCTAGAGGACCAAAGTCAGGTTGATAGACACAACGTGCAGACGGTGCGAATCTTCACCGACGGCAGCAAAATCGAGGGGAAGGTCGGAGCCGCCCTTTCCTTATGGAAAGGCGAAGCCGAGATCCGGAACCGAAAGTTTTGTCTGTCCGCATACTGCACGGTCTACCAGGCGGAAATGTTGGCCATATGTAGGGCAACGGGTGAAATCCTCAAGGGAAAGGAGAAGAGCTATGGTATATACAGCGATTCGATGGCCGCTTTGGAGACGATCGTTAACCATAGCTCTCTCCACCCCCTCGCCGTAGAGACGAGGGAGAATCTGCAGAAAGCCTTTGTCCAGAACAAAGATGTATCTCTGTTCTGGATAAAAGCACATGCGGGCCTCCCCGGCAACGAGCGGGCCGACGAGTTGGCCAAGGAGGCTGCCCTAGGCTCCAAAAAGAAACCAGACTACGATAGGTGTCCAGTTTCGTTCGCTAAACGTATACTGCGTAATAGGTCCATTATTGAATGGAACCAACGGTATAGTGTAGGACAAACGGCATCCGTCACGAAGCTTTTCTTTCCGAACGCTGGCGAGGCTTACCGGTTAGTGCGCAAGATCGAACCCGCTGGGAAACTAACCCAAATCCTCACGGGGCATGGTGGATTCTCCCAGTACTTGCACCGCTTCAAGTGCAGGGAGACTCCATCATGCGCGTGTGATCCCACCGTCGAAGAAACCGTTCCCCACCTCCTTATATCATGTCCTATCTTCAGCGTACTAAGGCACGATTTCGAACAAAAAGTAGGGTTTAAAGTTGGTCTGAAAAGTCTGAGCGAGCTAATAAGCGTAAAAGAAGTACGAAACGAGTTTATAACTTACTGCGAAACCATCTGTACATTAGTAAATAAGAGAAATAAAAATTAGATACATAAGTTTGTTATTTTATATTATGTGAGATAATATACCAAATAGCAAAATAAGAGCCTTAGATAATAAATAAGCCTGTGTAACTTAGATAAGATGGTACAACTGTATTAGATATATAAGCTTAAGAAATTGTGTCAATTTCATAGATAATAAGAAAGTAAAATAGATAAAATAAATAAGAAGATTAAGACAGTAAAATGTAAACTGCAAAAATGTATTAGAGAAAGAAATATGTATAAGTAAAGAAGTTTAGTTTAGTTTGTAGACAAAAAAGATAAGATTTTATGATAATAAAGCAGAAAGTAGCGACTATTTTAATAAAGTTAAACCCCACCCTGGTTGCAATGAAACCCAAAACGAGAATCCAATCCTGGAACTCTATATTCGGGGACAGAGCGGCTATAAAAAAAAAAAAAAAAAAAAAAAAAAAAAAAAAAAAAAAAAAAAACCTAACCTAACCTAACCTAACCTAACCTAACCTAACCTAACCTAACCTAACCTAACCTAACCTAACCTAACCTAACCTAACCTAACCTAACCTTTTTTTTTTTTTTTTTTTTTTTTTTTTTTTGGTTTCGCTGGAAAATGCCTTACGCATACCTGCCGCCCTCGGGGGAGGGCAGCAGGTTATGTGGGACTCTCCCCGAACGGGGCATACCCACTAAAAACCAGCGGCGTTCTCGGGAGCCATGAGTTCGGGGCCACGAGTCAGCGCCATAAGCACACATCCGCGGCCCCTCACTGACTAGACCGACACACGGTCTCACCCGATCTGAAGAGGGCAAAAGCCCCTGCCTTCAGCGCCGGAGGAGGAGGTGTCCTCCGGCTTGATGTCCCGATGATGCGTAGAACGCATTACACACCATCGCGCCTCTTAGTGGGAAGTGGACGCCCCCGCGTCCGCGACCCGAGGCACAGGGAGGGGCATGTGCAGGTGGTGGAGGTTCCGCCTGCGCCCAGTACGCCTTCGGCGCATAAGGAGTGCGTCAGCCGCAGCCTCTCGCTCTCGCTCCGCGCTCTCCTTTTCGGCGATAACCCGCTCGCAAAATGCGGCCATGGCTCGCCAAGCCTCCCTGTCATCGACCATACGCCGGACTATGGAGCCCAGGCTGAGGTCGGTCCCCACGTGTGCTTGGAGGGCACGGCGGTCAGCGACCCACGCCGGGCACACCTCGAGGGTGTGCTGTGCCGTGTCCTCCGGAGCATCGCAGTGCCAGCATCGGGTGGTGGGTTCCCTGCCAATGCGGCAGAGGTATGACCCAAAGCACCCGTGGCCCGTAAACACCTGCGACATCCGGTATGTCACCTGGCCGTGTGATCGCTCGACCCATTCTTTGAGAACGGGGAGTACGGCACTGATGACCCGGACGCCAAAGTGACTACTGGCCAGTCTACGGCGCCACTGCTCGTGGGCTAGCTCCGTGAGCTGTGTCTTCTCCGATTCCACCTCCGTCGGTGCGGGCCTATTGCCCTGGGATCTTTGGTCTCCTCGCCACTGGTACAACGCGGCGAGGACCAGGGAGTCGAGATCCCAGGGGAGGCTGCCGGCCAGGACCAGCGCAGCATCGGTGGAGGTGGTGCGGTAGGCTCGCGCTAAACGCAGGGCTAGCACCCTTTGAGCCTTCCGCAGGACTGTCACGTTCTCGGACGAGAGGGCGTCATGCCACACCGGGGCACCGTAAAGTGCCATAGAGCGGACCACCCCTAGGTATAGTCGTCGAGGAGCCGTCGACGGACCACCCAGGTTTGGCAGTAACCGGCTCAAAGCACCCGCGGTCGCATTGAGCTTGGTAGCGAGCTGACGGAAATGGGCCTTAAACCGCCACCTTCCGTCAAGCACAAGCCCAAGGTACCGGATGGTGGATGAAACCGGGATCAGAACCCCATCCACCATCAGCCCAGTGCCCGCAGGCGGCGCACGTCGAGGGCCGTGAAAACACAGCGCCTCAGACTTCTCCAGCGCCACCCGCAGCCCCAAAAGGCGGATTCGGTGCACCATAACAGCGACCCCAGCAGTCGCACGACGTGCAGCATCGGCAAAAGAGTCCCCGCGAGCTGTCAGCAGGGTATCGTCGGCGTAACACGTCACGCCAACCCCTGCGACGAACTGGCCGCGGAGAGCCCAATCGAACCCGATGTTCCACAAGAGTGGCCCTAGAACCGACCCCTGCGGAACGCCGCATCCGGCCAAGTGCCGCAAACGACCGTCCACCGAATCACACGCAACCTCTCGTCCCTCCAGGTACGATGCGATGGTGTCCTGCAGGTAAACAGGCACTCCGTGGAAGCGGAGCGCCTGCTTTATCGTGGTCCACGGCAGCGTGTTGAACGCGTTGGCAATGTCAATAGACACGGCCAACAGCACACCGCCGTTCTCCACCGCTTCGCTGGCGAGCGATTTTACCCGCAGGATAGCATCGATCGTAGAGCGCTCTCTCCTGAAGCCATACTGTACATCCGACAAATTCGGCCCATCCGTATCCAGGTGCCGAACGAGGCGGTTTGCAATAACTCTTTCAAAGAGCTTGCCCACCTCATCCAGCAACACGATCGGACGGTATGCCGAAGGGGAGTCGGTCGGACGTCCGTCTTTCTTCAGAAGCACGAGCCTTCCTTCCTTCCATAGCGCCGGGAAGCGCCCCTGTTCTAGGCAAGCGGTTAGGAGCCTACGAAGGCGGTCACCCAGTATATCCGATACGAGAACCCAGATTTTACCTGGGATCCCGTCAGGACCCGGGGCCACGTTCTTGGCCTTCAACCGCTCTAGTGCCGCGCCGAACTCGCCCTCGGAGACGGGGTCAGGGGGCTCTCTGGAGGCCACAGGGTGTGGCAACATCGAAGGCGGGGTGTGTTCCACCTGAGCTGGGAACAAGGTGGACACGACTCTTCGGAGGAACTCGGGCTCTAGCCTTTCCGTGACCGGGGGCGCCCATGGGCGGAGTTTCCCCCGCACCGTGCGGTACGGGCGTCCCCACGGATCGGCATCGAGCGATGCCAAGAGTTCCTCCCTCGCCTTGAGTTTTGCCTCCAGGATGGCGATCTTGAGCGCCTGCTTCGCCTCTCTGTAGGCCTGGTAAAGCGGCTCGTCCAGCTCCGGATCACGACGTCTGCGTCTTCGGTGTCTGGCTGAGGCACGACGCGCCGCGATACACACGCGGCGCAACTCCGCAACCTCATCCGTCCACCAATAGACGTTTCGCCGGGGAAGGGAAGGTCCGGACCGAGGCATGGACGCGTCACACACGTCCGTAACGGCCTCCCGAAACCATTCCGCTTCCGCATCCACTTGGACGGGCTCCAGACCTACAGGCAGCCAGGCCTTGACGACCGCAGCTTCCCGCGCTGTGTCTCTATCCAGGCAACTGAGCCTCCATCGGGGGTATGTCTGGTGGGGTGTGCCGCTCGGAGGGATCACGGAACCGGAGGCGGAGACGTCGAACCGGATGTACCGGTGATCCGACAATTCTTCCGCCTCTGTGACCACTCTCCAGCCACTGATACGAGCTGCAACCGCGGGGGTCGCGAACGTTATGTCCACGACAGACTCCCCCTGCGGTCGCACGCATGTGGGTTCGGTCCCCACGTTGACAATTACAAGTCCGTTGGACACCGCCCAGTCCAGCAGACTCTCCCCTTTGGGGTCAGTAAGTCGTGAGCCCCAGGCAATGTTCTTGGCGTTGAAGTCGCCGCCAACGATCACCGGCAAGGTGGACTGTCGGAGAACCGACCCGAAACGATCCAGGTCGGCCTCGAATTCGCTCCTGGTTCGGCTGGGCGGGCAATAGACCCCCACCAGCAGAAACTCCCTGCACTTGGCGGCGACGAAACCGCTCTGCCGGGCTACGACGTCGATGGGATGCTGTCCTGTCACCATGATGGCCGAAAGTCCACTCACGTCCCCGACCCAGTTCTCCCGGTCAGCCGGTATGAAGTAGGGTTCGGAGACGAGGACCGCGTCTATGGACCACTCCGCCGCGTGTTGCAAGAGGATATCCTGCGCAGCGGCAGAGTGGTTCACATTCGCCTGTAGGACACTGAAGGCCATCCTAATCCGGTATGCTCTCTGCCTCCATGCTTGTGGGCCTTTCGGCCGCGGACGCAGCGGCTGGAGTCCTAGCCACCGTCCTTCCCGCTCGGTTGCCACGCTTGGGCGGTTTGCAGCTCTTGCTGCCCACCCTGTGGTTCGCTGGCAACCCTGCGTCCGCGCACAGAGGGCAGTGCGGCGAGGCAGTGCATCCCCTGGCTGCATGACCCGGCTTACCACAGCGGTAGCACAGGCTACTGCGGTCGGCTGTCGAAGGGCAGTTCTCGCGGGCGTGTCCCACCTCCAGGCACCGGAAGCACTGAAGTGGCTTCTGGTCCATGAGCCTGGTCTGGGCGGAGACCCAGCCCACCAAAACTCTCCCCTTGATCACCTTTTGGGCTGCAGCGATCGGCACCTTTACTATGCAGGCCCCTGTGCCCTGAAATGATCGGCCAATCGACCCGACCTGGATGGATTTCGGGTCACAGCCTCCCGCTTTGGCAACAGCTTCAGCGACCTCGACCTTGGTTACGGAGTCATCGAGTCCCGAAATCCGGACATCGACGCTCTTGGTCGGCCTGGTCACTTTGGCTATCGCCTCGGGGATGACCTCCCGCATCTTGGCTGCCAGGGTGTCAGCCTTCGTCTCGCTGTCGGCACCGGTGATCTCCAGGACCTTGCCGCCAGTCTTGGCGACCCTGAAGCGGATCCCAGAGATCCCCAACGCACCGATGTCGATGGCCTTCTTGGCCCTGCCCAACACTGATTCATAGGAATGCTCCTTTGCCTCCAGCACTCCCGGTTGCATCGCCACCAGGATGGCGGCGGTCCTCGGCGGGCGGAGGTTCGGAGTCTTCCTCTGTTCAGTCGGCTTCTTCGGCTGAGCTGTAGGTGGCTTTCGTGGGGCGGCACTAGAGGTCGCCTTTTTCCCACGCCGAACAACCTGTGTCCACGATTCGGCTCCAGGGCCAGCTGCGGACTGGGTCGTCGGGCGGGAAGTCCCGGCCTGGGAGGCGGTAGCGGGCACGGACTCCTGGCCCTGGTTATGGGCCTTCTTCCGTTTGCACCGCTTTCGCCTCTTCTTCTCCCCTGCGAGGTCTGCACCGGCAGTCGAGGTCGTGGCCACAGGGGCGGACACCTCGGACGGCGCTTTTCCCGTCTGGGGAGAGGTGGCAGCCTTGGGCGATTTTGGCGGTGCTGCTGCCGGCGGCTGCTTTAAAGCCTTGTCGGCGGCGGCAGACGGGCGCTCAACCCGAGCCTTGCGGGCGTCCGCAGCAAGTGGCGGGCGCAGGCGAGGCTCAGGGAGCAGCCGATCTGCGATGGACGCCAATTTGGCATCCATCATGCTTCCGAACTGGCGCATCAGGCGCTGCTCGAACTCCTCCCCAAAGGGGGCGGAGTTAGCCGGAGTTCCGGTTGGGGCTGCTGGACGCATGTCCGCAAGCCTCTCAGCCCGGAGCTCCTGGACGACGCGCTTCAGGTCCGCGACGTCCTGCTCTAGGCGCTTGTTGGCAGCTTGCAGCCGCCGCGTCTCCTCATCGATAGTCCTCGAGCTGAGGATTTCTACCGCCCGCGTAATCGAGGTGGCGGCCTCCTTCAGGGCACGCTGGAAGCTGCCCTTCAGGTTTCCGGACTTCGCCACGCAGAACAACACTGTGTCCGTGGCAGCCCGGATCTGACCGCTCAACTCTTCCGCGGTGGCATCCCTCACGGAGAACTCACTCCTGTTCCGGCTGTGCGCAAGCCGCTCAGCAAGACGGGAGGCCTCCTCCTCGGCCTCTACCATCGTTGCGCGGCGTTTTTCATCCCGGAGCTGTTCCCGGGCTCTGCCTACACCTACGTACTCCCCATGCGTAGGTGGGCGGCCCCGTCCTCTACGGGCAGCAGTTATTTTGGCAGGGGAGAGGTCTGAAGAGGCCTCATCAGCCCGCCGTTTGCCGGCTCTCATCGACCTGCCGCTGGTACGTGATCCAGACGGCGATCGAGATACCGCGCCTGAAGACGCAGACTCGTAGTCCACGACCTCTAGGCTGTTGTCAAATCCGATGTTGGAGGGGGAAACACAAGGTGACATTCCCTCGCTGTCACGTCCGGTAAGGGCGACCTCGTCCTCAGACTCAGGGAAGTCCCCGGGCCTGAAGAATCGGCTACCCGCTTGTCTCGCCTGTGGTGTATCACACCTCTGCAAGCGGACGACGGGCGTCCTGAAAAGGACGTCACCATCACCCACTCCTCTTCCCACGGTTTGAGCGCCTTGCGCTCGGGGGTTGGTCGCTAGATTTTTTATTTCCTTATTCGAGCAAGCCATTTCCTTTGTCTACAAAATTCAGTCGGTGGTGACCCCACCCACCACGGAGCCCCATCTGGGGAGGTGCCACTGGCACCCCAGGGTTTCCCACCGACTATAGCGGGGACGCCACTTCCCTTTCGGGCAGACTAGTACGGGATCTTTGACGAGACGGTTGGGGCAAGGTGAGCACGCGTCGACCAGAACGCGCAACATCACCGAGCCCGCCGCCTGCCCTGCCCCCCGTACCCCCCGCGTCACCGTTGGACGAGGGTTAAGCCGCTCGCCCGCAGCCGAATAACCCGTGGACCGGCTACTCCACGGGCCACCCGTGTGCCCGGAATCCGAGGCCAAAGACATGTGTTGCCTGGGTGGTCTGCCTCAGGCTCAACGTCCAGGATCCTCTTCTCCCAGGATTACGGGACCCAGCGCACGGCACAAATGCGCTGCCCGGGTTGTTGTGATGACAGGCTACAACCCGGGAAAAACCCAACGGATCCGGACAACATGCCCCGACGACCCTATGCCCTTTGACCCGGGCAAACGCCCCGCCGGTCTAGGCACCCCTATCTTCGCCTCAGGTACTCGAGCCACTCTGGTCCATTCCTTCGAGGAGGAGTAGGCAGAGCGGCGAATACAAGAGGTCTTGAGCCATATGGCCTTCCTCGTCTGGCCCGACAGGTCCGCCGAGTTGACAAAACCTGCCGCGCTCTGGTTTTGGTTCGCGCCGGCCGAAGCCGGTACCCCCCATATCTGGGAGGCGTTCCCCTATCCACCACCTGGGGACGCGCCCGATGCGGGACCAGAAACCCGACACGGGAACCTAACCTAACCTAACCTAACCTAACCTAACCTAACCTAACCTAACCTAACCTAACCTAACCTAACCTAACCTAACCTAACCTAACCTAACCTAACCTAACCTAACCTAACCTAACCTAACCTAACCTAACCTAACCTAACCTAACCTAACCTAACCTAACCTAACCTAACCTAACCTAACCTAACCTAACCTAACCTAACCTAACCTAACCTAACCTAACCTAACCTAACCTAACCTAACCTAACCTAACCTAACCTAACCTAACCTAACCTAACCTAACCTAACCTAACCCGAACTTGAACATAACCTAACCTAGAACTAGAACTTGAACTTGACCTTAACCTTGACCTTGACCTTGACCTTGACCTTGACCTCGACGTTGATCTTGACCTTGACCTTGGACTTGGACTTGGACTTGGACTTGGACTTGGACTTGGACTTGGACTTGGACTTGGACTTGGACTTGGACTTGGACTTGGACTTGGACTTGGACTTGGACTTGGACTTGGACTTGGACTTGGACTTGGACTTGGACTTGGACTTGGACTTGGACTTGGACTTGGACTTGGACTTGGACTTGGACTTGGACTTGGACTTGGACTTGGACTTGGACTTGGACTTGGACTTGGACTTGGACTTGGACTTGGACTTGGACTTGGACTTGGACTTGGACTTGGACTTGGACTTGGACTTGGACTTGGACTTGGACTTGGACTTGGACTTGGACTTGGACTTGGACTTGGACTTGGACTTGGACTTGGACTTGGACTTGGACTTGGACTTGGACTTGGACTTGGACTTGGACTTTAACTTGAACAAAACCTAACCTAACCTAGAACTTGAACTTGCACTTGAATTTTAACGTGTACTTGAACTTGAACTTGAATATAACCTAACCTAGAACTTGAACTTGAAATTGAACTTGAACTAGAACTTGCACTTGAACTTGAACTTGAATATTACCTAACCTAGAACTTGAACTAGAACTAGAACTTGAACTTGAACTAGAACTTGAACTGTAACTTGAACTTGATATTGGACTTCTGATTTTGATTGTGATTGTGAATGTTATTGTTAAGAAATGAACTTGAACTTGAACATGAACTTGAACTTGAACTTGAACTTGAACTTGAACTTGAACTTGAATCAGATGTAACAAACATATCGAAAGGTGAAACTATATACAAAAACATAATATTAATGAACTAAATCAGAACCCGAAAGGCGAAACTTATCAACATATAAAGAGTAGGATAAATACCGTAAGATTAAACACACAATATAAGTATACCGAAAAGTTGTCTGGAAGAGATCGCTAATAGCGATAGGACCGTCTAAATTGTACATTCCCGTAAAATGAACTTGTAACTTCATTAATGTTACTTACAGTAGAGAATTTTCTGTCTATCTATTTATCTGTATTTGAATCATAACAAAGCGACACACGTCACCATGTCCGACCCTGACTTTCGGGATTTTTACACGTAAAAATCTCCAAAACAAGGGAGGGAGTGTGACGGTGCTAGACAGCATAACGCACACAATAACCGAGCACCGCCACAATGACACACACTGATGACGTAGGCGCGCGAAGCACGCGCGGGCCGCGTGCAACGCGATCTCCCCCCTATACCCCGCAACCACCCCGCAAAGCTTTATAACGCCCTGCGCGGCCGAGCGGAGCGGCATTCGTTGGAGCCCGGCCGTAGAGGCAACAAGTAGGCGCGCGGGTATTGCTCTCCGGTCTCTGGCGAATGCTGTCCCCTCCCTCCTAACATCCTTTCTCCAACCAAGGGCTAGTCGGCGGCGGAGCATTCGCTGACCTCTTGGAATCCCAAGTAGTGCAACCAGGGTTTGGGGATTGTAGGCCAGGAGCTAGTTGGCGGCGGAGTATTCGCCGACCTCCAGGCAGTTAGGATTCGTTTGTCTGGGTTGGGGCGTCCGATACTCTGGGCCCAGGGGCAAGTCGGCGGCTGAGCTTTCGCTGACCTCCTGGGATCTGGGGTAGGAGGAGTCGGCGGCTGAGTTTTCGCTGACCTTCCGGGGGCTTAGGCCAGGAGCCAGTCGGCGGCAGAGTGTTCGCTGACCTCCAGGCAGTTAGGATCCTCTTGTCTGGGTTGGGGCGTCCGATACTCTGGACCCAGGGGCAAGTCGGCGGCTGAGCTTTCGCTGACCTCCTGGGATCTGAGGTAGGAGGAGTCGGCGGCCGAGTTTTCGCTGACCTTCCAGGGGTTTAGGCCAGGGGCTAGTCGGCGGCTGAGCGTTCGCCGACCTCCAGGCAGTTAGGCAAGTTAACGTGCGACCAGGGTTACCCCACCTCCTCATCCTGAAGACCGAACCCAGTCCCGATCCCTGCATCCCGAAGCTACTAACTACGCCGCGAATAAACCGATACAACCGTTTTGACGCCGAGTACGTCCGCATAACATAAGTTTCGCCTTTCGATAAGGAATTCCGTAGATAAGTTCAGTGGCACTAGAGTAATTAAGGTTAACACTACTTAAGGTAAGGATTGTACACCTAGTTGTTAGCACTATCCAGAATAGAACCGTATTTACCGTATAAGTGGGTTTCATTCACGGTTTCCCTGCAATCATTATTAGGTACACATCTCTCCCTCCCGTTAGGCAAGGGCGGAGCCAGGTATCTGTATGCTGACGAAGGACTCAGGCCGAGCTAGCCGAAAGGGACCTTCGTCACAAACTTGAACTTGAACTTGAACTTGAACTTGAACTTGAACTTGAACTTGAACTTGAACTTGAACTTGAACTTGAACTTGAACTTGAACTTTAACTTAAACTTGAATAAAACCTAACATAACCTAGAACTTTAACTTTAACATAACCTAACCTAACCTAGAACTTAAACTTGAACTAGAACTTGAACTGTAACTTGAACTTGATATTGGACTTCTGATTTTGATTGTGATTGTGAATGTTATTGTTAAGAAATGAACTTGAACTTGAACTTGAACATGAACTTGAACTTGAACTTGAACTTGAACTTGAACTTGAACTTGAACTTGAACTTGAACTTGAAATTGAACTTGAACTTGAACTTCTGATTTTGATTGTGATTGTGAATGTTATTGTTAAGAAATGAACTTGAACTTGAACTTGAACTTGAACATGAACTTGAACTTGAACTTAAACTTGAACAAAACCTAACATAACCTAGAACTTTAACTTTATCATAACCTAACCTAACCTAGAACTTAAACTTGAACTCGAACTTGAACTTGAACTTGAACTTGAACTTGAACTTGAACTTGAACTTGAACTTGAACTTGAACTTGAACTTGAACTTGAACTTGAACTTGAACTTGAACTTGAACTTGAACTTGAACTTATACTTGAACAAAACCTAACCTAACCTAAAACTTGAACTTACACTTGAACTTTAACTTGCACTTGAATTTGAACGTGTACTTGAACTTCTGATTTTGATTGTGATTGTGAATGTTATTGTTAAGAAATGAACTTGAACTTGAACTTGAACATGAACTTGAACTTGAACTTGAACTTGAACTTGAACTTGAACTTGAACTTGAAATTGAACTTGAACTTGAACTTCTGATTTTGATTGTGATTGTGAATGTTATTGTTAAGAAATGAACTTGAACTTGAACTTGAACATGAACTTGAACTTGAACTTGAACTTGAACTTGAACTTGAACTTGAACTTGAACTTGAACTTGAACTTGAACTTGAACTTGAACTTAAACTTGAACAAAACCTAACATAACCTAGAACTTTAACTTTATCATAACCTAACCTAACCTAGAACTTAAACTTGAACTCGAACTTGAACTTGAACTTGAACTTGAACTTGAACTTGAACTTGAACTTGAACTTGAACTTGAACTTGAACTTGAATTTGAACGTGTACTTGAACTTCTGATTTAGATAGTGATTGTGATTGTGATTGTGATTGTGATTGTGATTGTGAATGTGATTGTTAAGAAACGAACTTGAACTTGACCTTGACCTTGACCTTGACCATGAACTTGAACTTTAATTGGACTTCTGATTTAGATTGTGATTGTGAATGTCATTGTTAAGAAATGAACTTGAACTTGAACTTGTACTTGAACTTGACCTTGACCTTGACCTTGAACTTGAATTTGAACTTGAACTTAAACTGAACTGGAACTGGAAATTGAACTTGAACTTGATATTGGACTTCTGATTTTGATTGTGATTGTGAATGTGATTGTTAAGAAAATAAATTTAAACTTGACCTTGACCTTGACCTTGACGTTGACCTTGACCTTGACCTTGACCTTGAACTTGAACTTGATATTGGACTTATGATTTTGATTGTGATTGTGAATGTAATTGTTAAGAAATGAACTTGAACTTGTACTTGTACTTGAACTTGACCTTGACCTTGACCTTGAACTTGAACTTGATATTGGACTTCTGATTTTGATTGTGATTGTGAATGTGATTATGAACAAATGAACTTGAACTTGAACTTGAACTTGAACTTGTACTTGAACTTGACCTTGACCTTGACCTTGACCTTGACTTTGACCTTGAATTTGAACTTGATCTTTAACTTGAACAAAACCTTACCTGAACTTGAACATAACCTAGCCTAACCTAAAACTTAAACTTGAACTAGAACTCTAACTTGAACTTGAACTTTAAATTGAACAAAACCTAACCTAACCTAATCTGAACTTGAACATAACCTAACCTAATCTAGAACTTAAACTTGAACTATAACTTGAACTTGAACTTGATATTGGACTTTTAATTTTGAATGTGATTGTGAATGTGATTGTTATGAAATGAACTTGAACTTGAACTTAAACTTGTACTTGTACTTGTACTTGTACTTGAACTTGACCTTGACCTTGAACTTGAACTTTAACTTGAACAAAACCTAACCTAACCTAGAACTTGAACTTGCACTTGAATTTTAACGTGTACTTGAACTTGAATATAACCTAACCTAGAACTTGAACTTGAAATTGAACTTGAACTAGAACTTGCACTTGAACTTGAACTTGAATATTACCTAACCTAGAACTTGAACTAGAACTAGAACTTGAACTTGAACTAGAACTTGAACTTTAACTTTAACTTTAACTTTAACTTTAACTTTAACTTTAACATAACAAAACCTAACCTAAAACTTAAACTTGAACTAGAACTTGAACTTGAACTAGAACTTTAAATTGAACAAAACCTAACCTAACCTAATCTGAACTTGAACATAACCTAACCTAATCTAGAACTTAAACTTGAACTAGAACTTGAACTTGAACTTGAACTTGATATTGGACTTTTAATTTTGAATGTGATTGTGAATGTGATTGTTAAGAAATGAACTTGAACTTGAACTTGTACTTGAACTTGACCTTGAACTTGAACTTGACCTTGACCTTTACCTTGAACTTGAACTTAACTTGATATTGGACTTCTGATTTTGATTGTGATTGTGAATGAGATTGTTAAGAAATGAACTTGAACTTGAATTTGAACTTGAACTTGCTTTTGACCTTGACCTTGACCTTGACCTTGACTTTGACCTTGAACTCGAACTTGATCTTTAAATTGAACAAAACCTAACCCGAACTTGAACATAACCTAACCTAGAACTAGAACTTGAACTTGACCTTAACCTTGACCTTGACCTTGACCTTGACCTTGACCTCGACGTTGATCTTGACCTTGACCTTGGACTTGGACTTGGACTTGGACTTGGACTTGGACTTGGACTTGGACTTGGACTTGGACTTGGACTTGGACTTGGACTTGGACTTGGACTTGGACTTGGACTTGGACTTGGACTTGGACTTGGACTTGGACTTGGACTTGGACTTGGACTTGGACTTGGACTTGGACTTGGACTTGGACTTGGACTTGGACTTGGACTTGGACTTGGACTTGGACTTGGACTTGGACTTGGACTTGGACTTGGACTTGGACTTGGACTTGGACTTGGACTTGGACTTGGACTTGGACTTGGACTTGGACTTGGACTTGGACTTGGACTTGGACTTGGACTTGGACTTGGACTTGGACTTGGACTTGGACTTGGACTTGGACTTGGACTTGGACTTGGACTTGGACTTGGACTTGGACTTGGACTTGGACTTGGACTTGGACTTGGACTTGGACTTGGACTTGGACTTGGACTTGGACTTGGACTTGGACTTGGACTTGGACTTTAACTTGAACAAAACCTAACCTAACCTAGAACTTGAACTTGCACTTGAATTTTAACGTGTACTTGAACTTGAACTTGAATATAACCTAACCTAGAACTTGAACTTGAAATTGAACTTGAACTAGAACTTGCACTTGAACTTGAACTTGAATATTACCTAACCTAGAACTTGAACTAGAACTAGAACTTGAACTTGAACTAGAACTTGACCTTGAACTCGAACTTGATCTTTAAATTGAACAAAACCTAACCTGAACTTCAACATAACCTAACCTAGAACTAGAACTTGAACTTGACCTTGACCTTGAACTTGAACTTGACCTTGAACTTGAACTTGACCTTGATCTTGACCTTAACATTGACATTGACATTGACATTGACATTGACATTGACATTGACCTTGACCTTGACCTTGACCTTGACCTTGAACTTGATATTGGAATTCTGATTTTGATTGTGATTGTCAATGTGATTGTTAAGAAATGAACTCGAACTTGAATTTGAACTTGAACTTGAACTTGAACTTGACCTCGACCTTAACCTTGACCTTGAACTTGACCTTGATCTTTTACTTGAACAAAACCTAATCTGAACTTGAACATAACCTAACCTAACCTAGAACTTGAACTAGAACTTGAACTTGATATTGGAAACTTGATATTGGACTTCTGATTAAGATTGTGATTGTGAATGTCATTGTTAAGAAATGAACTTGAACCTGAACTTGAACTTGTACTTGAACTTGACCTTGACCTTGACCTTGACCTTGAACTTGAACATGAATTTGAACTTGAACTTGAACTGGAACTGGAACTTGAACTTGAACTTGAACTTGAACTTAAACTTGAACAAAACCTAACATAACCTAGAACTTTAACTTTAACATAACCTCACCTAACCTAGAACTTAAACTTGAACTAGAACTTGAACTGTAACTTGAACTTGATATTGGACTTCTGATTTTGATTGTGATTGTGAATGTTATTGTTAAGAAATGAACTTGAACTTGAACATGAACTTGAACTTGAACTTGAACTTGAACTTGAACTTGAACTTGAATCAGATGTAACAAACATATCGAAAGGTGAAACTATATACAAAAACATAATATTAATGAACTAAATCAGAACCCGAAAGGCGAAACTTATCAACATATAAAGAGTAGGATAAATACCGTAAGATTAAACACACAATATAAGTATACCGAAAAGTTGTCTGGAAGAGATCGCTAATAGCGATAGGACCGTCTAAATTGTACATTCCCGTAAAATGAACTTGTAACTTCATTAATGTTACTTACAGTAGAGAATTTTCTGTCTATCTATTTATCTGTATTTGAATCATAACAAAGCGACACACGTCACCATGTCCGACCCTGACTTTCGGGATTTTTACACGTAAAAATCTCCAAAACAAGGGAGGGAGTGTGACGGTGCTAGACAGCATAACGCACACAATAACCGAGCACCGCCACAATGACACACACTGATGACGTAGGCGCGCGAAGCACGCGCGGGCCGCGTGCAACGCGATCTCCCCCCTATACCCCGCAACCACCCCGCAAAGCTTTATAACGCCCTGCGCGGCCGAGCGGAGCGGCATTCGTTGGAGCCCGGCCGTAGAGGCAACAAGTAGGCGCGCGGGTATTGCTCTCCGGTCTCTGGCGAATGCTGTCCCCTCCCTCCTAACATCCTTTCTCCAACCAAGGGCTAGTCGGCGGCGGAGCATTCGCTGACCTCTTGGAATCCCAAGTAGTGCAACCAGGGTTTGGGGATTGTAGGCCAGGAGCTAGTTGGCGGCGGAGTATTCGCCGACCTCCAGGCAGTTAGGATTCGTTTGTCTGGGTTGGGGCGTCCGATACTCTGGGCCCAGGGGCAAGTCGGCGGCTGAGCTTTCGCTGACCTCCTGGGATCTGGGGTAGGAGGAGTCGGCGGCTGAGTTTTCGCTGACCTTCCGGGGGCTTAGGCCAGGAGCCAGTCGGCGGCAGAGTGTTCGCTGACCTCCAGGCAGTTAGGATCCTCTTGTCTGGGTTGGGGCGTCCGATACTCTGGACCCAGGGGCAAGTCGGCGGCTGAGCTTTCGCTGACCTCCTGGGATCTGAGGTAGGAGGAGTCGGCGGCCGAGTTTTCGCTGACCTTCCAGGGGTTTAGGCCAGGGGCTAGTCGGCGGCTGAGCGTTCGCCGACCTCCAGGCAGTTAGGCAAGTTAACGTGCGACCAGGGTTACCCCACCTCCTCATCCTGAAGACCGAACCCAGTCCCGATCCCTGCATCCCGAAGCTACTAACTACGCCGCGAATAAACCGATACAACCGTTTTGACGCCGAGTACGTCCGCATAACATAAGTTTCGCCTTTCGATAAGGAATTCCGTAGATAAGTTCAGTGGCACTAGAGTAATTAAGGTTAACACTACTTAAGGTAAGGATTGTACACCTAGTTGTTAGCACTATCCAGAATAGAACCGTATTTACCGTATAAGTGGGTTTCATTCACGGTTTCCCTGCAATCATTATTAGGTACACATCTCTCCCTCCCGTTAGGCAAGGGCGGAGCCAGGTATCTGTATGCTGACGAAGGACTCAGGCCGAGCTAGCCGAAAGGGACCTTCGTCACAAACTTGAACTTGAACTTGAACTTGAACTTGAACTTGAACTTGAACTTGAACTTGAACTTGAACTTGAACTTGAACTTAAACTTGAATAAAACCTAACATAACCTAGAACTTTAACTTTAACATAACCTAACCTAACCTAGAACTTAAACTTGAACTAGAACTTGAACTGTAACTTGAACTTGATATTGGACTTCTGATTTTGATTGTGATTGTGAATGTTATTGTTAAGAAATGAACTTGAACTTGAACTTGAACATGAACTTGAACTTGAACTTGAACTTGAACTTGAACTTGAACTTGAACTTGAACTTGAACTTGAAATTGAACTTGAACTTGAACTTCTGATTTTGATTGTGATTGTGAATGTTATTGTTAAGAAATGAACTTGAACTTGAACTTGAACATGAACTTGAACTTGAACTTAAACTTGAACAAAACCTAACATAACCTAGAACTTTAACTTTAACATAACCTAACCTAACCTAGAACTTAAACTTGAACTAGAACTTGAACTGTAACTTGAACTTGATATTGGACTTCTGATTTTGATTGTGATTGTGAATGTTATTGTTAAGAAATGAACTTGAACTTGAACTTGAACATGAACTTGAACTTGAACTTGAACTTGAACTTGAACTTGAACTTGAACTTGAACTTGAAATTGAACTTGAACTTGAACTTCTGATTTTGATTGTGATTGTGAAAGTTATTGTTAAGAAATGAACTTGAACTTGAACTTGAACATGAACTTGAACTTGAACTTGAACTTGAACTTGAACTTGAACTTGAACTTGAACTTGAACTTGAACTTGAACTTGAACTTGAACTTGAACTTGAACTTGAACTTAAACTTGAACAAAACCTAACATAACCTAGAACTTTAACTTTATCATAACCTAACCTAACCTAGAACTTAAACTTGAACTCGAACTTGAACTTGAACTTGAACTTGAACTTGAACTTGAACTTGAACTTGAACTTGAACTTGAACTTGAACTTGAACTTGAACTTGAACTTGAACTTGAACTTGAACTTATACTTGAACAAAACCTAACCTAACCTAAAACTTGAACTTACACTTGAACTTTAACTTGCACTTGAATTTGAACGTGTACTTGAACTTCTGATTTTGATAGTGATTGTGATTGTGATTGTGATTGTGATTGTGATTGTGAATGTGATTGTTAAGAAACGAACTTGAACTTGACCTTGACCTTGACCTTGACCATGAACTTGAACTTTAATTGGACTTCTGATTTAGATTGTGATTGTGAATGTCATTGTTAAGAAATGAACTTGAACTTGAACTTGTACTTGAACTTGACCTTGACCTTGACCTTGAACTTGAATTTGAACTTGAACTTAAACTGAACTGGAACTGGAAATTGAACTTGAACTTGATATTGGACTTCTGATTTTGATTGTGATTGTGAATGTGATTGTTAAGAAAATAAATTTAAACTTGACCTTGACCTTGACCTTGACGTTGACCTTGACCTTGACCTTGACCTTGAACTTGAACTTGATATTGGACTTATGATTTTGATTGTGATTGTGAATGTAATTGTTAAGAAATGAACTTGAACTTGTACTTGTACTTGAACTTGACCTTGACCTTGACCTTGAACTTGAACTTGATATTGGACTTCTGATTTTGATTGTGATTGTGAATGTGATTATGAACAAATGAACTTGAACTTGAACTTGAACTTGAACTTGTACTTGAACTTGACCTTGACCTTGACCTTGACCTTGACTTTGACCTTGAATTTGAACTTGATCTTTAACTTGAACAAAACCTTACCTGAACTTGAACATAACCTAGCCTAACCTAAAACTTAAACTTGAACTAGAACTCTAACTTGAACTTGAACTTTAAATTGAACAAAACCTAACCTAACCTAATCTGAACTTGAACATAACCTAACCTAATCTAGAACTTAAACTTGAACTATAACTTGAACTTGAACTTGATATTGGACTTTTAATTTTGAATGTGATTGTGAATGTGATTGTTATGAAATGAACTTGAACTTGAACTTAAACTTGTACTTGTACTTGAACTTGAACTTGAACTTGAACTTGAACTTGGACTTGAACATAACCTAACCTAGAACTTGTACTTGAACTTGACCTTGAACTTGAACTTGATCTTTAACTTGAACAAAACCTAACCCGAACTTGAACATAACCTAACCTAGAACTAGAACTTGAACTTGACCTTAACCTTGACCTTGACCTTGACCTTGACCTTGACCTCGACGTTGATCTTGACCTTGACCTTGGACTTGGACTTGGACTTGGACTTGGACTTGGACTTGGACTTGGACTTGGACTTGGACTTGGACTTGGACTTGGACTTGGACTTGGACTTGGACTTGGACTTGGACTTGGACTTGGACTTGGACTTGGACTTGGACTTGGACTTGGACTTGGACTTGGACTTGGACTTGGACTTGGACTTGGACTTGGACTTGGACTTGGACTTGGACTTGGACTTGGACTTGGACTTGGACTTGGACTTGGACTTGGACTTGGACTTGGACTTGGACTTGGACTTGGACTTGGACTTGGACTTGGACTTGGACTTGGACTTGGACTTGGACTTGGACTTGGACTTGGACTTGGACTTGGACTTGGACTTGGACTTGGACTTGGACTTGGACTTGGACTTGGACTTGGACTTGGACTTGGACTTTAACTTGAACAAAACCTAACCTAACCTAGAACTTGAACTTGCACTTGAATTTTAACGTGTACTTGAACTTGAACTTGAATATAACCTAACCTAGAACTTGAACTTGAAATTGAACTTGAACTAGAACTTGCACTTGAACTTGAACTTGAATATTACCTAACCTAGAACTTGAACTAGAACTAGAACTTGAACTTGAACTAGAACTTGAACTGTAACTTGAACTTGATATTGGACTTCTGATTTTGATTGTGATTGTGAATGTTATTGTTAAGAAATGAACTTGAACTTGAACATGAACTTGAACTTGAACTTGAACTTGAACTTGAACTTGAACTTGAACTTGAATCAGATGTAACAAACATATCGAAAGGTGAAACTATATACAAAAACATAATATTAATGAACTAAATCAGAACCCGAAAGGCGAAACTTATCAACATATAAAGAGTAGGATAAATACCGTAAGATTAAACACACAATATAAGTATACCGAAAAGTTGTCTGGAAGAGATCGCTAATAGCGATAGGACCGTCTAAATTGTACATTCCCGTAAAATGAACTTGTAACTTCATTAATGTTACTTACAGTAGAGAATTTTCTGTCTATCTATTTATCTGTATTTGAATCATAACAAAGCGACACACGTCACCATGTCCGACCCTGACTTTCGGGATTTTTACACGTAAAAATCTCCAAAACAAGGGAGGGAGTGTGACGGTGCTAGACAGCATAACGCACACAATAACCGAGCACCGCCACAATGACACACACTGATGACGTAGGCGCGCGAAGCACGCGCGGGCCGCGTGCAACGCGATCTCCCCCCTATACCCCGCAACCACCCCGCAAAGCTTTATAACGCCCTGCGCGGCCGAGCGGAGCGGCATTCGTTGGAGCCCGGCCGTAGAGGCAACAAGTAGGCGCGCGGGTATTGCTCTCCGGTCTCTGGCGAATGCTGTCCCCTCCCTCCTAACATCCTTTCTCCAACCAAGGGCTAGTCGGCGGCGGAGCATTCGCTGACCTCTTGGAATCCCAAGTAGTGCAACCAGGGTTTGGGGATTGTAGGCCAGGAGCTAGTTGGCGGCGGAGTATTCGCCGACCTCCAGGCAGTTAGGATTCGTTTGTCTGGGTTGGGGCGTCCGATACTCTGGGCCCAGGGGCAAGTCGGCGGCTGAGCTTTCGCTGACCTCCTGGGATCTGGGGTAGGAGGAGTCGGCGGCTGAGTTTTCGCTGACCTTCCGGGGGCTTAGGCCAGGAGCCAGTCGGCGGCAGAGTGTTCGCTGACCTCCAGGCAGTTAGGATCCTCTTGTCTGGGTTGGGGCGTCCGATACTCTGGACCCAGGGGCAAGTCGGCGGCTGAGCTTTCGCTGACCTCCTGGGATCTGAGGTAGGAGGAGTCGGCGGCCGAGTTTTCGCTGACCTTCCAGGGGTTTAGGCCAGGGGCTAGTCGGCGGCTGAGCGTTCGCCGACCTCCAGGCAGTTAGGCAAGTTAACGTGCGACCAGGGTTACCCCACCTCCTCATCCTGAAGACCGAACCCAGTCCCGATCCCTGCATCCCGAAGCTACTAACTACGCCGCGAATAAACCGATACAACCGTTTTGACGCCGAGTACGTCCGCATAACATAAGTTTCGCCTTTCGATAAGGAATTCCGTAGATAAGTTCAGTGGCACTAGAGTAATTAAGGTTAACACTACTTAAGGTAAGGATTGTACACCTAGTTGTTAGCACTATCCAGAATAGAACCGTATTTACCGTATAAGTGGGTTTCATTCACGGTTTCCCTGCAATCATTATTAGGTACACATCTCTCCCTCCCGTTAGGCAAGGGCGGAGCCAGGTATCTGTATGCTGACGAAGGACTCAGGCCGAGCTAGCCGAAAGGGACCTTCGTCACAAACTTGAACTTGAACTTGAACTTGAACTTGAACTTGAACTTGAACTTGAACTTGAACTTGAACTTGAACTTGAACTTGAACTTGAACTTTAACTTAAACTTGAATAAAACCTAACATAACCTAGAACTTTAACTTTAACATAACCTAACCTAACCTAGAACTTAAACTTGAACTAGAACTTGAACTGTAACTTGAACTTGATATTGGACTTCTGATTTTGATTGTGATTGTGAATGTTATTGTTAAGAAATGAACTTGAACTTGAACTTGAACATGAACTTGAACTTGAACTTGAACTTGAACTTGAACTTGAACTTGAACTTGAACTTGAACTTGAAATTGAACTTGAACTTGAACTTCTGATTTTGATTGTGATTGTGAATGTTATTGTTAAGAAATGAACTTGAACTTGAACTTGAACTTGAACATGAACTTGAACTTGAACTTAAACTTGAACAAAACCTAACATAACCTAGAACTTTAACTTTATCATAACCTAACCTAACCTAGAACTTAAACTTGAACTCGAACTTGAACTTGAACTTGAACTTGAACTTGAACTTGAACTTGAACTTGAACTTGAACTTGAACTTGAACTTGAACTTGAACTTGAACTTGAACTTGAACTTGAACTTGAACTTGAACTTATACTTGAACAAAACCTAACCTAACCTAAAACTTGAACTTACACTTGAACTTTAACTTGCACTTGAATTTGAACGTGTACTTGAACTTCTGATTTTGATTGTGATTGTGAATGTTATTGTTAAGAAATGAACTTGAACTTGAACTTGAACATGAACTTGAACTTGAACTTGAACTTGAACTTGAACTTGAACTTGAACTTGAAATTGAACTTGAACTTGAACTTCTGATTTTGATTGTGATTGTGAATGTTATTGTTAAGAAATGAACTTGAACTTGAACTTGAACATGAACTTGAACTTGAACTTGAACTTGAACTTGAACTTGAACTTGAACTTGAACTTGAACTTGAACTTGAACTTGAACTTAAACTTGAACAAAACCTAACATAACCTAGAACTTTAACTTTATCATAACCTAACCTAACCTAGAACTTAAACTTGAACTCGAACTTGAACTTGAACTTGAACTTGAACTTGAACTTGAACTTGAACTTGAACTTGAACTTGAACTTGAACTTGAATTTGAACGTGTACTTGAACTTCTGATTTAGATAGTGATTGTGATTGTGATTGTGATTGTGATTGTGATTGTGAATGTGATTGTTAAGAAACGAACTTGAACTTGACCTTGACCTTGACCTTGACTATGAACTTGAACTTTAATTGGACTTCTGATTTAGATTGTGATTGTGAATGTCATTGTTAAGAAATGAACTTGAACTTGAACTTGTACTTGAACTTGACCTTGACCTTGACCTTGAACTTGAATTTGAACTTGAACTTAAACTGAACTGGAACTGGAAATTGAACTTGAACTTGATATTGGACTTCTGATTTTGATTGTGATTGTGAATGTGATTGTTAAGAAAATAAATTTAAACTTGACCTTGACCTTGACCTTGACGTTGACCTTGACCTTGACCTTGACCTTGAACTTGAACTTGATATTGGACTTATGATTTTGATTGTGATTGTGAATGTAATTGTTAAGAAATGAACTTGAACTTGTACTTGTACTTGAACTTGACCTTGACCTTGACCTTGAACTTGAACTTGATATTGGACTTCTGATTTTGATTGTGATTGTGAATGTGATTATGAACAAATGAACTTGAACTTGAACTTGAACTTGAACTTGTACTTGAACTTGACCTTGACCTTGACCTTGACCTTGACTTTGACCTTGAATTTGAACTTGATCTTTAACTTGAACAAAACCTTACCTGAACTTGAACATAACCTAGCCTAACCTAAAACTTAAACTTGAACTAGAACTCTAACTTGAACTTGAACTTTAAATTGAACAAAACCTAACCTAACCTAATCTGAACTTGAACATAACCTAACCTAATCTAGAACTTAAACTTGAACTATAACTTGAACTTGAACTTGATATTGGACTTTTAATTTTGAATGTGATTGTGAATGTGATTGTTATGAAATGAACTTGAACTTGAACTTAAACTTGTACTTGTACTTGTACTTGTACTTGAACTTGACCTTGACCTTGAACTTGAACTTTAACTTGAACAAAACCTAACCTAACCTAGAACTTGAACTTGCACTTGAATTTTAACGTGTACTTGAACTTGAATATAACCTAACCTAGAACTTGAACTTGAAATTGAACTTGAACTAGAACTTGCACTTGAACTTGAACTTGAATATTACCTAACCTAGAACTTGAACTAGAACTAGAACTTGAACTTGAACTAGAACTTGAACTTTAACTTTAACTTTAACTTTAACTTTAACTTTAACTTTAACATAACAAAACCTAACCTAAAACTTAAACTTGAACTAGAACTTGAACTTGAACTAGAACTTTAAATTGAACAAAACCTAACCTAACCTAATCTGAACTTGAACATAACCTAACCTAATCTAGAACTTAAACTTGAACTAGAACTTGAACTTGAACTTGAACTTGATATTGGACTTTTAATTTTGAATGTGATTGTGAATGTGATTGTTAAGAAATGAACTTGAACTTGAACTTGTACTTGAACTTGACCTTGAACTTGAACTTGACCTTGACCTTTACCTTGAACTTGAACTTAACTTGATATTGGACTTCTGATTTTGATTGTGATTGTGAATGAGATTGTTAAGAAATGAACTTGAACTTGAATTTGAACTTGAACTTGCTTTTGACCTTGACCTTGACCTTGACCTTGACTTTGACCTTGAACTCGAACTTGATCTTTAAATTGAACAAAACCTAACCCGAACTTGAACATAACCTAACCTAGAACTAGAACTTGAACTTGACCTTAACCTTGACCTTGACCTTGACCTTGACCTTGACCTCGACGTTGATCTTGACCTTGACCTTGGACTTGGACTTGGACTTGGACTTGGACTTGGACTTGGACTTGGACTTGGACTTGGACTTGGACTTGGACTTGGACTTGGACTTGGACTTGGACTTGGACTTGGACTTGGACTTGGACTTGGACTTGGACTTGGACTTGGACTTGGACTTGGACTTGGACTTGGACTTGGACTTGGACTTGGACTTGGACTTGGACTTGGACTTGGACTTGGACTTGGACTTGGACTTGGACTTGGACTTGGACTTGGACTTGGACTTGGACTTGGACTTGGACTTGGACTTGGACTTGGACTTGGACTTGGACTTGGACTTGGACTTGGACTTGGACTTGGACTTGGACTTGGACTTGGACTTGGACTTGGACTTGGACTTGGACTTGGACTTGGACTTGGACTTGGACTTGGACTTGGACTTGGACTTGGACTTGGACTTGGACTTGGACTTGGACTTGGACTTGGACTTGGACTTGGACTTGGACTTTAACTTGAACAAAACCTAACCTAACCTAGAACTTGAACTTGCACTTGAATTTTAACGTGTACTTGAACTTGAACTTGAATATAACCTAACCTAGAACTTGAACTTGAAATTGAACTTGAACTAGAACTTGCACTTGAACTTGAACTTGAATATTACCTAACCTAGAACTTGAACTAGAACTAGAACTTGAACTTGAACTAGAACTTGACCTTGAACTCGAACTTGATCTTTAAATTGAACAAAACCTAACCTGAACTTCAACATAACCTAACCTAGAACTAGAACTTGAACTTGACCTTGACCTTGAACTTGAACTTGACCTTGAACTTGAACTTGACCTTGATCTTGACCTTAACATTGACATTGACATTGACATTGACATTGACATTGACATTGACCTTGACCTTGACCTTGACCTTGACCTTGAACTTGATATTGGAATTCTGATTTTGATTGTGATTGTCAATGTGATTGTTAAGAAATGAACTCGAACTTGAATTTGAACTTGAACTTGAACTTGAACTTGACCTCGACCTTAACCTTGACCTTGAACTTGACCTTGATCTTTTACTTGAACAAAACCTAATCTGAACTTGAACATAACCTAACCTAACCTAGAACTTGAACTAGAACTTGAACTTGATATTGGAAACTTGATATTGGACTTCTGATTAAGATTGTGATTGTGAATGTCATTGTTAAGAAATGAACTTGAACCTGAACTTGAACTTGTACTTGAACTTGACCTTGACCTTGACCTTGACCTTGAACTTGAACATGAATTTGAACTTGAACTTGAACTGGAACTGGAACTTGAACTTGAACTTGAACTTGAACTTAAACTTGAACAAAACCTAACATAACCTAGAACTTTAACTTTAACATAACCTCACCTAACCTAGAACTTAAACTTGAACTAGAACTTGAACTGTAACTTGAACTTGATATTGGACTTCTGATTTTGATTGTGATTGTGAATGTTATTGTTAAGAAATGAACTTGAACTTGAACATGAACTTGAACTTGAACTTGAACTTGAACTTGAACTTGAACTTGAATCAGATGTAACAAACATATCGAAAGGTGAAACTATATACAAAAACATAATATTAATGAACTAAATCAGAACCCGAAAGGCGAAACTTATCAACATATAAAGAGTAGGATAAATACCGTAAGATTAAACACACAATATAAGTATACCGAAAAGTTGTCTGGAAGAGATCGCTAATAGCGATAGGACCGTCTAAATTGTACATTCCCGTAAAATGAACTTGTAACTTCATTAATGTTACTTACAGTAGAGAATTTTCTGTCTATCTATTTATCTGTATTTGAATCATAACAAAGCGACACACGTCACCATGTCCGACCCTGACTTTCGGGATTTTTACACGTAAAAATCTCCAAAACAAGGGAGGGAGTGTGACGGTGCTAGACAGCATAACGCACACAATAACCGAGCACCGCCACAATGACACACACTGATGACGTAGGCGCGCGAAGCACGCGCGGGCCGCGTGCAACGCGATCTCCCCCCTATACCCCGCAACCACCCCGCAAAGCTTTATAACGCCCTGCGCGGCCGAGCGGAGCGGCATTCGTTGGAGCCCGGCCGTAGAGGCAACAAGTAGGCGCGCGGGTATTGCTCTCCGGTCTCTGGCGAATGCTGTCCCCTCCCTCCTAACATCCTTTCTCCAACCAAGGGCTAGTCGGCGGCGGAGCATTCGCTGACCTCTTGGAATCCCAAGTAGTGCAACCAGGGTTTGGGGATTGTAGGCCAGGAGCTAGTTGGCGGCGGAGTATTCGCCGACCTCCAGGCAGTTAGGATTCGTTTGTCTGGGTTGGGGCGTCCGATACTCTGGGCCCAGGGGCAAGTCGGCGGCTGAGCTTTCGCTGACCTCCTGGGATCTGGGGTAGGAGGAGTCGGCGGCTGAGTTTTCGCTGACCTTCCGGGGGCTTAGGCCAGGAGCCAGTCGGCGGCAGAGTGTTCGCTGACCTCCAGGCAGTTAGGATCCTCTTGTCTGGGTTGGGGCGTCCGATACTCTGGACCCAGGGGCAAGTCGGCGGCTGAGCTTTCGCTGACCTCCTGGGATCTGAGGTAGGAGGAGTCGGCGGCCGAGTTTTCGCTGACCTTCCAGGGGTTTAGGCCAGGGGCTAGTCGGCGGCTGAGCGTTCGCCGACCTCCAGGCAGTTAGGCAAGTTAACGTGCGACCAGGGTTACCCCACCTCCTCATCCTGAAGACCGAACCCAGTCCCGATCCCTGCATCCCGAAGCTACTAACTACGCCGCGAATAAACCGATACAACCGTTTTGACGCCGAGTACGTCCGCATAACATAAGTTTCGCCTTTCGATAAGGAATTCCGTAGATAAGTTCAGTGGCACTAGAGTAATTAAGGTTAACACTACTTAAGGTAAGGATTGTACACCTAGTTGTTAGCACTATCCAGAATAGAACCGTATTTACCGTATAAGTGGGTTTCATTCACGGTTTCCCTGCAATCATTATTAGGTACACATCTCTCCCTCCCGTTAGGCAAGGGCGGAGCCAGGTATCTGTATGCTGACGAAGGACTCAGGCCGAGCTAGCCGAAAGGGACCTTCGTCACAAACTTGAACTTGAACTTGAACTTGAACTTGAACTTGAACTTGAACTTGAACTTGAACTTGAACTTGAACTTGAACTTAAACTTGAATAAAACCTAACATAACCTAGAACTTTAACTTTAACATAACCTAACCTAACCTAGAACTTAAACTTGAACTAGAACTTGAACTGTAACTTGAACTTGATATTGGACTTCTGATTTTGATTGTGATTGTGAATGTTATTGTTAAGAAATGAACTTGAACTTGAACTTGAACATGAACTTGAACTTGAACTTGAACTTGAACTTGAACTTGAACTTGAACTTGAACTTGAACTTGAAATTGAACTTGAACTTGAACTTCTGATTTTGATTGTGATTGTGAATGTTATTGTTAAGAAATGAACTTGAACTTGAACTTGAACATGAACTTGAACTTGAACTTAAACTTGAACAAAACCTAACATAACCTAGAACTTTAACTTTAACATAACCTAACCTAACCTAGAACTTAAACTTGAACTAGAACTTGAACTGTAACTTGAACTTGATATTGGACTTCTGATTTTGATTGTGATTGTGAATGTTATTGTTAAGAAATGAACTTGAACTTGAACTTGAACATGAACTTGAACTTGAACTTGAACTTGAACTTGAACTTGAACTTGAACTTGAACTTGAAATTGAACTTGAACTTGAACTTCTGATTTTGATTGTGATTGTGAAAGTTATTGTTAAGAAATGAACTTGAACTTGAACTTGAACATGAACTTGAACTTGAACTTGAACTTGAACTTGAACTTGAACTTGAACTTGAACTTGAACTTGAACTTGAACTTGAACTTGAACTTGAACTTAAACTTGAACAAAACCTAACATAACCTAGAACTTTAACTTTATCATAACCTAACCTAACCTAGAACTTAAACTTGAACTCGAACTTGAACTTGAACTTGAACTTGAACTTGAACTTGAACTTGAACTTGAACTTGAACTTGAACTTGAACTTGAACTTGAACTTGAACTTGAACTTGAACTTGAACTTATACTTGAACAAAACCTAACCTAACCTAAAACTTGAACTTACACTTGAACTTTAACTTGCACTTGAATTTGAACGTGTACTTGAACTTCTGATTTTGATAGTGATTGTGATTGTGATTGTGATTGTGATTGTGATTGTGAATGTGATTGTTAAGAAACGAACTTGAACTTGACCTTGACCTTGACCTTGACCATGAACTTGAACTTTAATTGGACTTCTGATTTAGATTGTGATTGTGAATGTCATTGTTAAGAAATGAACTTGAACTTGAACTTGTACTTGAACTTGACCTTGACCTTGACCTTGAACTTGAATTTGAACTTGAACTTAAACTGAACTGGAACTGGAAATTGAACTTGAACTTGATATTGGACTTCTGATTTTGATTGTGATTGTGAATGTGATTGTTAAGAAAATAAATTTAAACTTGACCTTGACCTTGACCTTGACGTTGACCTTGACCTTGACCTTGACCTTGAACTTGAACTTGATATTGGACTTATGATTTTGATTGTGATTGTGAATGTAATTGTTAAGAAATGAACTTGAACTTGTACTTGTACTTGAACTTGACCTTGACCTTGACCTTGAACTTGAACTTGATATTGGACTTCTGATTTTGATTGTGATTGTGAATGTGATTATGAACAAATGAACTTGAACTTGAACTTGAACTTGAACTTGTACTTGAACTTGACCTTGACCTTGACCTTGACCTTGACTTTGACCTTGAATTTGAACTTGATCTTTAACTTGAACAAAACCTTACCTGAACTTGAACATAACCTAGCCTAACCTAAAACTTAAACTTGAACTAGAACTCTAACTTGAACTTGAACTTTAAATTGAACAAAACCTAACCTAACCTAATCTGAACTTGAACATAACCTAACCTAATCTAGAACTTAAACTTGAACTATAACTTGAACTTGAACTTGATATTGGACTTTTAATTTTGAATGTGATTGTGAATGTGATTGTTATGAAATGAACTTGAACTTGAACTTAAACTTGTACTTGTACTTGAACTTGAACTTGAACTTGAACTTGAACTTGGACTTGAACATAACCTAACCTAGAACTTGTACTTGAACTTGACCTTGAACTTGACCTTGAACTTGAACTTGATCTTTAACTTGAACAAAACCTAACCCGAACTTGAACATAACCTAACCTAGAACTAGAACTTGAACTTGACCTTAACCTTGACCTTGACCTTGACCTTGACCTTGACCTCGACGTTGATCTTGACCTTGACCTTGGACTTGGACTTGGACTTGGACTTGGACTTGGACTTGGACTTGGACTTGGACTTGGACTTGGACTTGGACTTGGACTTGGACTTGGACTTGGACTTGGACTTGGACTTGGACTTGGACTTGGACTTGGACTTGGACTTGGACTTGGACTTGGACTTGGACTTGGACTTGGACTTGGACTTGGACTTGGACTTGGACTTGGACTTGGACTTGGACTTGGACTTGGACTTGGACTTGGACTTGGACTTGGACTTGGACTTGGACTTGGACTTGGACTTGGACTTGGACTTGGACTTGGACTTGGACTTGGACTTGGACTTGGACTTGGACTTGGACTTGGACTTGGACTTGGACTTGGACTTGGACTTGGACTTGGACTTGGACTTGGACTTGGACTTGGACTTGGACTTGGACTTGGACTTGGACTTGGACTTGGACTTGGACTTGGACTTGGACTTGGACTTGGACTTGGACTTGGACTTGGACTTGGACTTGGACTTGGACTTGGACTTGGACTTGAACTTTAACTTGAACAAAACCTAACCTAACCTAGAACTTGAACTTGCACTTGAATTTTAACGTGTACTTGAACTTGAACTTGAATATAACCTAACCTAGAACTTGAACTTGAAATTGAACTTGAACTAGAACTTGCACTTGAACTTGAACTTGAATATTACCTAACCTAGAACTTGAACTAGAACTAGAACTTGAACTTGAACTAGAACTTGACCTTGAACTCGAACTTGATCTTTAAATTGAACAAAACCTAACCTGAACTTCAACATAACCTAACCTAGAACTAGAACTTGAACTTGACCTTGACCTTGAACTTGAACTTGACCTTGAACTTGAACTTGACCTTGATCTTGACCTTAACATTGACATTGACATTGACATTGACATTGACATTGACATTGACCTTGACCTTGACCTTGACCTTGACCTTGAACTTGATATTGGAATTCTGATTTTGATTGTGATTGTGAATGTGATTGTTAAGAAATGAACTCGAACTTGAATTTGAACTTGAACTTGAACTTGAACTTGACCTCGACCTTAACCTTGACCTTGAACTTGACCTTGATCTTTTACTTGAACAAAACCTAATCTGAACTTGAACATAACCTAACCTAACCTAGAACTTGAACTAGAACTTGAACTTGATATTGGAAACTTGATATTGGACTTCTGATTAAGATTGTGATTGTGAATGTCATTGTTAAGAAATGAACTTGAACCTGAACTTGAACTTGTACTTGAACTTGACCTTGACCTTGACCTTGACCTTGAACTTGAACATGAATTTGAACTTGAACTTGAACTGGAACTGGAACTTGAACTTGAACTTGAACTTGAACTTAAACTTGAACAAAACCTAACATAACCTAGAACTTTAACTTTAACATAACCTCACCTAACCTAGAACTTAAACTTGAACTAGAACTTGAACTGTAACTTGAACTTGATATTGGACTTCTGATTTTGATTGTGATTGTGAATGTTATTGTTAAGAAATGAACTTGAACTTGAACATGAACTTGAACTTGAACTTGAACTTGAACTTGAACTTGAACTTGAATCAGATGTAACAAACATATCGAAAGGTGAAACTATATACAAAAACATAATATTAATGAACTAAATCAGAACCCGAAAGGCGAAACTTATCAACATATAAAGAGTAGGATAAATACCGTAAGATTAAACACACAATATAAGTATACCGAAAAGTTGTCTGGAAGAGATCGCTAATAGCGATAGGACCGTCTAAATTGTACATTCCCGTAAAATGAACTTGTAACTTCATTAATGTTACTTACAGTAGAGAATTTTCTGTCTATCTATTTATCTGTATTTGAATCATAACAAAGCGACACACGTCACCATGTCCGACCCTGACTTTCGGGATTTTTACACGTAAAAATCTCCAAAACAAGGGAGGGAGTGTGACGGTGCTAGACAGCATAACGCACACAATAACCGAGCACCGCCACAATGACACACACTGATGACGTAGGCGCGCGAAGCACGCGCGGGCCGCGTGCAACGCGATCTCCCCCCTATACCCCGCAACCACCCCGCAAAGCTTTATAACGCCCTGCGCGGCCGAGCGGAGCGGCATTCGTTGGAGCCCGGCCGTAGAGGCAACAAGTAGGCGCGCGGGTATTGCTCTCCGGTCTCTGGCGAATGCTGTCCCCTCCCTCCTAACATCCTTTCTCCAACCAAGGGCTAGTCGGCGGCGGAGCATTCGCTGACCTCTTGGAATCCCAAGTAGTGCAACCAGGGTTTGGGGATTGTAGGCCAGGAGCTAGTTGGCGGCGGAGTATTCGCCGACCTCCAGGCAGTTAGGATTCGTTTGTCTGGGTTGGGGCGTCCGATACTCTGGGCCCAGGGGCAAGTCGGCGGCTGAGCTTTCGCTGACCTCCTGGGATCTGGGGTAGGAGGAGTCGGCGGCTGAGTTTTCGCTGACCTTCCGGGGGCTTAGGCCAGGAGCCAGTCGGCGGCAGAGTGTTCGCTGACCTCCAGGCAGTTAGGATCCTCTTGTCTGGGTTGGGGCGTCCGATACTCTGGACCCAGGGGCAAGTCGGCGGCTGAGCTTTCGCTGACCTCCTGGGATCTGAGGTAGGAGGAGTCGGCGGCCGAGTTTTCGCTGACCTTCCAGGGGTTTAGGCCAGGGGCTAGTCGGCGGCTGAGCGTTCGCCGACCTCCAGGCAGTTAGGCAAGTTAACGTGCGACCAGGGTTACCCCACCTCCTCATCCTGAAGACCGAACCCAGTCCCGATCCCTGCATCCCGAAGCTACTAACTACGCCGCGAATAAACCGATACAACCGTTTTGACGCCGAGTACGTCCGCATAACATAAGTTTCGCCTTTCGATAAGGAATTCCGTAGATAAGTTCAGTGGCACTAGAGTAATTAAGGTTAACACTACTTAAGGTAAGGATTGTACACCTAGTTGTTAGCACTATCCAGAATAGAACCGTATTTACCGTATAAGTGGGTTTCATTCACGGTTTCCCTGCAATCATTATTAGGTACACATCTCTCCCTCCCGTTAGGCAAGGGCGGAGCCAGGTATCTGTATGCTGACGAAGGACTCAGGCCGAGCTAGCCGAAAGGGACCTTCGTCACAAACTTGAACTTGAACTTGAACTTGAACTTGAACTTGAACTTGAACTTGAACTTGAACTTGAACTTGAACTTGAACTTGAACTTGAACTTAAACTTGAATAAAACCTAACATAACCTAGAACTTTAACTTTAACATAACCTAACCTAACCTAGAACTTAAACTTGAACTAGAACTTGAACTGTAACTTGAACTTGATATTGGACTTCTGATTTTGATTGTGATTGTGAATGTTATTGTTAAGAAATGAACTTGAACTTGAACTTGAACATGAACTTGAACTTGAACTTGAACTTGAACTTGAACTTGAACTTGAACTTGAACTTGAACTTGAAATTGAACTTGAACTTAAACTTCTGATTTTGATTGTGATTGTGAATGTTATTGTTAAGAAATGAACTTGAACTTGAACTTGAACATGAACTTGAACTTGAACTTAAACTTGAACAAAACCTAACATAACCTAGAACTTTAACTTTAACATAACCTAACCTAACCTAGAACTTAAACTTGAACTAGAACTTGAACTGTAACTTGAACTTGATATTGGACTTCTGATTTTGATTGTGATTGTGAATGTTATTGTTAAGAAATGAACTTGAACTTGAACTTGAACATGAACTTGAACTTGAACATGAACTTGAACTTGAACTTGAACTTGAACTTGAACTTGAACTTGAACTTGAAATTGAACTTGAACTTGAACTTCTGATTTTGATTGTGATTGTGAATGTTATTGTTAAGAAATGAACTTGAACTTGAACTTGAACATGAACTTGAACTTGAACTTGAACTTGAACTTGAACTTGAACTTGAACTTGAACTTGAACTTGAACTTGAACTTGAACTTGAACTTAAACTTGAACAAAACCTAACATAACCTAGAACTTTAACTTTATCATAACCTAACCTAACCTAGAACTTAAACTTGAACTCGAACTTGAACTTGAACTTGAACTTGAACTTGAACTTGAACTTGAACTTGAACTTTAACTTGAACTTGAACTTGAACTTGAACTTGAACTTGAACTTGAACTTGAACTTGAACTTGAACTTGAACTTATACTTGAACAAAACCTAACCTAACCTAAAACTTGAACTTACACTTGAACTTTAACTTGCACTTGAATTTGAACGTGTACTTGAACTTCTGATTTTGATTGTGATTGTGATTGTGATTGTGATTGTGATTGTGATTGTGAATGTGATTGTTAAGAAACGAACTTGAACTTGACCTTGACCTTGACCTTGACCATGAACTTGAACTTTAATTGGACTTCTGATTTAGATTGTGATTGTGAATGTCATTGTTAAGAAATGAACTTGAACTTGAACTTGTACTTGAACTTGACCTTGACCTTGACCTTGAACTTGAATTTGAACTTGAACTTAAACTGAACTGGAACTGGAAATTGAACTTGAACTTGATATTGGACTTCTGATTTTGATTGTGATTGTGAATGTGATTGTTAAGAAAATAAATTTAAACTTGACCTTGACCTTGACCTTGACGTTGACCTTGACCTTGACCTTAACCATGAACAAGAAACTTGATATTGGACTTATGATTTTGATTGTGATTGTGAATGTAATTGTTAAGAAATGAACTTGAACTTGTACTTGTACTTGAACTTGACCTTGACCTTGACCTTGAACTTGAACTTGATATTGGACTTCTGATTTTGATTGTGATTGTGAATGTGATTATGAACAAATGAACTTGAACTTGAACTTGAACTTGAACTTGTACTTGAACTTGACCTTGACCTTGACCTTGACCTTGACCTTGACTTTGACCTTGAATTTGAACTTGATCTTTAACTTGAACAAAACCTTACCTGAACTTGAACATAACCTAGCCTAACCTAAAACTTAAACTTGAACTAGAACTCTAACTTGAACTTGAACTTTAAATTGAACAAAACCTAACCTAACCTAATCTGAACTTGAACATAACCTAACCTAATCTAGAACTTAAACTTGACCTATAACTTGAACTTGAACTTGATATTGGACTTTTAATTTTGAATGTGATTGTGAATGTGATTGTTATGAAATGAACTTGAACTTGAACTTAAACTTGTACTTGTACTTGAACTTGAACTTGAACTTGAACTTGAACTTGGACTTGAACATAACCTAACCTAGAACTTGTACTTGAACTTGACCTTGAACTTGAACTTGATCTTTAACTTGAACAAAACCTAACCCGAACTTGAACATAACCTAACCTAGAACTAGAACTTGAACTTGACCTTAACCTTGACCTTGACCTTGACCTTGACCTTGACCTCGACGTTGATCTTGACCTTGACCTTGGACTTGGACTTGGACTTGGACTTGGACTTGGACTTGGACTTGGACTTGGACTTGGACTTGGACTTGGACTTGGACTTGGACTTGGACTTGGACTTGGACTTGGACTTGGACTTGGACTTGGACTTGGACTTGGACTTGGACTTGGACTTGGACTTGGACTTGGACTTGGACTTGGACTTGGACTTGGACTTGGACTTGGACTTGGACTTGGACTTGGACTTGGACTTGGACTTGGACTTGGACTTGGACTTGGACTTGGACTTGGACTTGGACTTGGACTTGGACTTGGACTTGGACTTGGACTTGGACTTGGACTTGGACTTGGACTTGGACTTGGACTTGGACTTGGACTTGGACTTGGACTTGGACTTGGACTTGGACTTGGACTTGGACTTTAACTTGAACAAAACCTAACCTAACCTAGAACTTGAACTTGCACTTGAATTTTAACGTGTACTTGAACTTGAACTTGAATATAACCTAACCTAGAACTTGAACTTGAAATTGAACTTGAACTAGAACTTGCACTTGAACTTGAACTTGAATATTACCTAACCTAGAACTTGAACTAGAACTAGAACTTGAACTTGAACTAGAACTTGAACTGTAACTTGAACTTGATATTGGACTTCTGATTTTGATTGTGATTGTGAATGTTATTGTTAAGAAATGAACTTGAACTTGAACATGAACTTGAACTTGAACTTGAACTTGAACTTGAACTTGAACTTGAACTTGAATCAGATGTAACAAACATATCGAAAGGTGAAACTATATACAAAAACATAATATTAATGAACTAAATCAGAACCCGAAAGGCGAAACTTATCAACATATAAAGAGTAGGATAAATACCGTAAGATTAAACACACAATATAAGTATACCGAAAAGTTGTCTGGAAGAGATCGCTAATAGCGATAGGACCGTCTAAATTGTACATTCCCGTAAAATGAACTTGTAACTTCATTAATGTTACTTACAGTAGAGAATTTTCTGTCTATCTATTTATCTGTATTTGAATCATAACAAAGCGACACACGTCACCATGTCCGACCCTGACTTTCGGGATTTTTACACGTAAAAATCTCCAAAACAAGGGAGGGAGTGTGACGGTGCTAGACAGCATAACGCACACAATAACCGAGCACCGCCACAATGACACACACTGATGACGTAGGCGCGCGAAGCACGCGCGGGCCGCGTGCAACGCGATCTCCCCCCTATACCCCGCAACCACCCCGCAAAGCTTTATAACGCCCTGCGCGGCCGAGCGGAGCGGCATTCGTTGGAGCCCGGCCGTAGAGGCAACAAGTAGGCGCGCGGGTATTGCTCTCCGGTCTCTGGCGAATGCTGTCCCCTCCCTCCTAACATCCTTTCTCCAACCAAGGGCTAGTCGGCGGCGGAGCATTCGCTGACCTCTTGGAATCCCAAGTAGTGCAACCAGGGTTTGGGGATTGTAGGCCAGGAGCTAGTTGGCGGCGGAGTATTCGCCGACCTCCAGGCAGTTAGGATTCGTTTGTCTGGGTTGGGGCGTCCGATACTCTGGGCCCAGGGGCAAGTCGGCGGCTGAGCTTTCGCTGACCTCCTGGGATCTGGGGTAGGAGGAGTCGGCGGCTGAGTTTTCGCTGACCTTCCGGGGGCTTAGGCCAGGAGCCAGTCGGCGGCAGAGTGTTCGCTGACCTCCAGGCAGTTAGGATCCTCTTGTCTGGGTTGGGGCGTCCGATACTCTGGACCCAGGGGCAAGTCGGCGGCTGAGCTTTCGCTGACCTCCTGGGATCTGAGGTAGGAGGAGTCGGCGGCCGAGTTTTCGCTGACCTTCCAGGGGTTTAGGCCAGGGGCTAGTCGGCGGCTGAGCGTTCGCCGACCTCCAGGCAGTTAGGCAAGTTAACGTGCGACCAGGGTTACCCCACCTCCTCATCCTGAAGACCGAACCCAGTCCCGATCCCTGCATCCCGAAGCTACTAACTACGCCGCGAATAAACCGATACAACCGTTTTGACGCCGAGTACGTCCGCATAACATAAGTTTCGCCTTTCGATAAGGAATTCCGTAGATAAGTTCAGTGGCACTAGAGTAATTAAGGTTAACACTACTTAAGGTAAGGATTGTACACCTAGTTGTTAGCACTATCCAGAATAGAACCGTATTTACCGTATAAGTGGGTTTCATTCACGGTTTCCCTGCAATCATTATTAGGTACACATCTCTCCCTCCCGTTAGGCAAGGGCGGAGCCAGGTATCTGTATGCTGACGAAGGACTCAGGCCGAGCTAGCCGAAAGGGACCTTCGTCACAAACTTGAACTTGAACTTGAACTTGAACTTGAACTTGAACTTGAACTTGAACTTGAACTTGAACTTGAACTTGAACTTGAACTTGAACTTTAACTTAAACTTGAATAAAACCTAACATAACCTAGAACTTTAACTTTAACATAACCTAACCTAACCTAGAACTTAAACTTGAACTAGAACTTGAACTGTAACTTGAACTTGATATTGGACTTCTGATTTTGATTGTGATTGTGAATGTTATTGTTAAGAAATGAACTTGAACTTGAACTTGAACATGAACTTGAACTTGAACTTGAACTTGAACTTGAACTTGAACTTGAACTTGAACTTGAACTTGAAATTGAACTTGAACTTGAACTTCTGATTTTGATTGTGATTGTGAATGTTATTGTTAAGAAATGAACTTGAACTTGAACTTGAACTTGAACATGAACTTGAACTTGAACTTAAACTTGAACAAAACCTAACATAACCTAGAACTTTAACTTTATCATAACCTAACCTAACCTAGAACTTAAACTTGAACTCGAACTTGAACTTGAACTTGAACTTGAACTTGAACTTGAACTTGAACTTGAACTTGAACTTGAACTTGAACTTGAACTTGAACTTGAACTTGAACTTGAACTTGAACTTGAACTTGAACTTATACTTGAACAAAACCTAACCTAACCTAAAACTTGAACTTACACTTGAACTTTAACTTGCACTTGAATTTGAACGTGTACTTGAACTTCTGATTTTGATTGTGATTGTGAATGTTATTGTTAAGAAATGAACTTGAACTTGAACTTGAACATGAACTTGAACTTGAACTTGAACTTGAACTTGAACTTGAACTTGAACTTGAAATTGAACTTGAACTTGAACTTCTGATTTTGATTGTGATTGTGAATGTTATTGTTAAGAAATGAACTTGAACTTGAACTTGAACATGAACTTGAACTTGAACTTGAACTTGAACTTGAACTTGAACTTGAACTTGAACTTGAACTTGAACTTGAACTTGAACTTAAACTTGAACAAAACCTAACATAACCTAGAACTTTAACTTTATCATAACCTAACCTAACCTAGAACTTAAACTTGAACTCGAACTTGAACTTGAACTTGAACTTGAACTTGAACTTGAACTTGAACTTGAACTTGAACTTGAACTTGAACTTGAATTTGAACGTGTACTTGAACTTCTGATTTAGATAGTGATTGTGATTGTGATTGTGATTGTGATTGTGATTGTGAATGTGATTGTTAAGAAACGAACTTGAACTTGACCTTGACCTTGACCTTGACTATGAACTTGAACTTTAATTGGACTTCTGATTTAGATTGTGATTGTGAATGTCATTGTTAAGAAATGAACTTGAACTTGAACTTGTACTTGAACTTGACCTTGACCTTGACCTTGAACTTGAATTTGAACTTGAACTTAAACTGAACTGGAACTGGAAATTGAACTTGAACTTGATATTGGACTTCTGATTTTGATTGTGATTGTGAATGTGATTGTTAAGAAAATAAATTTAAACTTGACCTTGACCTTGACCTTGACGTTGACCTTGACCTTGACCTTGACCTTGAACTTGAACTTGATATTGGACTTATGATTTTGATTGTGATTGTGAATGTAATTGTTAAGAAATGAACTTGAACTTGTACTTGTACTTGAACTTGACCTTGACCTTGACCTTGAACTTGAACTTGATATTGGACTTCTGATTTTGATTGTGATTGTGAATGTGATTATGAACAAATGAACTTGAACTTGAACTTGAACTTGAACTTGTACTTGAACTTGACCTTGACCTTGACCTTGACCTTGACTTTGACCTTGAATTTGAACTTGATCTTTAACTTGAACAAAACCTTACCTGAACTTGAACATAACCTAGCCTAACCTAAAACTTAAACTTGAACTAGAACTCTAACTTGAACTTGAACTTTAAATTGAACAAAACCTAACCTAACCTAATCTGAACTTGAACATAACCTAACCTAATCTAGAACTTAAACTTGAACTATAACTTGAACTTGAACTTGATATTGGACTTTTAATTTTGAATGTGATTGTGAATGTGATTGTTATGAAATGAACTTGAACTTGAACTTAAACTTGTACTTGTACTTGTACTTGTACTTGAACTTGACCTTGACCTTGAACTTGAACTTTAACTTGAACAAAACCTAACCTAACCTAGAACTTGAACTTGCACTTGAATTTTAACGTGTACTTGAACTTGAATATAACCTAACCTAGAACTTGAACTTGAAATTGAACTTGAACTAGAACTTGCACTTGAACTTGAACTTGAATATTACCTAACCTAGAACTTGAACTAGAACTAGAACTTGAACTTGAACTAGAACTTGAACTTTAACTTTAACTTTAACTTTAACTTTAACTTTAACTTTAACATAACAAAACCTAACCTAAAACTTAAACTTGAACTAGAACTTGAACTTGAACTAGAACTTTAAATTGAACAAAACCTAACCTAACCTAATCTGAACTTGAACATAACCTAACCTAATCTAGAACTTAAACTTGAACTAGAACTTGAACTTGAACTTGAACTTGATATTGGACTTTTAATTTTGAATGTGATTGTGAATGTGATTGTTAAGAAATGAACTTGAACTTGAACTTGTACTTGAACTTGACCTTGAACTTGAACTTGACCTTGACCTTTACCTTGAACTTGAACTTAACTTGATATTGGACTTCTGATTTTGATTGTGATTGTGAATGAGATTGTTAAGAAATGAACTTGAACTTGAATTTGAACTTGAACTTGCTTTTGACCTTGACCTTGACCTTGACCTTGACTTTGACCTTGAACTCGAACTTGATCTTTAAATTGAACAAAACCTAACCCGAACTTGAACATAACCTAACCTAGAACTAGAACTTGAACTTGACCTTAACCTTGACCTTGACCTTGACCTTGACCTTGACCTCGACGTTGATCTTGACCTTGACCTTGGACTTGGACTTGGACTTGGACTTGGACTTGGACTTGGACTTGGACTTGGACTTGGACTTGGACTTGGACTTGGACTTGGACTTGGACTTGGACTTGGACTTGGACTTGGACTTGGACTTGGACTTGGACTTGGACTTGGACTTGGACTTGGACTTGGACTTGGACTTGGACTTGGACTTGGACTTGGACTTGGACTTGGACTTGGACTTGGACTTGGACTTGGACTTGGACTTGGACTTGGACTTGGACTTGGACTTGGACTTGGACTTGGACTTGGACTTGGACTTGGACTTGGACTTGGACTTGGACTTGGACTTGGACTTGGACTTGGACTTGGACTTGGACTTGGACTTGGACTTGGACTTGGACTTGGACTTGGACTTGGACTTGGACTTGGACTTGGACTTGGACTTGGACTTGGACTTGGACTTGGACTTGGACTTGGACTTGGACTTGGACTTGGACTTGGACTTGGACTTTAACTTGAACAAAACCTAACCTAACCTAGAACTTGAACTTGCACTTGAATTTTAACGTGTACTTGAACTTGAACTTGAATATAACCTAACCTAGAACTTGAACTTGAAATTGAACTTGAACTAGAACTTGCACTTGAACTTGAACTTGAATATTACCTAACCTAGAACTTGAACTAGAACTAGAACTTGAACTTGAACTAGAACTTGACCTTGAACTCGAACTTGATCTTTAAATTGAACAAAACCTAACCTGAACTTCAACATAACCTAACCTAGAACTAGAACTTGAACTTGACCTTGACCTTGAACTTGAACTTGACCTTGAACTTGAACTTGACCTTGATCTTGACCTTAACATTGACATTGACATTGACATTGACATTGACATTGACATTGACCTTGACCTTGACCTTGACCTTGACCTTGAACTTGATATTGGAATTCTGATTTTGATTGTGATTGTCAATGTGATTGTTAAGAAATGAACTCGAACTTGAATTTGAACTTGAACTTGAACTTGAACTTGACCTCGACCTTAACCTTGACCTTGAACTTGACCTTGATCTTTTACTTGAACAAAACCTAATCTGAACTTGAACATAACCTAACCTAACCTAGAACTTGAACTAGAACTTGAACTTGATATTGGAAACTTGATATTGGACTTCTGATTAAGATTGTGATTGTGAATGTCATTGTTAAGAAATGAACTTGAACCTGAACTTGAACTTGTACTTGAACTTGACCTTGACCTTGACCTTGACCTTGAACTTGAACATGAATTTGAACTTGAACTTGAACTGGAACTGGAACTTGAACTTGAACTTGAACTTGAACTTAAACTTGAACAAAACCTAACATAACCTAGAACTTTAACTTTAACATAACCTCACCTAACCTAGAACTTAAACTTGAACTAGAACTTGAACTGTAACTTGAACTTGATATTGGACTTCTGATTTTGATTGTGATTGTGAATGTTATTGTTAAGAAATGAACTTGAACTTGAACATGAACTTGAACTTGAACTTGAACTTGAACTTGAACTTGAACTTGAATCAGATGTAACAAACATATCGAAAGGTGAAACTATATACAAAAACATAATATTAATGAACTAAATCAGAACCCGAAAGGCGAAACTTATCAACATATAAAGAGTAGGATAAATACCGTAAGATTAAACACACAATATAAGTATACCGAAAAGTTGTCTGGAAGAGATCGCTAATAGCGATAGGACCGTCTAAATTGTACATTCCCGTAAAATGAACTTGTAACTTCATTAATGTTACTTACAGTAGAGAATTTTCTGTCTATCTATTTATCTGTATTTGAATCATAACAAAGCGACACACGTCACCATGTCCGACCCTGACTTTCGGGATTTTTACACGTAAAAATCTCCAAAACAAGGGAGGGAGTGTGACGGTGCTAGACAGCATAACGCACACAATAACCGAGCACCGCCACAATGACACACACTGATGACGTAGGCGCGCGAAGCACGCGCGGGCCGCGTGCAACGCGATCTCCCCCCTATACCCCGCAACCACCCCGCAAAGCTTTATAACGCCCTGCGCGGCCGAGCGGAGCGGCATTCGTTGGAGCCCGGCCGTAGAGGCAACAAGTAGGCGCGCGGGTATTGCTCTCCGGTCTCTGGCGAATGCTGTCCCCTCCCTCCTAACATCCTTTCTCCAACCAAGGGCTAGTCGGCGGCGGAGCATTCGCTGACCTCTTGGAATCCCAAGTAGTGCAACCAGGGTTTGGGGATTGTAGGCCAGGAGCTAGTTGGCGGCGGAGTATTCGCCGACCTCCAGGCAGTTAGGATTCGTTTGTCTGGGTTGGGGCGTCCGATACTCTGGGCCCAGGGGCAAGTCGGCGGCTGAGCTTTCGCTGACCTCCTGGGATCTGGGGTAGGAGGAGTCGGCGGCTGAGTTTTCGCTGACCTTCCGGGGGCTTAGGCCAGGAGCCAGTCGGCGGCAGAGTGTTCGCTGACCTCCAGGCAGTTAGGATCCTCTTGTCTGGGTTGGGGCGTCCGATACTCTGGACCCAGGGGCAAGTCGGCGGCTGAGCTTTCGCTGACCTCCTGGGATCTGAGGTAGGAGGAGTCGGCGGCCGAGTTTTCGCTGACCTTCCAGGGGTTTAGGCCAGGGGCTAGTCGGCGGCTGAGCGTTCGCCGACCTCCAGGCAGTTAGGCAAGTTAACGTGCGACCAGGGTTACCCCACCTCCTCATCCTGAAGACCGAACCCAGTCCCGATCCCTGCATCCCGAAGCTACTAACTACGCCGCGAATAAACCGATACAACCGTTTTGACGCCGAGTACGTCCGCATAACATAAGTTTCGCCTTTCGATAAGGAATTCCGTAGATAAGTTCAGTGGCACTAGAGTAATTAAGGTTAACACTACTTAAGGTAAGGATTGTACACCTAGTTGTTAGCACTATCCAGAATAGAACCGTATTTACCGTATAAGTGGGTTTCATTCACGGTTTCCCTGCAATCATTATTAGGTACACATCTCTCCCTCCCGTTAGGCAAGGGCGGAGCCAGGTATCTGTATGCTGACGAAGGACTCAGGCCGAGCTAGCCGAAAGGGACCTTCGTCACAAACTTGAACTTGAACTTGAACTTGAACTTGAACTTGAACTTGAACTTGAACTTGAACTTGAACTTGAACTTGAACTTAAACTTGAATAAAACCTAACATAACCTAGAACTTTAACTTTAACATAACCTAACCTAACCTAGAACTTAAACTTGAACTAGAACTTGAACTGTAACTTGAACTTGATATTGGACTTCTGATTTTGATTGTGATTGTGAATGTTATTGTTAAGAAATGAACTTGAACTTGAACTTGAACATGAACTTGAACTTGAACTTGAACTTGAACTTGAACTTGAACTTGAACTTGAACTTGAACTTGAAATTGAACTTGAACTTGAACTTCTGATTTTGATTGTGATTGTGAATGTTATTGTTAAGAAATGAACTTGAACTTGAACTTGAACATGAACTTGAACTTGAACTTAAACTTGAACAAAACCTAACATAACCTAGAACTTTAACTTTAACATAACCTAACCTAACCTAGAACTTAAACTTGAACTAGAACTTGAACTGTAACTTGAACTTGATATTGGACTTCTGATTTTGATTGTGATTGTGAATGTTATTGTTAAGAAATGAACTTGAACTTGAACTTGAACATGAACTTGAACTTGAACTTGAACTTGAACTTGAACTTGAACTTGAACTTGAACTTGAAATTGAACTTGAACTTGAACTTCTGATTTTGATTGTGATTGTGAAAGTTATTGTTAAGAAATGAACTTGAACTTGAACTTGAACATGAACTTGAACTTGAACTTGAACTTGAACTTGAACTTGAACTTGAACTTGAACTTGAACTTGAACTTGAACTTGAACTTGAACTTGAACTTAAACTTGAACAAAACCTAACATAACCTAGAACTTTAACTTTATCATAACCTAACCTAACCTAGAACTTAAACTTGAACTCGAACTTGAACTTGAACTTGAACTTGAACTTGAACTTGAACTTGAACTTGAACTTGAACTTGAACTTGAACTTGAACTTGAACTTGAACTTGAACTTGAACTTGAACTTATACTTGAACAAAACCTAACCTAACCTAAAACTTGAACTTACACTTGAACTTTAACTTGCACTTGAATTTGAACGTGTACTTGAACTTCTGATTTTGATAGTGATTGTGATTGTGATTGTGATTGTGATTGTGATTGTGAATGTGATTGTTAAGAAACGAACTTGAACTTGACCTTGACCTTGACCTTGACCATGAACTTGAACTTTAATTGGACTTCTGATTTAGATTGTGATTGTGAATGTCATTGTTAAGAAATGAACTTGAACTTGAACTTGTACTTGAACTTGACCTTGACCTTGACCTTGAACTTGAATTTGAACTTGAACTTAAACTGAACTGGAACTGGAAATTGAACTTGAACTTGATATTGGACTTCTGATTTTGATTGTGATTGTGAATGTGATTGTTAAGAAAATAAATTTAAACTTGACCTTGACCTTGACCTTGACGTTGACCTTGACCTTGACCTTGACCTTGAACTTGAACTTGATATTGGACTTATGATTTTGATTGTGATTGTGAATGTAATTGTTAAGAAATGAACTTGAACTTGTACTTGTACTTGAACTTGACCTTGACCTTGACCTTGAACTTGAACTTGATATTGGACTTCTGATTTTGATTGTGATTGTGAATGTGATTATGAACAAATGAACTTGAACTTGAACTTGAACTTGAACTTGTACTTGAACTTGACCTTGACCTTGACCTTGACCTTGACTTTGACCTTGAATTTGAACTTGATCTTTAACTTGAACAAAACCTTACCTGAACTTGAACATAACCTAGCCTAACCTAAAACTTAAACTTGAACTAGAACTCTAACTTGAACTTGAACTTTAAATTGAACAAAACCTAACCTAACCTAATCTGAACTTGAACATAACCTAACCTAATCTAGAACTTAAACTTGAACTATAACTTGAACTTGAACTTGATATTGGACTTTTAATTTTGAATGTGATTGTGAATGTGATTGTTATGAAATGAACTTGAACTTGAACTTAAACTTGTACTTGTACTTGAACTTGAACTTGAACTTGAACTTGAACTTGGACTTGAACATAACCTAACCTAGAACTTGTACTTGAACTTGACCTTGAACTTGACCTTGAACTTGAACTTGATCTTTAACTTGAACAAAACCTAACCCGAACTTGAACATAACCTAACCTAGAACTAGAACTTGAACTTGACCTTAACCTTGACCTTGACCTTGACCTTGACCTTGACCTCGACGTTGATCTTGACCTTGACCTTGGACTTGGACTTGGACTTGGACTTGGACTTGGACTTGGACTTGGACTTGGACTTGGACTTGGACTTGGACTTGGACTTGGACTTGGACTTGGACTTGGACTTGGACTTGGACTTGGACTTGGACTTGGACTTGGACTTGGACTTGGACTTGGACTTGGACTTGGACTTGGACTTGGACTTGGACTTGGACTTGGACTTGGACTTGGACTTGGACTTGGACTTGGACTTGGACTTGGACTTGGACTTGGACTTGGACTTGGACTTGGACTTGGACTTGGACTTGGACTTGGACTTGGACTTGGACTTGGACTTGGACTTGGACTTGGACTTGGACTTGGACTTGGACTTGGACTTGGACTTGGACTTGGACTTGGACTTGGACTTGGACTTGGACTTGGACTTGGACTTGGACTTGGACTTGGACTTGGACTTGGACTTGGACTTGGACTTGGACTTGGACTTGGACTTGGACTTGGACTTGGACTTGGACTTGGACTTGGACTTGGACTTGGACTTGAACTTTAACTTGAACAAAACCTAACCTAACCTAGAACTTGAACTTGCACTTGAATTTTAACGTGTACTTGAACTTGAACTTGAATATAACCTAACCTAGAACTTGAACTTGAAATTGAACTTGAACTAGAACTTGCACTTGAACTTGAACTTGAATATTACCTAACCTAGAACTTGAACTAGAACTAGAACTTGAACTTGAACTAGAACTTGACCTTGAACTCGAACTTGATCTTTAAATTGAACAAAACCTAACCTGAACTTCAACATAACCTAACCTAGAACTAGAACTTGAACTTGACCTTGACCTTGAACTTGAACTTGACCTTGAACTTGAACTTGACCTTGATCTTGACCTTAACATTGACATTGACATTGACATTGACATTGACATTGACATTGACCTTGACCTTGACCTTGACCTTGACCTTGAACTTGATATTGGAATTCTGATTTTGATTGTGATTGTGAATGTGATTGTTAAGAAATGAACTCGAACTTGAATTTGAACTTGAACTTGAACTTGAACTTGACCTCGACCTTAACCTTGACCTTGAACTTGACCTTGATCTTTTACTTGAACAAAACCTAATCTGAACTTGAACATAACCTAACCTAACCTAGAACTTGAACTAGAACTTGAACTTGATATTGGAAACTTGATATTGGACTTCTGATTAAGATTGTGATTGTGAATGTCATTGTTAAGAAATGAACTTGAACCTGAACTTGAACTTGTACTTGAACTTGACCTTGACCTTGACCTTGACCTTGAACTTGAACATGAATTTGAACTTGAACTTGAACTGGAACTGGAACTTGAACTTGAACTTGAACTTGAACTTAAACTTGAACAAAACCTAACATAACCTAGAACTTTAACTTTAACATAACCTCACCTAACCTAGAACTTAAACTTGAACTAGAACTTGAACTGTAACTTGAACTTGATATTGGACTTCTGATTTTGATTGTGATTGTGAATGTTATTGTTAAGAAATGAACTTGAACTTGAACATGAACTTGAACTTGAACTTGAACTTGAACTTGAACTTGAACTTGAATCAGATGTAACAAACATATCGAAAGGTGAAACTATATACAAAAACATAATATTAATGAACTAAATCAGAACCCGAAAGGCGAAACTTATCAACATATAAAGAGTAGGATAAATACCGTAAGATTAAACACACAATATAAGTATACCGAAAAGTTGTCTGGAAGAGATCGCTAATAGCGATAGGACCGTCTAAATTGTACATTCCCGTAAAATGAACTTGTAACTTCATTAATGTTACTTACAGTAGAGAATTTTCTGTCTATCTATTTATCTGTATTTGAATCATAACAAAGCGACACACGTCACCATGTCCGACCCTGACTTTCGGGATTTTTACACGTAAAAATCTCCAAAACAAGGGAGGGAGTGTGACGGTGCTAGACAGCATAACGCACACAATAACCGAGCACCGCCACAATGACACACACTGATGACGTAGGCGCGCGAAGCACGCGCGGGCCGCGTGCAACGCGATCTCCCCCCTATACCCCGCAACCACCCCGCAAAGCTTTATAACGCCCTGCGCGGCCGAGCGGAGCGGCATTCGTTGGAGCCCGGCCGTAGAGGCAACAAGTAGGCGCGCGGGTATTGCTCTCCGGTCTCTGGCGAATGCTGTCCCCTCCCTCCTAACATCCTTTCTCCAACCAAGGGCTAGTCGGCGGCGGAGCATTCGCTGACCTCTTGGAATCCCAAGTAGTGCAACCAGGGTTTGGGGATTGTAGGCCAGGAGCTAGTTGGCGGCGGAGTATTCGCCGACCTCCAGGCAGTTAGGATTCGTTTGTCTGGGTTGGGGCGTCCGATACTCTGGGCCCAGGGGCAAGTCGGCGGCTGAGCTTTCGCTGACCTCCTGGGATCTGGGGTAGGAGGAGTCGGCGGCTGAGTTTTCGCTGACCTTCCGGGGGCTTAGGCCAGGAGCCAGTCGGCGGCAGAGTGTTCGCTGACCTCCAGGCAGTTAGGATCCTCTTGTCTGGGTTGGGGCGTCCGATACTCTGGACCCAGGGGCAAGTCGGCGGCTGAGCTTTCGCTGACCTCCTGGGATCTGAGGTAGGAGGAGTCGGCGGCCGAGTTTTCGCTGACCTTCCAGGGGTTTAGGCCAGGGGCTAGTCGGCGGCTGAGCGTTCGCCGACCTCCAGGCAGTTAGGCAAGTTAACGTGCGACCAGGGTTACCCCACCTCCTCATCCTGAAGACCGAACCCAGTCCCGATCCCTGCATCCCGAAGCTACTAACTACGCCGCGAATAAACCGATACAACCGTTTTGACGCCGAGTACGTCCGCATAACATAAGTTTCGCCTTTCGATAAGGAATTCCGTAGATAAGTTCAGTGGCACTAGAGTAATTAAGGTTAACACTACTTAAGGTAAGGATTGTACACCTAGTTGTTAGCACTATCCAGAATAGAACCGTATTTACCGTATAAGTGGGTTTCATTCACGGTTTCCCTGCAATCATTATTAGGTACACATCTCTCCCTCCCGTTAGGCAAGGGCGGAGCCAGGTATCTGTATGCTGACGAAGGACTCAGGCCGAGCTAGCCGAAAGGGACCTTCGTCACAAACTTGAACTTGAACTTGAACTTGAACTTGAACTTGAACTTGAACTTGAACTTGAACTTGAACTTGAACTTGAACTTGAACTTGAACTTAAACTTGAATAAAACCTAACATAACCTAGAACTTTAACTTTAACATAACCTAACCTAACCTAGAACTTAAACTTGAACTAGAACTTGAACTGTAACTTGAACTTGATATTGGACTTCTGATTTTGATTGTGATTGTGAATGTTATTGTTAAGAAATGAACTTGAACTTGAACTTGAACATGAACTTGAACTTGAACTTGAACTTGAACTTGAACTTGAACTTGAACTTGAACTTGAACTTGAAATTGAACTTGAACTTAAACTTCTGATTTTGATTGTGATTGTGAATGTTATTGTTAAGAAATGAACTTGAACTTGAACTTGAACATGAACTTGAACTTGAACTTAAACTTGAACAAAACCTAACATAACCTAGAACTTTAACTTTAACATAACCTAACCTAACCTAGAACTTAAACTTGAACTAGAACTTGAACTGTAACTTGAACTTGATATTGGACTTCTGATTTTGATTGTGATTGTGAATGTTATTGTTAAGAAATGAACTTGAACTTGAACTTGAACATGAACTTGAACTTGAACATGAACTTGAACTTGAACTTGAACTTGAACTTGAACTTGAACTTGAACTTGAAATTGAACTTGAACTTGAACTTCTGATTTTGATTGTGATTGTGAATGTTATTGTTAAGAAATGAACTTGAACTTGAACTTGAACATGAACTTGAACTTGAACTTGAACTTGAACTTGAACTTGAACTTGAACTTGAACTTGAACTTGAACTTGAACTTGAACTTGAACTTAAACTTGAACAAAACCTAACATAACCTAGAACTTTAACTTTATCATAACCTAACCTAACCTAGAACTTAAACTTGAACTCGAACTTGAACTTGAACTTGAACTTGAACTTGAACTTGAACTTGAACTTGAACTTTAACTTGAACTTGAACTTGAACTTGAACTTGAACTTGAACTTGAACTTGAACTTGAACTTGAACTTGAACTTATACTTGAACAAAACCTAACCTAACCTAAAACTTGAACTTACACTTGAACTTTAACTTGCACTTGAATTTGAACGTGTACTTGAACTTCTGATTTTGATTGTGATTGTGATTGTGATTGTGATTGTGATTGTGATTGTGAATGTGATTGTTAAGAAACGAACTTGAACTTGACCTTGACCTTGACCTTGACCATGAACTTGAACTTTAATTGGACTTCTGATTTAGATTGTGATTGTGAATGTCATTGTTAAGAAATGAACTTGAACTTGAACTTGTACTTGAACTTGACCTTGACCTTGACCTTGAACTTGAATTTGAACTTGAACTTAAACTGAACTGGAACTGGAAATTGAACTTGAACTTGATATTGGACTTCTGATTTTGATTGTGATTGTGAATGTGATTGTTAAGAAAATAAATTTAAACTTGACCTTGACCTTGACCTTGACGTTGACCTTGACCTTGACCTTAACCATGAACAAGAAACTTGATATTGGACTTATGATTTTGATTGTGATTGTGAATGTAATTGTTAAGAAATGAACTTGAACTTGTACTTGTACTTGAACTTGACCTTGACCTTGACCTTGAACTTGAACTTGATATTGGACTTCTGATTTTGATTGTGATTGTGAATGTGATTATGAACAAATGAACTTGAACTTGAACTTGAACTTGAACTTGTACTTGAACTTGACCTTGACCTTGACCTTGACCTTGACCTTGACTTTGACCTTGAATTTGAACTTGATCTTTAACTTGAACAAAACCTTACCTGAACTTGAACATAACCTAGCCTAACCTAAAACTTAAACTTGAACTAGAACTCTAACTTGAACTTGAACTTTAAATTGAACAAAACCTAACCTAACCTAATCTGAACTTGAACATAACCTAACCTAATCTAGAACTTAAACTTGACCTATAACTTGAACTTGAACTTGATATTGGACTTTTAATTTTGAATGTGATTGTGAATGTGATTGTTATGAAATGAACTTGAACTTGAACTTAAACTTGTACTTGTACTTGAACTTGAACTTGAACTTGAACTTGAACTTGGACTTGAACATAACCTAACCTAGAACTTGTACTTGAACTTGACCTTGAACTTGAACTTGATCTTTAACTTGAACAAAACCTAACCCGAACTTGAACATAACCTAACCTAGAACTAGAACTTGAACTTGACCTTAACCTTGACCTTGACCTTGACCTTGACCTTGACCTCGACGTTGATCTTGACCTTGACCTTGGACTTGGACTTGGACTTGGACTTGGACTTGGACTTGGACTTGGACTTGGACTTGGACTTGGACTTGGACTTGGACTTGGACTTGGACTTGGACTTGGACTTGGACTTGGACTTGGACTTGGACTTGGACTTGGACTTGGACTTGGACTTGGACTTGGACTTGGACTTGGACTTGGACTTGGACTTGGACTTGGACTTGGACTTGGACTTGGACTTGGACTTGGACTTGGACTTGGACTTGGACTTGGACTTGGACTTGGACTTGGACTTGGACTTGGACTTGGACTTGGACTTGGACTTGGACTTGGACTTGGACTTGGACTTGGACTTGGACTTGAACTTTAACTTGAACAAAACCTAACCTAACCTAGAACTTGAACTTGCACTTGAATTTTAACGTGTACTTGAACTTGAACTTGAATATAACCTAACCTAGAACTTGAACTTGAAATTGAACTTGAACTAGAACTTGCACTTGAACTTGAACTTGAATATTACCTAACCTAGAACTTGAACTAGAACTAGAACTTGAACTTGAACTAGAACTTGACCTTGAACTCGAACTTGATCTTTAAATTGAACAAAACCTAACCTGAACTTCAACATAACCTAACCTAGAACTAGAACTTGAACTTGACCTTGACCTTGAACTTGAACTTGACCTTGAACTTGAACTTGACCTTGATCTTGACCTTAACATTGACATTGACATTGACATTGACATTGACATTGACATTGACCTTGACCTTGACCTTGACCTTGACCTTGAACTTGATATTGGAATTCTGATTTTGATTGTGATTGTGAATGTGATTGTTAAGAAATGAACTCGAACTTGAATTTGAACTTGAACTTGAACTTGAACTTGACCTCGACCTTAACCTTGACCTTGAACTTGACCTTGATCTTTTACTTGAACAAAACCTAATCTGAACTTGAACATAACCTAACCTAACCTAGAACTTGAACTAGAACTTGAACTTGATATTGGAAACTTGATATTGGACTTCTGATTAAGATTGTGATTGTGAATGTCATTGTTAAGAAATGAACTTGAACCTGAACTTGAACTTGTACTTGAACTTGACCTTGACCTTGACCTTGACCTTGAACTTGAACATGAATTTGAACTTGAACTTGAACTGGAACTGGAACTTGAACTTGAACTTGAACTTGAACTTAAACTTGAACAAAACCTAACATAACCTAGAACTTTAACTTTAACATAACCTCACCTAACCTAGAACTTAAACTTGAACTAGAACTTGAACTGTAACTTGAACTTGATATTGGACTTCTGATTTTGATTGTGATTGTGAATGTTATTGTTAAGAAATGAACTTGAACTTGAACATGAACTTGAACTTGAACTTGAACTTGAACTTGAATCAGATGTAACAAACATATCGAAAGGTGAAACTATATACAAAAACATAATATTAATGAACTAAATCAGAACCCGAAAGGCGAAACTTATCAACATATAAAGAGTAGGATAAATACCGTAAGATTAAACACACAATATAAGTATACCGAAAAGTTGTCTGGAAGAGATCGCTAATAGCGATAGGACCGTCTAAATTGTACATTCCCGTAAAATGAACTTGTAACTTCATTAATGTTACTTACAGTAGAGAATTTTCTGTCTATCTATTTATCTGTATTTGAATCATAACAAAGCGACACACGTCACCATGTCCGACCCTGACTTTCGGGATTTTTACACGTAAAAATCTCCAAAACAAGGGAGGGAGTGTGACGGTGCTAGACAGCATAACGCACACAATAACCGAGCACCGCCACAATGACACACACTGATGACGTAGGCGCGCGAAGCACGCGCGGGCCGCGTGCAACGCGATCTCCCCCCTATACCCCGCAACCACCCCGCAAAGCTTTATAACGCCCTGCGCGGCCGAGCGGAGCGGCATTCGTTGGAGCCCGGCCGTAGAGGCAACAAGTAGGCGCGCGGGTATTGCTCTCCGGTCTCTGGCGAATGCTGTCCCCTCCCTCCTAACATCCTTTCTCCAACCAAGGGCTAGTCGGCGGCGGAGCATTCGCTGACCTCTTGGAATCCCAAGTAGTGCAACCAGGGTTTGGGGATTGTAGGCCAGGAGCTAGTTGGCGGCGGAGTATTCGCCGACCTCCAGGCAGTTAGGATTCGTTTGTCTGGGTTGGGGCGTCCGATACTCTGGGCCCAGGGGCAAGTCGGCGGCTGAGCTTTCGCTGACCTCCTGGGATCTGGGGTAGGAGGAGTCGGCGGCTGAGTTTTCGCTGACCTTCCGGGGGCTTAGGCCAGGAGCCAGTCGGCGGCAGAGTGTTCGCTGACCTCCAGGCAGTTAGGATCCTCTTGTCTGGGTTGGGGCGTCCGATACTCTGGACCCAGGGGCAAGTCGGCGGCTGAGCTTTCGCTGACCTCCTGGGATCTGAGGTAGGAGGAGTCGGCGGCCGAGTTTTCGCTGACCTTCCAGGGGTTTAGGCCAGGGGCTAGTCGGCGGCTGAGCGTTCGCCGACCTCCAGGCAGTTAGGCAAGTTAACGTGCGACCAGGGTTACCCCACCTCCTCATCCTGAAGACCGAACCCAGTCCCGATCCCTGCATCCCGAAGCTACTAACTACGCCGCGAATAAACCGATACAACCGTTTTGACGCCGAGTACGTCCGCATAACATAAGTTTCGCCTTTCGATAAGGAATTCCGTAGATAAGTTCAGTGGCACTAGAGTAATTAAGGTTAACACTACTTAAGGTAAGGATTGTACACCTAGTTGTTAGCACTATCCAGAATAGAACCGTATTTACCGTATAAGTGGGTTTCATTCACGGTTTCCCTGCAATCATTATTAGGTACACATCTCTCCCTCCCGTTAGGCAAGGGCGGAGCCAGGTATCTGTATGCTGACGAAGGACTCAGGCCGAGCTAGCCGAAAGGGACCTTCGTCACAAACTTGAACTTGAACTTGAACTTGAACTTGAACTTGAACTTGAACTTGAACTTGAACTTGAACTTGAACTTGAACTTAAACTTGAATAAAACCTAACATAACCTAGAACTTTAACTTTAACATAACCTAACCTAACCTAGAACTTAAACTTGAACTAGAACTTGAACTGTAACTTGAACTTGATATTGGACTTCTGATTTTGATTGTGATTGTGAATGTTATTGTTAAGAAATGAACTTGAACTTGAACTTGAACATGAACTTGAACTTGAACTTGAACTTGAACTTGAACTTGAACTTGAACTTGAACTTGAACTTGAAATTGAACTTGAACTTGAACTTCTGATTTTGATTGTGATTGTGAATGTTATTGTTAAGAAATGAACTTGAACTTGAACTTGAACATGAACTTGAACTTGAACTTAAACTTGAACAAAACCTAACATAACCTAGAACTTTAACTTTATCATAACCTAACCTAACCTAGAACTTAAACTTGAACTCGAACTTGAACTTGAACTTGAACTTGAACTTGAACTTGAACTTGAACTTGAACTTGAACTTGAACTTGAACTTGAACTTGAACTTGAACTTGAACTTGAACTTGAACTTGAACTTATACTTGAACAAAACCTAACCTAACCTAAAACTTGAACTTACACTTGAACTTTAACTTGCACTTGAATTTGAACGTGTACTTGAACTTCTGATTTTGATTGTGATTGTGAATGTTATTGTTAAGAAATGAACTTGAACTTGAACTTGAACATGAACTTGAACTTGAACTTGAACTTGAACTTGAACTTGAACTTGAAATTGAACTTGAACTTGAACTTCTGATTTTGATTGTGATTGTGAATGTTATTGTTAAGAAATGAACTTGAACTTGAACTTGAACATGAACTTGAACTTGAACTTGAACTTGAACTTGAACTTGAACTTGAACTTGAACTTGAACTTGAACTTGAACTTAAACTTGAACAAAACCTAACATAACCTAGAACTTTCACTTTATCATAACCTAACCTAACCTAGAACTTAAACTTGAACTCGAACTTGAACTTGAACTTGAACTTGAACTTGAACTTGAACTTGAACTTGAACTTGAACTTGAACTTGAACTTGAACTTGAACTTGAACTTGAACTTGAACTTGAACTTGAACATGAACTTATACTTGAACAAAACCTAACCTAACCTAAAACTTGAACTTACACTTGAACTTTAACTTGCACTTGAATTTGAACGTGTACTTGAACTTCTGATTTTGATAGTGATTGTGATTGTGATTGTGATTGTGATTGTGATTGTGAATGTGATTGTTAAGAAACGAACTTGAACTTGACCTTGACCTTGACCTTGACCATGAACTTGAACTTTAATTGGACTTCTGATTTAGATTGTGATTGTGAATGTCATTGTTAAGAAATGAACTTGAACTTGAACTTGTACTTGAACTTGACCTTGACCTTGACCTTGAACTTGAATTTGAACTTGAACTTAAACTGAACTGGAACTGGAAATTGAACTTGAACTTGATATTGGACTTCTGATTTTGATTGTGATTGTGAATGTGATTGTTAAGAAAATAAATTTAAACTTGACCTTGACCTTGACCTTGACCTTGACCTTGACCTTGACCTTGACCTTGACCTTGAACTTGAACTTGATATTGGACTTATGATTTTGATTGTGATTGTGAATGTAATTGTTAAGAAATGAACTTGAACTTGTACTTGTACTTGAACTTGACCTTGACCTTGACCTTGAACTTGAACTTGATATTGGACTTCTGATTTTGATTGTGATTGTGAATGTGATTATGAACAAATGAACTTGAACTTGAACTTGTACTTGAACTTGACCTTGACCTTGACCTTGACCTTGACTTTGACCTTGAATTTGAACTTGATCTTTAACTTGAACAAAACCTTACCTGAACTTGAACATAACCTAGCCTAACCTAAAACTTAAACTTGAACTAGAACTCTAACTTGAACTTGAACTTTAAATTGAACAAAACCTAACCTAACCTAATCTGAACTTGAACATAACCTAACCTAATCTAGAACTTAAACTTGAACTATAACTTGAACTTGAACTTGATATTGGACTTTTAATTTTGAATGTGATTGTGAATGTGATTGTTATGAAATGAACTTGAACTTGAACTTAAACTTGTACTTGTACTTGAACTTGAACTTGAACTTGAACTTGAACTTGGACTTGAACATAACCTAACCTAGAACTTGTACTTGAACTTGACCTTGAACTTGAACTTGATCTTTAACTTGAACAAAACCTAACCCGAACTTGAACATAACCTAACCTAGAACTAGAACTTGAACTTGACCTTAACCTTGACCTTGACCTTGACCTTGACCTTGACCTCGACGTTGATCTTGACCTTGACCTTGGACTTGGACTTGGACTTGGACTTGGACTTGGACTTGGACTTGGACTTGGACTTGGACTTGGACTTGGACTTGGACTTGGACTTGGACTTGGACTTGGACTTGGACTTGGACTTGGACTTGGACTTGGACTTGGACTTGGACTTGGACTTGGACTTGGACTTGGACTTGGACTTGGACTTGGACTTGGACTTGGACTTGGACTTGGACTTGGACTTGGACTTGGACTTGGACTTGGACTTGGACTTGGACTTGGACTTGGACTTGGACTTGGACTTGGACTTGGACTTGGACTTGGACTTGGACTTGGACTTGGACTTGGACTTGGACTTGGACTTGGACTTGGACTTGGACTTGGACTTGGACTTGGACTTGGACTTGGACTTGGACTTGGACTTGGACTTGGACTTGGACTTGGACTTGGACTTGGACTTGGACTTGGACTTGGACTTGGACTTGGACTTGGACTTGGACTTGGACTTGGACTTGGACTTGGACTTGGACTTGGACTTGGACTTGGACTTGGACTTGGACTTGGACTTGGACTTGGACTTGGACTTGAACTTTAACTTGAACAAAACCTAACCTAACCTAGAACTTGAACTTGCACTTGAATTTTAACGTGTACTTGAACTTGAACTTGAATATAACCTAACCTAGAACTTGAACTTGAAATTGAACTTGAACTAGAACTTGCACTTGAACTTGAACTTGAATATTACCTAACCTAGAACTTGAACTAGAACTAGAACTTGAACTTGAACTAGAACTTGACCTTGAACTCGAACTTGATCTTTAAATTGAACAAAACCTAACCTGAACTTCAACATAACCTAACCTAGAACTAGAACTTGAACTTGACCTTGACCTTGAACTTGAACTTGACCTTGAACTTGAACTTGACCTTGATCTTGACCTTAACATTGACATTGACATTGACATTGACATTGACATTGACATTGACATTGACATTGACCTTGACCTTGACCTTGACCTTGACCTTGAACTTGATATTGGAATTCTGATTTTGATTGTGATTGTGAATGTGATTGTTAAGAAATGAACTCGAACTTGAATTTGAACTTGAACTTGAACTTGAACTTGACCTCGACCTTAACCTTGACCTTGAACTTGACCTTGATCTTTTACTTGAACAAAACCTAATCTGAACTTGAACATAACCTAACCTAACCTAGAACTTGAACTAGAACTTGAACTTGATATTGGAAACTTGATATTTGACTTCTGATTAAGATTGTGATTGTGAATGTCATTGTTAAGAAATGAACTTGAACCTGAACTTGAACTTGTACTTGAACTTGACCTTGACCTTGACCTTGACCTTGAACTTGAACATGAATTTGAACTTGAACTTGAACTGGAACTGGAACTTGAACTTGAACTTGAACTTGAACTTAAACTTGAACAAAACCTAACATAACCTAGAACTTTAACTTTAACATAACCTCACCTAACCTAGAACTTAAACTTGAACTAGAACTTGAACTGTAACTTGAACTTGATATTGGACTTCTGATTTTGATTGTGATTGTGAATGTTATTGTTAAGAAATGAACTTGAACTTGAACATGAACTTGAACTTGAACTTGAACTTGAACTTGAACTTGAATCAGATGTAACAAACATATCGAAAGGTGAAACTATATACAAAAACATAATATTAATGAACTAAATCAGAACCCGAAAGGCGAAACTTATCAACATATAAAGAGTAGGATAAATACCGTAAGATTAAACACACAATATAAGTATACCGAAAAGTTGTCTGGAAGAGATCGCTAATAGCGATAGGACCGTCTAAATTGTACATTCCCGTAAAATGAACTTGTAACTTCATTAATGTTACTTACAGTAGAGAATTTTCTGTCTATCTATTTATCTGTATTTGAATCATAACAAAGCGACACACGTCACCATGTCCGACCCTGACTTTCGGGATTTTTACACGTAAAAATCTCCAAAACAAGGGAGGGAGTGTGACGGTGCTAGACAGCATAACGCACACAATAACCGAGCACCGCCACAATGACACACACTGATGACGTAGGCGCGCGAAGCACGCGCGGGCCGCGTGCAACGCGATCTCCCCCCTATACCCCGCAACCACCCCGCAAAGCTTTATAACGCCCTGCGCGGCCGAGCGGAGCGGCATTCGTTGGAGCCCGGCCGTAGAGGCAACAAGTAGGCGCGCGGGTATTGCTCTCCGGTCTCTGGCGAATGCTGTCCCCTCCCTCCTAACATCCTTTCTCCAACCAAGGGCTAGTCGGCGGCGGAGCATTCGCTGACCTCTTGGAATCCCAAGTAGTGCAACCAGGGTTTGGGGATTGTAGGCCAGGAGCTAGTTGGCGGCGGAGTATTCGCCGACCTCCAGGCAGTTAGGATTCGTTTGTCTGGGTTGGGGCGTCCGATACTCTGGGCCCAGGGGCAAGTCGGCGGCTGAGCTTTCGCTGACCTCCTGGGATCTGGGGTAGGAGGAGTCGGCGGCTGAGTTTTCGCTGACCTTCCGGGGGCTTAGGCCAGGAGCCAGTCGGCGGCAGAGTGTTCGCTGACCTCCAGGCAGTTAGGATCCTCTTGTCTGGGTTGGGGCGTCCGATACTCTGGACCCAGGGGCAAGTCGGCGGCTGAGCTTTCGCTGACCTCCTGGGATCTGAGGTAGGAGGAGTCGGCGGCCGAGTTTTCGCTGACCTTCCAGGGGTTTAGGCCAGGGGCTAGTCGGCGGCTGAGCGTTCGCCGACCTCCAGGCAGTTAGGCAAGTTAACGTGCGACCAGGGTTACCCCACCTCCTCATCCTGAAGACCGAACCCAGTCCCGATCCCTGCATCCCGAAGCTACTAACTACGCCGCGAATAAACCGATACAACCGTTTTGACGCCGAGTACGTCCGCATAACATAAGTTTCGCCTTTCGATAAGGAATTCCGTAGATAAGTTCAGTGGCACTAGAGTAATTAAGGTTAACACTACTTAAGGTAAGGATTGTACACCTAGTTGTTAGCACTATCCAGAATAGAACCGTATTTACCGTATAAGTGGGTTTCATTCACGGTTTCCCTGCAATCATTATTAGGTACACATCTCTCCCTCCCGTTAGGCAAGGGCGGAGCCAGGTATCTGTATGCTGACGAAGGACTCAGGCCGAGCTAGCCGAAAGGGACCTTCGTCACAAACTTGAACTTGAACTTGAACTTGAACTTGAACTTGAACTTGAACTTGAACTTGAACTTGAACTTGAACTTGAACTTAAACTTGAATAAAACCTAACATAACCTAGAACTTTAACTTTAACATAACCTAACCTAACCTAGAACTTAAACTTGAACTAGAACTTGAACTGTAACTTGAACTTGATATTGGACTTCTGATTTTGATTGTGATTGTGAATGTTATTGTTAAGAAATGAACTTGAACTTGAACTTGAACATGAACTTGAACTTGAACTTGAACTTGAACTTGAACTTGAACTTGAACTTGAACTTGAACTTGAAATTGAACTTGAACTTAAACTTCTGATTTTGATTGTGATTGTGAATGTTATTGTTAAGAAATGAACTTGAACTTGAACTTGAACATGAACTTGAACTTGAACTTAAACTTGAACAAAACCTAACATAACCTAGAACTTTAACTTTAACATAACCTAACCTAACCTAGAACTTAAACTTGAACTAGAACTTGAACTGTAACTTGAACTTGATATTGGACTTCTGATTTTGATTGTGATTGTGAATGTTATTGTTAAGAAATGAACTTGAACTTGAACTTGAACATGAACTTGAACTTGAACATGAACTTGAACTTGAACTTGAACTTGAACTTGAACTTGAACTTGAACTTGAAATTGAACTTGAACTTGAACTTCTGATTTTGATTGTGATTGTGAATGTTATTGTTAAGAAATGAACTTGAACTTGAACTTGAACATGAACTTGAACTTGAACTTGAACTTGAACTTGAACTTGAACTTGAACTTGAACTTGAACTTGAACTTGAACTTGAACTTGAACTTGAACTTAAACTTGAACAAAACCTAACATAACCTAGAACTTTAACTTTATCATAACCTAACCTAACCTAGAACTTAAACTTGAACTTGAACTTGAACTTGAACTTGAACTTGAACTTGAACTTGAACTTGAACTTGAACTTGAACTTGAACTTGAACTTGAACTTGAACTTGAACTTGAACTTGAACTTGAACTTGAACTTGAAATTGAACTTGAACTTGAACTTCTGATTTTGATTGTGATTGTGAATGTTATTGTTAAGAAATGAACTTGAACTTGAACTTGAACATGAACTTGAACTTGAACTTAAACTTGAACAAAACCTAACATAACCTAGAACTTTAACTTTAACATAACCTAACCTAACCTAGAACTTAAACTTGAACTAGAACTTGAACTGTAACTTGAACTTGATATTGGACTTCTGATTTTGATTGTGATTGTGAATGTTATTGTTAAGAAATGAACTTGAACTTGAACTTGAACATGAACTTGAACTTGAACTTGAACTTGAACTTGAACTTGAACTTGAACTTGAACTTGAAATTGAACTTGAACTTGAACTTCTGATTTTGATTGTGATTGTGAATGTTATTGTTAAGAAATGAACTTGAACTTGAACTTGAACATGAACTTGAACTTGAACTTAAACTTGAACAAAACCTAACATAACCTAGAACTTTAACTTTAACATAACCTAACCTAACCTAGAACTTAAACTTGAACTAGAACTTGAACTGTAACTTGAACTTGATATTGGACTTCTGATTTTGATTGTGATTGTGAATGTTATTGTTAAGAAATGAACTTGAACTTGAACTTGAACATGAACTTGAACTTGAACTTGAACTTGAACTTGAACTTGAACTTGAACTTGAACTTGAAATTGAACTTGAACTTGAACTTCTGATTTTGATTGTGATTGTGAATGTTATTGTTAAGAAATGAACTTGAACTTGAACTTGAACATGAACTTGAACTTGAACTTGAACTTGAACTTGAACTTGAACTTGAACTTGAACTTGAACTTGAACTTGAACTTGAACTTGAACTTGAACTTGAACTTGAACTTAAACTTGAACAAAACCTAACATAACCTAGAACTTTAACTTTATCATAACCTAACCTAACCTAGAACATGAACTTGAACTCGAACTTGAACTTGAACTTGAACTTGAACTTGAACTTGAACTTGAACTTGAACTTGAACTTGAACTTGAACTTGAACTTGAACTTGAACTTGAACTTGAACTTATACTTGAACAAAACCTAACCTAACCTAAAACTTGAACTTACACTTGAACTTTAACTTGCACTTGAATTTGAACGTGTACTTGAACTTCTGATTTTGATAGTGATTGTGATTGTGATTGTGATTGTGATTGTGATTGTGAATGTGATTGTTAAGAAACGAACTTGAACTTGACCTTGACCTTGACCTTGACCATGAACTTGAACTTTAATTGGACTTCTGATTTAGATTGTGATTGTGAATGTCATTGTTAAGAAATGAACTTGAACTTGAACTTGTACTTGAACTTGACCTTGACCTTGACCTTGAACTTGAATTTGAACTTGAACTTAAACTGAACTGGAACTGGAAATTGAACTTGAACTTGATATTGGACTTCTGATTTTGATTGTGATTGTGAATGTGATTGTTAAGAAAATAAATTTAAACTTGACCTTGACCTTGACCTTGACGTTGACCTTGACCTTGACCTTGACCTTGAACTTGAACTTGATATTGGACTTATGATTTTGATTGTGATTGTGAATGTAATTGTTAAGAAATGAACTTGAACTTGTACTTGTACTTGAACTTGACCTTGACCTTGACCTTGAACTTGAACTTGATATTGGACTTCTGATTTTGATTGTGATTGTGAATGTGATTATGAACAAATGAACTTGAACTTGAACTTGAACTTGAACTTGTACTTGAACTTGACCTTGACCTTGACCTTGACCTTGACTTTGACCTTGAATTTGAACTTGATCTTTAACTTGAACAAAACCTTACCTGAACTTGAACATAACCTAGCCTAACCTAAAACTTAAACTTGAACTAGAACTCTAACTTGAACTTGAACTTTAAATTGAACAAAACCTAACCTAACCTAATCTGAACTTGAACATAACCTAACCTAATCTAGAACTTAAACTTGAACTATAACTTGAACTTGAACTTGATATTGGACTTTTAATTTTGAATGTGATTGTGAATGTGATTGTTATGAAATGAACTTGAACTTGAACTTAAACTTGTACTTGTACTTGAACTTGAACTTGAACTTGAACTTGAACTTGGACTTGAACATAACCTAACCTAGAACTTGTACTTGAACTTGACCTTGAACTTGAACTTGATCTTTAACTTGAACAAAACCTAACCCGAACTTGAACATAACCTAACCTAGAACTAGAACTTGAACTTGACCTTAACCTTGACCTTGACCTTGACCTTGACCTTGACCTCGACGTTGATCTTGACCTTGACCTTGGACTTGGACTTGGACTTGGACTTGGACTTGGACTTGGACTTGGACTTGGACTTGGACTTGGACTTGGACTTGGACTTGGACTTGGACTTGGACTTGGACTTGGACTTGGACTTGGACTTGGACTTGGACTTGGACTTGGACTTGGACTTGGACTTGGACTTGGACTTGGACTTGGACTTGGACTTGGACTTGGACTTGGACTTGGACTTGGACTTGGACTTGGACTTGGACTTGGACTTGGACTTGGACTTGGACTTGGACTTGGACTTGGACTTGGACTTGGACTTGGACTTGGACTTGGACTTGGACTTGGACTTGGACTTGGACTTGGACTTGGACTTGGACTTGGACTTGGACTTGGACTTGGACTTGGACTTGGACTTGGACTTGGACTTGGACTTGGACTTGGACTTGGACTTGGACTTGGACTTGGACTTGGACTTGGACTTGGACTTGGACTTGGACTTGGACTTGGACTTGGACTTGAACTTTAACTTGAACAAAACCTAACCTAACCTAGAACTTGAACTTGCACTTGAATTTTAACGTGTACTTGAACTTGAACTTGAATATAACCTAACCTAGAACTTGAACTTGAAATTGAACTTGAACTAGAACTTGCACTTGAACTTGAACTTGAATATTACCTAACCTAGAACTTGAACTAGAACTAGAACTTGAACTTGAACTAGAACTTGAACTTGAACTGGAACTTGAATATAACCTAACCTAGAACTTGAACTAGAACTAGAACTTGAACTTGAACTCGAACTAGAACTTGAACTTGAACTGGAACTTGAACTTGAACTTGAAATTGATCATAACCTAACCTTACCTAGAACTTGATCTTGAATTTTAACTTGAACTTGAACTTGTACTTGAACTTGGGCTTGAACTTGAACCTAAGCTTGAACAGAACCTAACCTAACCTAGAACTTGAACTTGAAATTGAACTTGAACTAGAACTTGCACTTGAACTTAAACTTGAATATTACCTAACCTAGAACTTGAACTAGAACTAGAACTTGACCTTGACCTTGACCTTGAACTTGACCTTAACATTGACATTGACCTTGACCTTGACCTTGACCTTGAACTTGATATTGGAATTCTGATTTTGATTGTGATTGTGAATGTGATTGTTAAGAAATGAACTCGAACTTGAATTTGAACGTGAACTTGAACTTGAACTTGACCTCGACCTTAACCTTGACCTTGAACTTGACCTTGATCTTTTACTTGAACAAAACCTAACCTGAACTTGAACATAACCTAACCTAACCTAGAACTTGAACTAGAACTTGAACTTGAACTTGATATTGGACTTCTGATTAAGATTGTGATTGTGAATGTCATTGTTAAGAAATGAACTTGAACCTGAACTTGAACTTGTACTTGAACTTGACCTTGACCTTGACCTTGAACTTGAACATGAATTTGAACTTGAACTTGAACTGGAACTGGAACTTGAACTTGAACTTGAACTTGAACTTGAACTTAAACTTGAACAAAACCTAACATAACCTAGAACTTTAACTTTAACATAACCTCACCTAACCTAGAACTTAAACTTGAACTAGAACTTGAACTGTAACTTGAACTTGATATTGGACTTCTGATTTTGATTGTGATTGTGAATGTTATTGTTAAGAAATGAACTTGAACTTGAACTTGAACATGAACTTGAACTTGAACTTGAACTTGAACTTGAACTTGAACTTGAACTTGAACTTGAACTTGAACTTGAACTTGAACTTGAACTTGAACTTGAACTTGAACTTGAACTTGAACTTAAACTTGAACAAAACCTAACATAACCTAGAACTTTAACTTTATCATAACCTAACCTAACTTAGAACTTAAACTTGAACTTGAACTTGAACTTGAACTTGAACTTGAACTTGAACTTGAACTTGAACTTGAACTTGAACTTATACTTGAACAAAACCTAACCTAACCTAACCTACTTGAACTTGACCTTGACCTTGACCTTGAACTTGAACTTGATATTGGACTTCTGATTTTGATTGTGATTGTGAATGTGATTATGAACACATGAACTTGAACTTGAACTTGAACTTGTACTTGAACTTGACCTTGACCTTGACCTTGACCTTGATTTTGACCTTGAATTTGAACTTGATCTTTAACTTGAACAAAACCTAACCTGAACTTGAACATAACCTAGCCTAACCTAAAACTTAAACTTGAACTAGAACTCTTACTTGAACTTGAACTTTAAATTGAACAAAACCTAACCTAACCTAATCTGAACTTGAACATAACCTAACCTAATCTAGAACTTAAACTTGAACTATAACTTGAACTTGAACTTGATATTGGACTTTTAATTTTGAATGTGATTGTGAATGTGATTGTTATGAAATGAATTTGAACTTGAACTTGTACTTGAACTTGAACTTGAACTTGAACATAACCTAACCTAGAACTTGTACTTGAACTTGATCTTTAACTTGAACAAAACCTAACCCGAACTTGAACATTACCTAACCTAGAACTAGAACTTGAACTTGACCTTAACCTCGAACTTGACCTTGACCTTGACCTCGACGTTGACCTTGACCTTGGACTTGGACTTGGACTTGGACTTGGACTTGGACTTGGACTTGGACTTGGACTTGGACTTGGACTTGGACTTGGACTTGGACTTGGACTTGGACTTGGACTTGGACTTGGACTTGGACTTGGACTTGGACTTGGACTTGGACTTGGACGTGGACTTGGACTTGGACTTGGACTTAATTTTGAATGTGATTGTGAATGTTATTGTTAAGAAATGAACTTGAACTTGAACATGAACTTGAACTTGAACTTGAACTTGAACTTGAACTTGAACTTGAATCAGATGTAACAAACATATCGAAAGGTGAAACTATATACAAAAACATAATATTAATGAACTAAATCAGAACCCGAAAGGCGAAACTTATCAACATATAAAGAGTAGGATAAATACCGTAAGATTAAACACACAATATAAGTATACCGAAAAGTTGTCTGGAAGAGATCGCTAATAGCGATAGGACCGTCTAAATTGTACATTCCCGTAAAATGAACTTGTAACTTCATTAATGTTACTTACAGTAGAGAATTTTCTGTCTATCTATTTATCTGTATTTGAATCATAACAAAGCGACACACGTCACCATGTCCGACCCTGACTTTCGGGATTTTTACACGTAAAAATCTCCAAAACAAGGGAGGGAGTGTGACGGTGCTAGACAGCATAACGCACACAATAACCGAGCACCGCCACAATGACACACACTGATGACGTAGGCGCGCGAAGCACGCGCGGGCCGCGTGCAACGCGATCTCCCCCCTATACCCCGCAACCACCCCGCAAAGCTTTATAACGCCCTGCGCGGCCGAGCGGAGCGGCATTCGTTGGAGCCCGGCCGTAGAGGCAACAAGTAGGCGCGCGGGTATTGCTCTCCGGTCTCTGGCGAATGCTGTCCCCTCCCTCCTAACATCCTTTCTCCAACCAAGGGCTAGTCGGCGGCGGAGCATTCGCTGACCTCTTGGAATCCCAAGTAGTGCAACCAGGGTTTGGGGATTGTAGGCCAGGAGCTAGTTGGCGGCGGAGTATTCGCCGACCTCCAGGCAGTTAGGATTCGTTTGTCTGGGTTGGGGCGTCCGATACTCTGGGCCCAGGGGCAAGTCGGCGGCTGAGCTTTCGCTGACCTCCTGGGATCTGGGGTAGGAGGAGTCGGCGGCTGAGTTTTCGCTGACCTTCCGGGGGCTTAGGCCAGGAGCCAGTCGGCGGCAGAGTGTTCGCTGACCTCCAGGCAGTTAGGATCCTCTTGTCTGGGTTGGGGCGTCCGATACTCTGGACCCAGGGGCAAGTCGGCGGCTGAGCTTTCGCTGACCTCCTGGGATCTGAGGTAGGAGGAGTCGGCGGCCGAGTTTTCGCTGACCTTCCAGGGGTTTAGGCCAGGGGCTAGTCGGCGGCTGAGCGTTCGCCGACCTCCAGGCAGTTAGGCAAGTTAACGTGCGACCAGGGTTACCCCACCTCCTCATCCTGAAGACCGAACCCAGTCCCGATCCCTGCATCCCGAAGCTACTAACTACGCCGCGAATAAACCGATACAACCGTTTTGACGCCGAGTACGTCCGCATAACATAAGTTTCGCCTTTCGATAAGGAATTCCGTAGATAAGTTCAGTGGCACTAGAGTAATTAAGGTTAACACTACTTAAGGTAAGGATTGTACACCTAGTTGTTAGCACTATCCAGAATAGAACCGTATTTACCGTATAAGTGGGTTTCATTCACGGTTTCCCTGCAATCATTATTAGGTACACATCTCTCCCTCCCGTTAGGCAAGGGCGGAGCCAGGTATCTGTATGCTGACGAAGGACTCAGGCCGAGCTAGCCGAAAGGGACCTTCGTCACAAACTTGAACTTGAACTTGAACTTGAACTTGAACTTGAACTTGAACTTGAACTTGAACTTGAACTTGAACTTGAACTTGAACTTGAACTTAAACTTGAATAAAACCTAACATAACCTAGAACTTTAACTTTAACATAACCTAACCTAACCTAGAACTTAAACTTGAACTAGAACTTGAACTGTAACTTGAACTTGATATTGGACTTCTGATTTTGATTGTGATTGTGAATGTTATTGTTAAGAAATGAACTTGAACTTGAACTTGAACATGAACTTGAACTTGAACTTGAACTTGAACTTGAACTTGAACTTGAACTTGAACTTGAACTTGAAATTGAACTTGAACTTGAACTTCTGATTTTGATTGTGATTGTGAATGTTATTGTTAAGAAATGAACTTGAACTTGAACTTGAACATGAACTTGAACTTGAACTTAAACTTGAACAAAACCTAACATAACCTAGAACTTTAACTTTAACATAACCTAACCTAACCTAGAACTTAAACTTGAACTAGAACTTGAACTGTAACTTGAACTTGATATTGGACTTCTGATTTTGATTGTGATTGTGAATGTTATTGTTAAGAAATGAACTTGAACTTGAACTTGAACATGAACTTGAACTTGAACTTGAACTTGAACTTGAACTTGAACTTGAACTTGAAATTGAACTTGAACTTGAACTTCTGATTTTGATTGTGATTGTGAATGTTATTGTTAAGAAATGAACTTGAACTTGAACTTGAACATGAACTTGAACTTGAACTTGAACTTGAACTTGAACTTGAACTTGAACTTGAACTTGAACTTGAACTTGAACTTGAACTTGAACTTGAACTTAAACTTGAACAAAACCTAACATAACCTAGAACTTTAACTTTATCATAACCTAACCTAACCTAGAACTTAAACTTGAACTCGAACTTGAACTTGAACTTGAACTTGAACTTGAACTTGAACTTGAACTTGAACTTGAACTTGAACTTGAACTTGAACTTGAACTTGAACTTGAACTTGAACTTGAACTTATACTTGAACAAAACCTAACCTAACCTAAAACTTGAACTTACACTTGAACTTTAACTTGCACTTGAATTTGAACGTGTACTTGAACTTCTGATTTTGATAGTGATTGTGATTGTGATTGTGATTGTGATTGTGATTGTGAATGTGATTGTTAAGAAACGAACTTGAACTTGACCTTGACCTTGACCTTGACCATGAACTTGAACTTTAATTGGACTTCTGATTTAGATTGTGATTGTGAATGTCATTGTTAAGAAATGAACTTGAACTTGAACTTGTACTTGAACTTGACCTTGACCTTGACCTTGAACTTGAATTTGAACTTGAACTTAAACTGAACTGGAACTGGAAATTGAACTTGAACTTGATATTGGACTTCTGATTTTGATTGTGATTGTGAATGTGATTGTTAAGAAAATAAATTTAAACTTGACCTTGACCTTGACCTTGACGTTGACCTTGACCTTGACCTTGACCTTGAACTTGAACTTGATATTGGACTTATGATTTTGATTGTGATTGTGAATGTAATTGTTAAGAAATGAACTTGAACTTGTACTTGTACTTGAACTTGACCTTGACCTTGACCTTGAACTTGAACTTGATATTGGACTTCTGATTTTGATTGTGATTGTGAATGTGATTATGAACAAATGAACTTGAACTTGAACTTGAACTTGAACTTGTACTTGAACTTGACCTTGACCTTGACCTTGACCTTGACTTTGACCTTGAATTTGAACTTGATCTTTAACTTGAACAAAACCTTACCTGAACTTGAACATAACCTAGCCTAACCTAAAACTTAAACTTGAACTAGAACTCTAACTTGAACTTGAACTTTAAATTGAACAAAACCTAACCTAACCTAATCTGAACTTGAACATAACCTAACCTAATCTAGAACTTAAACTTGAACTATAACTTGAACTTGAACTTGATATTGGACTTTTAATTTTGAATGTGATTGTGAATGTGATTGTTATGAAATGAACTTGAACTTGAACTTAAACTTGTACTTGTACTTGAACTTGAACTTGAACTTGAACTTGAACTTGGACTTGAACATAACCTAACCTAGAACTTGTACTTGAACTTGACCTTGAACTTGAACTTGATCTTTAACTTGAACAAAACCTAACCCGAACTTGAACATAACCTAACCTAGAACTAGAACTTGAACTTGACCTTAACCTTGACCTTGACCTTGACCTTGACCTTGACCTCGACGTTGATCTTGACCTTGACCTTGGACTTGGACTTGGACTTGGACTTGGACTTGGACTTGGACTTGGACTTGGACTTGGACTTGGACTTGGACTTGGACTTGGACTTGGACTTGGACTTGGACTTGGACTTGGACTTGGACTTGGACTTGGACTTGGACTTGGACTTGGACTTGGACTTGGACTTGGACTTGGACTTGGACTTGGACTTGGACTTGGACTTGGACTTGGACTTGGACTTGGACTTGGACTTGGACTTGGACTTGGACTTGGACTTGGACTTGGACTTGGACTTGGACTTGGACTTGGACTTGGACTTGGACTTGGACTTGGACTTGGACTTGGACTTGGACTTGGACTTGGACTTGGACTTGGACTTGGACTTGGACTTGGACTTGGACTTGGACTTGGACTTGGACTTGGACTTGGACTTGGACTTGGACTTGGACTTGGACTTGGACTTGGACTTGGACTTGGACTTGGACTTGGACTTGGACTTGGACTTGGACTTGGACTTTAACTTGAACAAAACCTAACCTAACCTAGAACTTGAACTTGCACTTGAATTTTAACGTGTACTTGAACTTGAACTTGAATATAACCTAACCTAGAACTTGAACTTGAAATTGAACTTGAACTAGAACTTGCACTTGAACTTGAACTTGAATATTACCTAACCTAGAACTTGAACTAGAACTAGAACTTGAACTTGAACTAGAACTTGAACTTGAACTGGAACTTGAATATAACCTAACCTAGAACTTGAACTAGAACTAGAACTTGAACTTGAACTCGAACTAGAACTTGAACTTGAACTGGAACTTGAACTTGAACTTGAAATTGATCATAACCTAACCTTACCTAGAACTTGATCTTGAATTTTAACTTGAACTTGAACTTGTACTTGAACTTGGACTTGAACTTGGGCTTGAACTTGAACCTAAGCTTGAACAGAACCTAACCTAACCTAGAACTTGAACTTGAAATTGAACTTGAACTAGAACTTGCACTTGAACTTAAACTTGAATATTACCTAACCTAGAACTTGAACTAGAACTAGAACTTGAACTTGAACTAGAACTTGAACTAGACCTTGAACTTGAACTGGAACTTGAACTTGAACTTGAAATTGATCATAACCTAACCTTACCTAGAACTTGAACTTGAACTTGATCTTGAATTTTAACTTGAACTTAAACTTATACTTGAACTTGGACTTGAACTTGAACCTAAGCTTGAACAGAACCTAACCTTACCTAGAACTTGAACTTGCACTTGAATTTGAATTTGTACTTGAACTTGAACTGGAACTTGAACTTGTACTTGAACTTAAACTTGAACAAAACCTAACCTTACCTACAACTTGAACTTGCACTTGAATTTGAACTTGAACTTGAACTTGAACATGAACTTGAACTTGAACAAAACCTAACCTAGAACTTGAACTTGTATTTGAACTTGAACTTGAACTTGAACTTGAACTGGAACTTGAACTTGAACTTGAAATTGATCATAACCTAACCTTACCTAGAACTTGAACTTGAACTTGATCTTGAATTTGAACTTGATCTTGAACTTGTACTTGAACTTGGACTTGAACTGGGACTTGAACTTGAACCTAAGCTTGAACAAAACCTAACCTTACCTAGAACTTGAACTTGCACTTGAATTTGAATTTGTACTTGAACTTGAACTGGAACTTGAACTTGTACTTGAACTTAAACTTGAACAAAACCTAACCTTACCTACAACTTGAAGTTGCACTTGAATTTGAACTTGAACATGAACTTGAACTTGAACTTGAACTTGAACAAAACCTTACCTAGAACTTGAACTTGTATTTGAACTTGAACTTGAACTTGAACTTGAACTTGAACATGAACTTGAACTTGAACTTGAACTTGAACTTGAAAATTAAACCTGAACTTGAACTTGAACTTCAACTTGAACTTGAACTTCAACTTGAACTTGAACTTGAACTTGATATTGAACTTCTGATTTTAATGGTGATTGTGATTGTGTTGTGTTCAAGTTCAATTTCAAGTTCAAAGTCAAGATCAAGTTTAAAATCAAGTTCAAGTTCTATTTCAAGTTCAAGTTCTTTTTCAAGTTCTCTAATTACCATTATCATTATCATTTTCATTTTCACCATCATTATCATTAGCATTAGCATTGTCTTTATCGTTATCGTTTTCGTTATCGTTATCGTTGTTGTCATCGGTATCGTAAGCGTTATTATTATCATTTTCATTATCATAATCATTATCGTTATCACGATCAGTATCATCATCATTATCATAATCATCACCATCATCATTATTACCACTATCATCATTATCATCGTCATCATCATCATCATTACCATCAATTCTCATCATCATCACCACCATCATCATCATCATTTTTAACACCACCATCATTGTCATCATCATCATAATCATCATCACGTTCGTTTTCGTTTCTTGTCGTTTTAACACAACCAAAATCACAATCACAATCACAATCACAATCACAATCACATTCACAATCACAATAACAATCACAATCACAACCACAGTCAAAGTCACAGTCACAGTCACAATCACAATCACAATCACAGTCACAGTCACAGTCACAGTCACAATCACAATCACAATCACAATCACAATCACAATCACAATCATCCACAATCACAATCACAATCACAATGACAATCACAATCACAATTATCACAATCATCCACAATCACAATCACAATCACAATCACAATCACAACCACAACCACAATCACAATTACAATCACGTTAAGTTTATGCTTATGTCAATGTTAATGTTAAAGTTAATGTTAGTGTTAATGCAAATGTTAATGTAAATGTTAATGCAAATTTTAAAGTTAATCTTAATGTTAATGTTTATTTTAAAATTTATGTAATGTTAATGCGTATGTTAATGTTAACGTTTTCGTTTTCGTTTTTCAATCACGGTCAGACTATTTTTCACAATCATAATCACAATCACAATCATCCACAATCACAATCACAATCATCCACAATCACAATCACAATAACAATCACAATTACAATCACAATCTATTTGTTAATGTTTATTTTCGTTTTCGTTTACTGTGTTCGTTCGTGTTAATGTTAACGTGTTCGTTCGTTCAATCACGATCTGACTATTTTTCACAATCTGAATCACAATCACAATCATTCACAATCACAGTCACAATCATAATCACAATCACAATTATTATCGCAATCACAATCACAATCACTATACGTAGAAACATTACGATGCCCTACGTATCTAGTACAACAATGCTTTGCAGCAATGCGCAAGCGGTGCACATCCCTGGTGCGCAGGGTGAGGGCCGGTCGCAATAACGTGCTAAAGGAATTCTCAGAGCGGTTTGACTGTGGTTACTTGAACCATTGTGATATGGTTCACGTGACCTCAGTCAAAATTCAATCCTAAATTATTTTTTATAATATTTTATACTTTTACCATGTGATTTAAATTTAATTACAATCGTATCAATGATGATTCATTTTGATGATTAAAATAACGGCCATCTTAGGCGCTGGTTTCCCGATTTTTACCCTGTTCTTACCTTCGTACACACGAATCAGTCATTCTGTGCCGTTTGACAATTGCCCCTGTCATTATCGTTGTCTGGTACTTCGTAACTCAAGGAAGAACTCTATACTTCGAAACCAGGTAATTGTTGCTGTCAGACACGAAAAAAAATAGGATTAGACCCGGGAGTGCAATAAAACGAAATATCTACTTGGCCGAAAGTCAGTTTAATACCGAGCGCTAATGCTACATATTACTTAGTACAGCTGCTTTTTACAAGTGCAATTTCAAATGACATAATAGATATTAATAGTTTAGGGTGCGTGTTGCGATGCAACTTTGACAGTTAAGCAGCTCTGCCTTACTGTACAATTAATAATTCGTATTGCAATTTCACTGTATATTGATAATATTATTATAATATAACAACATAAATATTTATATTCATACCATTGTATTATAATTATATTATTAAATTGATAATATTCGTTTACACTGAGTGGGATTTGAGCTGCCTGGAAATTGAACGGTTAAGTTGGATGGCATTATGCCCCAGTTCGGCTGTTGTGAATTATATCATCGTGCGTTCCGTCGGCGAGGCATCTCGTACACAAGTTTCTCCCAAAACCAGGGATCGTCCGCCTGGAGGTAAGATCTGGTCGTCACGTGCGCGCGCAGCTCTGCGTCCATTCGCTTCGTGTCTGGCACCTCCCCCACCACGACGACGATCACGCGCGAGCGACGTTCGCACTGAGCGCGAGCATACGCCGAACGAAACCCGACCCGAGCCCACATCGACTCCAAAAAGTTCTCCGTCAAAACTACGATAGTCCGACGCGACTGTTCAAAAGACGCCGCTATCTGCGCCGGTATCATATCCCCTATGTCCCAATCGCGATAATGGACGCACAGTTTAAAATAATGCGGCTTTCCTTCCAAAAAAGGCAGCAACGTCTCCGCTACCCATCTCGCATCTTTTTGCGAGAACGATACAAATGCGTCAAACTTCGCATCTTCTGAATCGTCTTCTCGATTCCGAGTTTGACACCAACCACGGTGAAAGAGGAATACCTGGATGTCGCGTCTATAAACATACCATAATGCGGCTGCAATAACTATTATCAAACCCGCAGTAGCCAAAGCTCCACCAAGTAAGCCAGCTTTTCTTACCTCGCATAGCATTTCTGTATCAATACTAATTGCATACTTTCCCCCTTTGCAAGTCACGGTATCTACGAAACGAGTTGCATAGTTCTGTAAGTTGCGTACGTTGTCTAAGTGGGAGCAGTCACAGGCAAAGGGATTTCCCGCGAGTTGTATCCTGATGTTCTTTTTGAAAAGGTCAGTTGGGGCATGAAGCAGGGAGTTGTGCGAGAGATCTAGTTCTTGAATGTTTTGTAACAGGTTTATGGACGGCGGCTCTGTAAGATTCAGTCCGGTTAAGTTTAAGGAAACTACGTGGGAGGGTATGGTCCGTGAAGGCATGGCTCTGAGGCGAAGTATAGTTTTTTGCTGCCTGTAGGTCTTGGGGTCTGGGTAAATGGAGGGTTCAGAAGCGCAGTCTAGTTCGAGTGATAGAGTGGCAGGGCGCACATAGCACGTGCATTTGTCTGAACAGTCTTGGGGTGATAGATTGCAAGTGAGCAGCGGTGGTGCCACATCCAGAATGCGTGTGCCAGCTAGCTCCGGCGGGGTTTCACATACAGCTTGCCTTGTCTCCGTATGATTACCATAATCAGGCTTCTGGATTTTTTTCACAAACGAATAAAGATCACAATCACATTTAAGCGGGTTGTTCTGCAAATGCAGGCGCGGGATACGTGTCTGATTGTCTTGAGAAAGGTTCACGCTGGTGATTTTGTTGAAACGAAAATCTATAACCGCAGTTTGGGGACAGGAATCAAAGTCATCACTCTGAAACAAGAGATTTTCTGTCATGACATTTGTAGGCCTGACATGCACGCCTCGATACCTTTATCGCGTCGATAAAATAATATGATTTCCTAAACGACATGCTTTTCCACATTTTTTAACTGGTAAGGCTATTCTTATCGATTATGGTAGAAGCTTAAGTAAGAAGCTTTTTTAATATGATAAAAAAGACGTTGAAAATTTATCTATTGTCGCGATAAACGATAAAGAGACGCGAATCTACAGTAAATGACATAACACAAACAATTACAAGACGAGCAAAGTAAAGTCTGTTTTTCTTTGTTTGTCGAATGTTGTAAACAATCTTAACATTCCTTTTTAACAAAATGATTAACTGACAAATAAGGGTTAATCACAAAACTCGCAACCAACATGGGTAAGGCATACATACTAAATAGGCAATTCATAGTTTACAATTGAGATTTTAATAGTTAACTTGTAACAAAATGTTTACAATATTCAATAAGCAAAGAAACCGGACTTTATATGTTGTCCGATTAGGCGCGGTAGTCTGGACCAGTCAAAATTCGTGTTTCTATTGATTGATATGATTTTATTTATTTATTTATATATTTATATATTTAAAACAATATTCGTATTTTTTGAATTTCTTAACGATAAAGTAGATTTTTATATGTACATACGTTAAAAGGATGTTTGATGCAGCAGAAAATCAGGACTTTGATCGCGGTGAAATGTCAAAAGGGAATGACCATTCTTGACCAAGCTACGGACAGCGATGAAACAAATCCCTAAATAATTACTATTTTTTGTATACTCGAAATAAATATCAATATCCTCAGAGATGTTCTCAGGTTTTTTTAAAATCTAATAGTTCTTAGCGAAATTCAGGGTAGCTATAACTTTTTTTGGGGAAGTTTAGCCTGAATTATACTACTCTTATTGGTATTTAATGGAATTTTATTTAATGTAATTTGAATTATATTTATCTCTCATTGCAATATTATTATGGTAGATTGAATTGCTCTGATATTAATTTTAATGGTTTGAATATTTAATAGAATGTATAATAATTTTAGTTTTTTACCTGTATTTTGTTCCATTTGGCATCGCATATCTCCACTTAAGTTAATTAATGAATTTGTGTACACATTAAATGAAATTTTATGTTTTCATTGTAAGCGAATTCCTGTGATTCTTTATGAGAATAAATATCTTCAACCTTAAAATAAGTAAAATTTAAATTCGATACTGTCCTCCAATATGGGCCAAATCTACTATTGCCAGTGGTCAATTGCCATAACTGCTTCTGCGGCTGTAGACGAAAACACGAATATTGTTTTAGCGTTTTTGATCGTCATCTGGTGTTCGACAGATGAAACTGTCCAGACTACCGCGGCAGACTGCGGCCGATGGTTGTAAAAAAAAAGATAAACTACCGTAAGCTTAGTAAAATTATTCCTCGATAAATTTAGAACATTCATTTCGTCTGCAAACTTCCAATTAGGAATCACTTGGGATATATTGTTTCCTTGTAGATACAGTTCTTTTAAACTAGTCATCACGGAGAAGAGATCGATTTGTCCAGTAGCATCCGTGTTGTTTTCCAAAGTGAGATAGTTTTCGCTTAAGTCGAGAATTTCGATAGGACTGTTTACATATCTGTCCGGATTGCTGATGTGTCTCATTCCATTATTGTTGGCTAACATGCTTCTTAACTTCGGGAGGACGAGGAATATCGAGCTAAAATAAATTAAATCGGTTTGAAAAAACGTCTTGAATAATGTCGCAAGATCTGAACTAAGTACTTAATAGCCCAGTCATATTAGGTAAAAAAAGGGGTCAACCTCGGAATGAAAGATAATAAGCTGCAAATTGGTGTGAACCTTTGTTTTGTCATTCTAAATGTTGTCTCAAAAGTCACAATCGTTATCGTGTCCGCGTCTTAAGATATTCAAGGTCAAAGGTCACAAAAATCGGTTTTTCGCGAATATCTGGCTTCCTATCGGTTGAATGAGATTTGCATTTATTATAAAAGTTGTAGGCTATAAAATTCCCTACAACTTTTGTTTAAACTTTTTTTTCATACGACCAACCGTTTTGAAGGTAGAGCGCGAAGTGCACATCGTACAGTCATATACGGCCTAATGCAAGGTCAAGCGTGAGTTATGGTTATCAGTACGTTATAAAGTCAATTATTTACTTGGAAATTATAATTATTAAACAATGCCTATTATTTATGTACTAACTATTAATTATTTATATTTAATTAAAGTAAGTAACTTGATTATTTATATATAATTATTCTTCTGCGCTATTTAAAAAAGGAAAAAAAAACTGTTACTAGAGCATTGGAAAAAATTCCTGATTTAGATAAACTGGTGGAAGTATTTCAACAAGAAAACTGCCCAAAACAAACATTATTAGAAAATGGAGTGCGCATCTTGTTGGCATTATATAATGCTCCAAAATCTGAGGACAACATTGATCATTTCCGCTACACGCAATTCATCAAATTTACAAAACTAAATAAACCTGTACAACTGTCAACACTTCCACCAACAAGTGTAGCAGCTCATCAACACATAAAACGTGTCTACTACCAGATTCAAACGTGGTTAGGGAAGGACTTAGAACCTCAAGAATGGGGCTGGATGCTTGAAAATGAAATCCTGGAGCCCATACGAACGTTATTACCTCCAGCACCAGCCGAACTACTAAACGTAATATTTTGCAATTGCAAAAATGGTTGTGGTTCCCGCTGTGGATGCAGAAAATCAGGGCTACAATGTTCTTTAGCTTGCGGCCAGTGCAACGGACAAGCTTGCCTCAACGCTTCACTGTATCCAAGTAATCCCGATGAAGAAAATACATATGATCCCGATATTCTGGAAGGTTTGGAGATGAACATGACAGATAATGAGGATGATGACAATGAATCGAACATTTTTGAGCGACAAGAAGAAGAAGAAGACGAAGAAGAAAAAGATAATTAGCTTCCATTTCCAATTTCATTACAATTAAAATCAACAAAGATACTTTTGATATTTGAACTCACATTTTGATAAATGTATATTATGCCGTATTTAATAATAAATAAAAATATGTGTAAAATATATACTCTTACTATCATTTTAACTTAAAATAAAACTAAAATATATAATCCAGAATTAATAATATTTTATACTTAAATAGTTAAATATGAATAATTATATATAAATAATCAAGTTACTTACTTTAATTAAATATAAATAATTAATAGTTAGTACATAAATAATAGGCATTGTTTAATAATTATAATTTCCAAGTAAATAATTGACTTTATAACGTACTGATAACCATAACTCACGCTTGACCTTGCATTAGGCCGTATATGACTGTACGATGTGCACTTCGCGCTCTACCTTCAAAACGGTTGGTCGTATGAAAAAAAGTTTAAACAAAAGTTGTAGGGAATTTTATAGCCTACAACTTTTATAATAAATGCAAATCTCATTCAACCGATAGGAAGCCAGATATTCGCGAAAAACCGATTTTTGTGACCTTTGACCTTGAATATCTTAAGACGCGGACACGATAACGATTGTGACTTTTGAGACAACATTTAGAATGACAAAACAAAGGTTCATACCAATTTGCAGCTTATTATCTTTCATTCCGAGGTGAAAGCCCTAATATGACTGGGCTATAAACAATGTATGAGGTAAGTAAAACAAAAAAAATGTGCTTCCTTGAGAAAAAGTACTCTAAATACTGAAAATATGGAGTTGTGCTGAAAGAAAACGTACTTTGATAATTATATTTAAAAAAAATTAAGATAAGTTTACATTCTCAGGAGTTGAACTACCTAACAGTGAAATTCATGTCTTTTGTGGCACCGTTCGATAGACTAAAGTTCTATACCTATAAAACATACTTGCTGTCTGAATTTAAATTAAGATCTCTAAATTTCGCAATAAAAACAGTAAATTATTACTAAATTCGATGATTTAAAGGCAAAAATGCTTGACTTTCTTATTAATTTTGCTTAGTAAAATGTGTGTCATTCATATTAGATACCAAATTTCATTGAAAAGTTTTTGTCTTAATTATGACTATCGATTATCATATTATAATAAAAATCGACGGCGCAATATGAAAGGACACTTAATATAACATGATAGATTTTAAGAGAATATAGAATATCATAAAAAGAAAGAGGGGACGAGGACGGCCCAGGATAAGCAATTTCGACCAAGTGAAAGAAAAGGTCATTGTCATGTCGCATCAGGAAGTCAAGTTAGAAGCAGGCAGAAAATAATGGTTCTCACTCACCCGGAAAGTATTTCGATGTTATTGTGACTCAAATCCAACTCAGCAAGCGTAGGAATGGGTTTAAAGACATCGGGATCCAACGTCTTCAAGTGATTCATGCTTAGATCAATTCTTTTTATTGAGTGTTGTGTTGCGAACATATCCTTGGGTATCTCTAGGAGCCCTGCGTCACTCATTGTCAACTTATCGAGAGCTGTGGAGTCGTACAGTAGGTGTTCCGGCAACGGCTCTAGTATGGTGGACTTGATGAACAGAACTTTGAGCAAAGACATCGATGCAAAAGCCCTAGGGTGTAATTTAATACTTTTCCCGAATTTAATTTGTATCTGAAACAACGCGGCATTGAAGAATGTAAGACAGTATAGTTAACAGAAAGCTATCTATATTAAAACCAGCGATCCCGGCGAACTTCGTTTCTTTTCCCTCGGCCGCCCCGTCTCCGCTGCATAATAATTTTACTATCCTATATTTCATCACCGTTACCTTCCCTGGACTTCCACGAATATTTTAAGACTAAAATCAGCTAGTCTCGTTTTAGCGAGACTAACACAAATAGCATATCATTTTTAGGGTTCCGAAGCCGAATGGCAAACAAACGGTTCCCCTTATAGTTTCCTCAAGTCTGTCTGTCTGTCTGTCTGTCCGTCCGAATGTCACAGCCACTTTACTCTGAAACATAGCATCATAAAGCTGCTGAAACTTGGTAGGTAGGTGTATCTTGTTAACCGCTTTCTGATTCAGATATAAAAAGTAAGTAAGAAAGGGGAGCTCCCATTTCGTAACAATTGATTTTCATTTTAATATGTGGAAGGGACTATGAATCATGAGTAGGTTCTTAGTTTAAAATATTGCCAATGTTTTCAAAGTCACCCTGTATGTAGAATAGATGTATGAGAGTATGTTTAAATTTATGTGCAATTTATAAAATCTATCGCATTATACTTTAGATATTACTTACCGTTTCTAGAGATTTTGAGGGTTGTAATGCGAGAGCTGTCAAAACAGTAAGCTCAGTTTGGTCAAGCACGAGCGTGCGAAGGCTCGGCAGACTCGCGAAGGCGTGATCTGAGAGCGCGATCAGAGGGTTGCCACTAAGGTCCAGATACTTGAGCTCACTAAGCCCTGGAAAACATATAGACCCCCTACACTATGCGACTTTTAGAATCGATATTATAGGCCGCGAAATTGAGACCTCGCCTGCGGGGCAAAAAGGTGCGGGGGGAGACAAGAGCGCCGTTAGTGACCGCACCGCTCGCGCAACTCGCTATCACCTCCCCTCGAGACCCTGTGCAACGATTGGCTGACAGGCATTTGCCAGATTTATTAGGCATCATGAACAAATTATATATCAAATAGATTTTATTAGTTAATGTTACATATTACCCAATAATTGTATATTTTACAGATGAAAATTCTCAAAATGATTAGGCTTCACATAAGCAATTTTTTAGTGTCATGTACAAGGCATTTTCCCCATACAAACGAAAACATATCAAAACGATAGAAAAAAACGAACCTTCAAAAGCTTGATCGGTAATATTCTTGATTTTGTTCCATTTCAAACTCAATTGTTTAATATTTCCCAGTCGCGCAAAAGCGCTAGCCGGCACGTCCGTGATGCGGCAGTTATGAAAGCTTACTGACCGGAGCGAGGGGTGGTGGAGGGGCACGTATTTCATATGGTTTTGTTCGACGAACACTGGAATGTGCGAATGCTCGCTCAAAATTAGTTGAGCGCCGTGCAAATAAAAGGATTCAAGTGTAGATAAAACGTCTATTGCGTCAAACGGGATACTGGTTTGCATAACTGTAATAAATAATATAAAATTATTTTTGTCGCGTCCATTTAAAACTTGGTATAGTACTAATTAAAAAAATTGTCTTTTAAAATTGGCAACAACAAAAAGCAAATAAATAAATAAAGAAAGAAAATACATGCTTTAATTAAAGACATCACACACACAGTTTAACAAACACAATTTTGTGATACTAGAAAATACACAAAAAATGGGTAAAATAATAAATTTTTGTAGGGCTCGGGGTTTGGGTATTAGAAAATACACGGGATTGGTGTAATAAATAGTTTATTAAAATTCTTATCGTCTTCTATAATAATCACGTCTCCACTCTAGATTTCATCTTCAGAACCTCGCACTACTCTCATGTCAATCATAACGTCAACTTCTGCTTTCCTCTGTTAAATTCAAACGTTTCCTTTCTCACTTCTCTCGTCAGTCATCTCTTACTTCTTACGTTCCGTTCCTCGTCCATATCATACATGGTCTCGCTAAAACCTTCAATAGCAAATATGTTTTCAGAGAGAACTGAAACTGTAAATACACGTGGTACGACAAAATCAGGAGTGGAGCAACAGGGGACATGCAGGCTTACCACCATAGGTATTCGCACCCGACTTCAACGGGCACGGCGAAGTCCAGGTCCGGCCAGGGAAGCCCGCGGTCATTGTGCACTCCAGAACGTTCCCGAATGTCCTAATTAATCTATGGCTGCGGTAGGTAGTAGGTTACAGCAAAAATCTGCATCACCTAAAGAACTTACTAGCATTCACCATAGTGATTTCCTTGACCTTCTTCAGCCCCGCCACGTGTTTTAGTTCCAGCTCCTCTCGCGGGTCATCTGTACGGAGCCAGTCAATTTCATTAATATTCATGACAAGAAATACGGATGCTTGCTATAGTTATAAAATGTTAACTATCACAGCGCTATTTTATTATTTATGGGCGCTTTCCCATTTCTTATGTCGTAATGATTTACGTCGTCACTTGTTTTTTTTATTTAAAAGAAAGAAAAAAACCTGCCAAGCGCGAGTTGGACCCGCGCACTGAGGGTTCCGTTCCACCCTTAAACTGAATTGGGGTCCACTTACTTCCACATAGCGAAAATATCACAATATTTCTTGACAGCAAAAATAACTTTGTTTTTCATAGCGTTTGAATGAAAGACAAAGTTATATTTGCGGTTGATGAAAATGTGCTATATCTTAAAAAACTACTGGTTCGATTACGTTGAAACGAATTTTCGTTGAAAGTTTATGTTGAGATCTACATCACATATTTTTTTCAAAATTTTCACTTTCTTAGTTCAAAAGTTAGATGGGGGGGGCGCCCATTTTACCACTTTGGAAGCGTCTATATCTCAAACGTTAGACTTTTATAAAAAATGGTTTTAAAAACCTCAATGTCATTTTGAAAGACCTATCCATAGACACCTCACACGTATAGGTTTGAGTAAAAAAAATTTTTTTGGTTTTAGTTTCATGTATGGGAGCCTCCCCTATAATATCATTTTTTTAAATTTTTTGCACCTGAAACGGAAAGCGGTAAAGAAGATACACCTACCTACAAAGTTTCAGCGGTATGATGATAATAGTTTCAGAATAAAGTGGCTGTGACATACGGACGGACGGACAGACAGACAGACAAACAGACTTGACGAAACTATAAGGGTTCCGTTTTTGCCATTCGGCTACGGAACCGAACCCTAAAAAAGCTTTATTGGACTCAATTTATTAATTTAAAATTACATATTTTAAAACAAAATAAATAACATTGATAAGTGATTACAAAAAAAAAAAATAGTGTGAAAGTAAGTAGATAGTCTACCAGATCGAATCAGAAATGAGGAGATACGTAGAAGAACAAGGATAACGGACATAGTAAGAATCAGTAAGAATAGAATAGAATAGAATAATTTTATTTGCATTTGAGTAGGGTAGGTACACTGAAGTTCTTACAAAATAAAGAAAGTTCGGCCCACTTAGCCATCAACAATAGCATACAAACATTTTAACATTTAAGCTCAAGTGGCAGTGGGCAGGGCACATAGCGCGTAGAACTGATGGCCGATGGTGCAGAAAAGTTCTAGATTGGAGACCCTTCGACCAATAGCGCAGCGTAGGACGTCCACCGACAAGATGGACAAACGATCTTGTAAAGATTGCAAGATCGCACTGGATGCAGACTTATTATTAAAACCATTTAGAGTTATTTACTGGTTACTGAAAGGGCCTATATTTTTAATTTTTGCTCCTATTACCAGGCCACACTCTGTATGTTATAGCGCTCTAAAGAGGCGAATAATACAGTATCATTAAATTAATGTTGGCAACGACGGCAATAGACTTGTTGCAGATGCAATACCAAAAAGTGCAAGATTTGGAAAAAATTGTTACTGGATGTGCAGGGTGCACATCCAGTAACAATTTTTTTATATATAATAAAATACCCCAGAACATTAAAGACTTGCCCTTAAATAGATTTAAATGTGCCCTTTATAAGTGGCTACAAGAACGATGTTTTTACAAGGTGGATGAGTTTTTAAATTTGACGTAGGTAACCCTAAATATTTTTCAATTGACATTTTTATTCAAATTTTATGAATTTAATTTTCATGTAATTGTAATGTAATTTTAATGTAATTAATACGACATTGTGATGATAATTCTTTAACTCTAACTTAATAATTCGATAATTTTGTAAAATATTTGCATGCTATTTCTCATAGCTGGAAAAGCTGAACTGTAATAAACATAACACCCACAAAAATGTACCCTTTTCCAAAGGCAAATAAAATATTCATATTCATTTCATTTCATTTCATTTCATAGTTTATTTTTGTTTTTATAGTGTTTTGTCACCATACAAACTTAATAATATAAATTGCACTTGTAAAAAGCAACTGTGAACCTGTGACAGACGAGGAATTGAACCCCGTGTCTTACGCTTCAACTGGGTTCAATTCCTCGTCTGTCACAGGTTCACAGTTGCTTTTTACAAGTGCAATTTATATTAATGTTACATGTAAATATGAATGGAGTTTACCTATGTATAACTGCACAAGGGTCTCCTGATTAACGCGGGCGAGTTCCGTGGTGACGTCAGGTGATAGTTCCCACGTATCAGACTGCTCTTTAAACAGCGTTCCATTCAGGGCCGCTTGGAAAGCCTCCGTGAATTTCGTTGGACCCTGCCAGTGATTAGATTCAGAGGTGTAGCATTTTTCATCATCATCATCATCATTATCAGCCAAATGACGTCCACTGCTGAACATAGGCCTCCCTCACGGCTTTCCACAGCGACCGGTTGTGAGCGGTCTGCATCCAGTGCGATCCTGCGATCTTTACAAGGTCGTCTGTCCATCTTGTCGGTGGAAGTCCTACGCTGCGCTTTTGATCGAAGGGTCTCCAACTAGAGCTTTTCTGCCCCATCGGCCATCAGTTTTACGCTCAAAATCACACGACGAGCGATGGAAGGGCTATGCTCGGTGATTCTCTACGAGATCAAATCAGAAATGAGGAGATACGTAGAAGAACTAAAGTAACGGACTTTGCCCTACGAATCAGTAAGCTCAAGGGGCAGTGGGCAGGGCACATAGCGCGTAGCATTTGTGCTGGGAATCAATTACGGATTAAGGGTTTATATTTTTTCTTTTGCTCCAATTACAGGCCACCCGCTAATTATCAATTCGGATAGGTATTAACTTAAAATTAGTTTAATTAATATCACTAAAGAAGATTTATTTTAAAATAAGATAAACACGAACTCACAACCGACACAGGTAGTTCATAGCGAGGTCCTACAATAGGTTTACAATGTTCGACAAGTAAAAAAACCGACTTTACCGACTGAAAGAAAAGACACGAAGTTAAACTAATAAAGTTTAAGGACATATAGCAACGGCACATAGCGCGCAGAGCTAATGGCCTATGTGTCAGAAATTCTTAATTGGAGGAAAGCGCAGCGTAGGACGTCCACTGCGTTACACAGTTGGACGTCCTTTGGCTGACAATTAGAGGTATAACGATGATTGAAACAGAATTAAACTTACATGGTCGCAATCAAAGGTGACGTTGACAAGCCGGTTGTGATCATTTGTGTGGCAGGAGACCCATACCATCTCTATGTTGCAGCCGAAATCATTTTCTTTCTCTCTCGTCTCATCCGTCACACTTATATAGGCACCGCTGCAGGATTGCCTCTCTTCCCAAGACCCAACAGAAAGGCACAGGATCGATGCTAAGGAATTCAGCACATAGCACAACATGCTGATAGCCGTTACACGACACACTAATTAAAAGGCTTTATCTGGTTTCGACTCTACCTACTCATTATAATAAAGAGACCGTGATATTTTCAGATGTTGACAAGCGTACATTACATCAAAAGAAATTCAATAAACTTATTGTTTGCTACACAGTTCCTACACCAACAAAGTACTCTTTGAAACTATTCTAAGAATGTTTTTACAATACCTACCTTTAAGGCGATCCACCCTGGAGTCAATAAATTATTTGATGATTATTATAAGATTGAACCAATTTTTCAATTTAGGTTGAGCGAGGGGAATGGGTTTACTAATATTATAACCTAGCGGTTCGCGACAGTATAGGACGAATATCAGATTTATTGTAGGAGAAATAAATGGGATGAAAAATTGTACGAGAAATCCGATTTAATTAATCCGAAATAGTTACTAATTCACGTAATTATATTTATGTTTTTATAATGTTTTGTCACTATACTAACTTAATAATATTATTGCACTATAAGAAACAACTATGTCAGTTGAGGAATCTGCCCCCTTACTCTGGAGACAAAACCCGATCCAATGAATACTATAGCCATCCCTGTCACACGCATACACGGCCTGGTTTGAGTGACAGGGGATGGCTATAACCATTGGATCGGATTTTGTGTCCAGAGTAAGGCCTCTGATTGAGAGAGCAATCTCGCAACATTAATGAGGTCACGCAGCCTACGCGTTTTCTTTAACGCTTGCAAAATACAGCAGGCTTATTGACAATGTGTCGGTGGCCGAGTGGTATAGGCATGCGCCCGGATAGCGTAAGGCACGGGGTTCGATTCCTCGTCTGACACAGGTGCTTTTTACAAGTTTTAACACTGGTGTGGGAAATTTAAATGTATGAAAAGTACCTAAGTGCGTGATTGTTTGTGAATATAATTATGTTGACCTTAAGTGTACGGATTATAAGCTAGTTAAAAGTAAATGATTACATTTATATAGCATGTCAGTAATTAGAAAAATAACCAATCCACCACAGTAAAATGTCATACATCGTTCTATCGCCTGTGAGGCATAGCGTATCTCAATTTCTCCCAGAACCAGGGGTCTCCCCATTTCAAGTACGTATTAGTTGACAGATACGCTCGCAATTCCGCGTCCATTTCCTCACACTCGGGAATGTCTCCGAGCACGATGACGAGCACGCGAGCGCGGCGATCGCGCTGCGCCCGAATGCTCGCCGCTCGGAACTCAAGCGTCGCCCAGGTCGACTTCAAAAAGTTCTCCGTCAGCACCACAATAGTCCGCCTCGACTGTTCAACAGACGTCGCTATCTGCGCCGGGATCATGTCCCCCACCACCCAATCGCGGTAGTGCACGCACAGTTTGAAATTGTTCGGCTCGCCTTCCAGCTCCGGCAGCAGTTGCTCCTCTACCCACCGGGCGTCTTCCTGTGAAAACGACACGAAAGCGTCGTACTGAGCATCGCCTAAATCTTCTTCGTGGACCCAAGCCTGACACCAGCCGCGGGAAAAGAGGAATACCTTGATTTCAAGATTGAATCTAAAGGCGAGTGCTGCTAAAATAGCGACCACTAGACCCAATGCTGACAGTGTCCCTCCGAGAATTGCCGCTCGTCTGATCTCACATATTTTATCTGGATCTATATGCAGTACAGATCCCCATCCACTGCATGTAACATTTTCAGCGTCGAGTATTTGAGCAGTGTACTTTTTTACGTTGTAAATGTTATCCAAATGAGAGCATTCGCAAGCGAATGGGTTGCCAGCGAGTCGCAAGCTCATGTTTGTTTTGAGCAGTTCCAGAGGAGTATCAGTTAGACTGTTGTTTGTAAGGTCTAGAAGTTGTATATTTTGTAACGCGTTTGAAGACGGAACCATCGTTAGGCCCACCCCGGTAAGATTCAAACTCTTGACATGGGCAGGTAATGTCAGTTTTCGGACGTTTCTAAGGCGTAGCTTGGTGGTTTTCTGTTCATGTCTTGCAGGGTCGGGGTATGATGGAGGTTCCGTGTTACAGTCGAGTTCGAGAGTTTGCGTTTCAGGGCGCACAGCACAGGTGCAGTTGGCAGGACAGTCTTGGGATGAGAGACTGCAAGTAAGTGATGTTGGTGATAGGTTCTGGACCAGGTTTCCTGCCAGGTGCGGAGGGGAGGCGCACTGGGCAAACTCCGCGTCCAGTCTGACTCGCGATGCGGATCGGTGGTTGGGCCGATACAACAGTTTGATGAACGTATGCAGCTCGCAATCGCATCTAAACGGGTTCTCGTCTAACAGCACCCGCGTTTTGTATATCCAGGTCACTTTCTTGACTTGCATGATCGAGTTGAATCTGATGGTTGTGATTCGATTCTCGCGGAGATTTATCATTAAGTTTAAGCTGTTGAATAAGAAGTCCGCTTCCTGGAAGTCAAACATTATTTGTAAATAATATATATTTTTACGCAGATGGATCGACATAGAAAAGTTTAAGAAAAAAAATAAAGTCGAGGTATCTGCCGCTCACCACTTCAAACGAAAATCGCTTTCACAAGAGGCACATAAACGGGCATTACATCATACAAAAGACGACGCGAGATGCAAGTGATTTCGTTCTTAAGGTGGGAATAGAGAGTGCACCTGTGTTAGCGCACACACTCCTCGCGCCTCCCATCCTCCGAGACACTTCCACCGGGTGGTGATCTCCCCTGGGCTGTCTGGAAGTCTCTCAATAGACTTCGGTCAGGTGTTGGAAGATGCCAAGAAAACCGGACGAGGTGGGGTTTCTCTGGAAATGACAAGTGTGACTGTGGCGCGGTGCAGACAATGGCCCATCTCCTGTTCTGCCCCAAATGTCCTAGCTCATGTACGCTTCAAGATCTGCAGCAGGCAAACGCCGACGCAATCAACGTTGCACAACACTAGGCGAAATTATTATGATTTGTTACCAGTCGACTCGAAGAAGAAGAAGAAGAAGCGCACACACTTGTGCACTATAAATGTCCCGCGCAGTCGGTTAGTCGTTGTGACTGGCCAGCGTAGTCGAAAATCGGTTAGGGGGACTATTATTTACATACCTCAAGGTCAGTGAAATTGTTCTTTGACAAGTCCAACTTTCCTAACGCGTAGATGCCTTGCCAGTCGAGGACTATGAACGTCAATCTGTTCCCTCGGAGATGCAGTTCTCTCAACCCCTGCAGCGCGGACGAGAGGTCGAGTGTGTAAAGTGCTTCTGAGGTCAAAAGGTTATTGTCCAGATTCAAGATAGTGACGGGGTTGCTAGCGTCGAAAGCGCTTACGGCGATGCGTTTTAACTTATTGTCGGTGGCATATATTGCGTTAAGTTTGCGCAGACCGAAGAATAGGTTACTGAAAAACGACAAGGACATTTATAGTTACAAAAAAGTTATGTCAAACAAGGAATCAAATCGCAACAGGCTTACTAATGTGTCGGTGGCCGAGTGGTGTAGGCATGCGCCTGTAGCGTAAGACACAGGGTACGATTTCTAGACTGACACAATTGCTTTTTACAAATTTAACGTATTAATTATTATTGTACAGTTAAAACACAATAAAAATGAAAATATCAGTATGTGGATATAATTAAAAAATAATTATTTAAACCAAATTAAACGTGCGCAAAATCGTTCACTGAAGTGAAATGAGTGATATAGTTTAGTGGAAGCCAAACAAAGATACCTATGTATCACTCATCTAGTTCATTTGGCTCAGTAGATCTTCTTTTACAATCTCACTCTCTACAGGGACACTATTACAGACACAATAGATGTTTCATTGTTTTCACGCATGTAGACGTTCACTGTCCCGGAACGTGTTAATCGTTAATGTAATGTGTACGAATCTATTCATAAGACCCAACTCTAATTCGACAAAAATACACGGTCTTACTTTGCATCCTTGCCATATTCAAAGAAATAAAAGAAGGGAACAGTAGGTACCTATAACTTTAGATAAACTCCAGACGACTAAAGAGATTCCCATAAATAAAGCTCAATAAGTTTTAGGAAAATTTGGTTTTGCAGTACACATAGGAATACATCATTTTTTTCTTCCACGTACAAAAGTCGCAATAGGAATAAACCAAGTGGGCGTAGCCTAGCCGGCTCATTTGTGCCGATGAACAGCCAATAGTGACGTGTATGCGCTACGATAGTTAATGGTGTGCGTAACAGATTGTCGATAAAATTAAATAATCAAAATTTTAGGTCGCTATTTTAGGTCACTATTTTTTTAATGATTTGAGTACAGTGTCCGTTATATAGTTACCTCTGTGAATATGACAAGGATGCAAAGTAACACCGTGTATAATATATATACGTACCTTTGTAGTTCTTCAATGTGGTTCCAATTCAAGACGAGTGAGTTAAGAGACTTCAAGGGTCGAAATACACCATCATCCAGTTTAGTTATGTTATTGGAACTTAAAACAAGGCGTTGAAGTTTCTGTAGCGTTTCAAAGAAACCTATAGGTATTTCATTTAGTTTTGCAGCTACAATTCTCAGCTCTTCAAGGGCAGTTGCGCCGTGCAGTAGGTCTCTTGGTAATTTATTAATTGGAGTAGACTGAATAACGAGCTTTCTGAGCGATGGCAACGCAAAAGCGCGGCTACCGAATTCAAGAGAACTATTTCCGTATACCAGGGTTATCTGTGGAATGAGATATAGTTCATCTATAGATAAATTCACACGGCCGTTCTCCTATATGCAAACTATAGTCAAAGGTAATAGGTTTACTCTGATTTTTATTTGGATAGACTAGAATGTCAGCTCCATTCGAACTTCTTACTTTTTAATGTTGCAAGCGTAGTGCAGTCGTGTTGTAATAAATCGATAAGCGATTAATTGAATATGTGATATGATTTCTCAATCGTGTCATTCTAAATTGTTACTATAAAATGTAAAATATTAAATATGGCAATGAATGAAGGATGAGAATTTGAAGTTCTATATTTAGTAGGGAAAACCCACAAATAGAATGGAACAGGAAATGGCCGTAACTGTCCATCAGGTTGTTATGTGTGTTAATATGGATACAAGTGAAGTAAGAGTGCCTTAGCGTTTAGCACATTCTAAAACTTCATTTATAGGTAAACCGCTTTATTGAGAGTTCGCCTGCGGTGCACAGGGGCGCGGGGGGAGGCGATTCCGGATCGCGCGAGGGGTGCGGGCGGCGCGGCAACACTCGCCCGCGCCGCTCACTAATAACCGCACTCTCATCTTTCCCCGCACCCCTTTGCCCCGCAGGCGAGGTCTCAATTTCGCGGTCTACCTATAGCAGTTGATTTGGTAGTTACTATCAAGAAAAATCACCGCGTTACCAGTTTAAGAGCCGAAATCGCCGGCACACCTCGCGTCACCTTTTATTTTAAGTGACGTCCCCGTTGAGATATGGTATGTGCAAGCAATTTTCGTTTTAACGTGGTGATGCCTTCGATTGTACTATTGAGGTCACCGCCGAAACCACCTTAACAGCTAAAATCGCTTGCACCTCGCCTTTTATCTCTACTGTTTTTTGAGTCGTGTGCGCAAGCGATTTTGGCTCTTAACATGGTTAGGCGGCAGAGAATTCGACCGTCATCAATGGAAATCCACTGCTGAACAAAGCCTCACGGTTTTCCATAGCAACCAGTCGTAATGCTGCGATCTTTACGAAGTCGTCTGTCCTGCTTTTTATTTATTTTTTTAAGTAAACTTTATTGCACCGTAAGTTGTACAATTGACGTACTTAATGCTTTATGGCATTCTTTACCAGTCAACCGCTTGGTGTTGTTTAGGTAATCAGTGGCGGAACATAATAAGTGAGAAGAGTGGTACACAAAAAAGCCGGCGAGTCAGAACCGAGCACTGAGGGTTCCGTACCACCCTTAACTGAATTCGGGGTCCACTTACTTCGAAACTAGCGAAAATATCACAATATTTTTTGACAGCAACAATAACTGTTTTTAATATTGTTTTTATGAAAGACAAAGTTATATTTTCGGTTGATAAACATGTGCTATATCACAAAAACGCCCATTTTACCACTTTGGAAGCGTCCATCTCTCAAATGTTGGACCTTTAGAAAAAATGGTTAAGGGTTCTCAATGTCATTTTGAAATACCTATCCATAGACACGTAGGTATAGGTTAAAGTTTTTTTTTTTAGATTTTAGTTTCATGTATGGGAGCCCCCCTTTAAATTTGCTTATTTTTTACTTTTTGTATCTGATTCGGAAAGCGGTAAATAAGATACACCTACCTACCAAGTTTCAGCTGTGTATGCTAATAGTTTCAGAATAAAGTGGCTGTAACATACTGATGGACAGACAGACAGACTTGACGAAACTATAAGGGTTCCGTTTTTTGGCATTCGGCTACGGAACCCTAAAAAATGGTGGTTACTCTGAAGTGAGCCAAGGTTAACGCTGCCTGTCCACCACAATGTGGATGTAGATTTCGTGCAATCCTATCGGTTAATATTTCTCTGTTTCTCCGCCTCGCTCTGCTTGGGTGGTCAGGCCCAAGATACTTAGTCCATCTTGTCGGTAGACGTCGTACCTCTTCTAAATGCGTCAGCCCGTCGAATGCGTTACCCGGCACGACGCCAAGACGCGTCCTGTTCAGATGTAGCCTGCGTAGGCGCGGGGCGTGCGCGAACGCAGCAGCAGGCAGCGCGGTGAGCGGGTTGCCTGAGAGACCCAAGGTCTCTAATTTTGATAGACCTAAAAAAATATTTAGTCCTGTAAGACGCACAATTATATGGTACCACTACTCACCGCTAGATGGCGTTGAATGTACATTGACTCACGGCAATTACTGCTGTTGCCGGATCTCAAATCAGTCTTTATCCATAGTCTCATAGGCATTGAAGCTATTGGCTCACTCTACAAGGCACTAGTTAGGTGGTCATACAATGGAGTGCCATTCAAGCTGTTGGAACTTTTGGAAGGCTCTATCAATAATAGCTCACCCATCGGTTGTATGTAAATCATGGAAGTTCTGAAATAAAACCCATAACTGCTAACTGCGCTGTTTCCCTACAAGTCTCCTTGTTACAGTCCTAAGTTGACGGTGCTCCTAGCGCACGATTTTTTAACCGACTTAAAATAGAGGTTCTCAGTTCGACCTGTACGTTTGTCCACTAATATCTCGCGTTTGGCTGGACCGATTTTGGTGCGGTTTTTAGTAAATCCTTTTATACATTATTGAAAAGGTCTATTTTCAATCAGGTATAGTATAACTGAAACAATAACTAAAAAGGACGAATAAAATATGTTTTATAAAAATTTTTTGCGCCTTATTAAAACATACAAGTTAAACTCCTCCGTGGTCCGTGGTCCTCCTCCTCCGACGACCTCCGTGGTGTAGTGGCTATCGCTGGGATTCAAAGCGTCGCTGCTCAGAGGTTCCGGGTTGGATTCCCGGTCGGGTCAATGTAGAAATTAAAATTTTCTATATTGTCTTGGGTCTGGTTGTTGTGGTACCACCGTTGTGTCAGATTTCCATAACACAAGTGCATTAGCTACTTACTTTGGGATCAGAGCAATGTATGTGATTGATGTCCAATATTTATTTATTATTTATTTATTTAAACTGAGAACCTCCCTTCTTTGAAGTCAGTTAAAGCCATACAGACTACACTCACCCCTGAAAGCTTCACTAGTGATGTTCGTGATGAAATTGTCATCTAAATAGAGTTCAGTGATGGCAGACAGGCTTCTGAACGCGGCAGGAGGTAGGGTCTGAATCTTGCACGAAGTGAGGTGGAGGGAATGTAGTGCTGGATGCGAGGTGATGCCAGCTTCTTCAGGGTTTATCTGGATTTGAGCACCGTTCATGGAGAACTCTTCAAGGTACGGTAGAGTTTGAAGCACGTCGAATGGGATCCGTTTTTGGTCACCTGGTGATAAATGAAACTGTTGAAAAGCAAAATTTAAAAAAAAATACTGTGTCGATAAATATATTATTTTGAAAAAAGAATTAGTTATATAAATATGCGCCAGACAACACACCAATTATCTGGTTTCTCTTCTACTACGAATACCAGACAACGAATATGACGGGGGCGTCTCTCATAAATACTTATATACATATAAACATCCATGACTCAGGTACAAAATAATAGAGCTCATCACATAAACATTTGCCCCTTTCGAGATTCGAACCCACGACCGCTGGCATAGTAGTGCGAGGTCTCAATTTCGCGATCTACCTTATAAATTATCTCTGCGTAGGTCGAGGAGATTGTCGTATGTACTCTACATACGAATAAAGACCAGATACTCACTGAGGGTCGAACGGTTGGAGTCTCGTCACAATACGAATTTCAATTCGTTTGTGGTAAGGGTTCCGACCGATCAGCTGTCGACCTTCATGCAAGCAGAGTTTTGGCTGAAGGGTGTTTTGTATCGCAGATTTCGCGGACGGTTACCGGACACCAAGTTGCGCAACACTACGCCGGCAAAACAGTGTCATTTATTTTAATATTTTTAATGTTGTTATTGTATGTATGTTAATCTTTAAGGTATTTATTGTATGGGCCTAAGTTGCCTGAAATAAATCATTAAATTTAAAATTAAATTAAAAAACCGGTTAAGTACGTGTCGGACCCGCGCACTGAGGGTTCCGTGCCACCCTTAACTGAATTCAGGGTCCACTTACTTTCACTTAACGAAAACATCACAATATATTGCGACGGCAAAAATAACTTTGTTTTTCATAGTGTTTGTATGAAAAACAAAGTTATATTTGCGGTTGATAAAAATGTGCAATATCTCAAAAACTACTGGTTCGATCTCCTTCAAACCAATTTTCGTTGCAAGTTTTTGTTGAGATCTACATCATATATTTTTTTCAGAATTTTCACTTTCTTAGTTCAAAAGTTAGATGGGGGGGGGACGCCCATTTTACCACTTTGGAAGCGTCTATATCTCAAACCTTAGACTTTTAGAAAAAATGGTTTTAGAAACATCAACATCATTTTAATCAAAGATCTATCCATAGACACCCTACACGCATAGATTTGAGTAAAAAAAAATTTTTAGGTTTTAGTTTCATGTATGGGAGCCCCCCCTTAAATATTATTTTTTCTTACTTTTTGTATCTGAATCGGAAAGCGGTGAACAAAATACACCTACCTACCAAGTTTCAGCTATGTGATGCTTATTGTTTCAGTATAAATTGGCTGTGACATAGGGACGGACAGACAGACAGACAGACAGACAGACAGACAGACAGACAAACTTGACGAAACTATAAGGGTTCCGTTTTTTGCCATTCGGCTACGGAACCCTAAAAACAGTGGTGAGTGTAATACTAACCGGCGCGCTCGATGAAGACGCGCCTCACGCGCAGGCCCAACACATGCTCGATGAGCAGCTCGCCGCGCATGTCCCCTAGCAATAAATGAAGATCATAAAATTAAGTAAATTGTGCTCGTTTTCATCATCCGATATTGCTCAGAATTTCAAGCTATTTTCAATTCGCAAAACGTTTCGATCGATTGTGGAAATGCCAGACCCCTGGTGCTACCTTTATTTGCAGTCTTGCCCTTTTAGGAGATAGTGTCTGTGATAAAAACTGTCCTATCCATCTTCACGGCTCAACATTTATCTTTACAAAACATAAAAATATTGATATCTATGCTGAAAGCACTGAAACACATTCGTTTGCATCAATCCAGTCGCGGGTTTTGGAAACGCGCTACTGCATAACGAATTCGCGACTCACGCAATGATCAGATTTAATTGGCCATTGATGCTGTCACGCGTTAATATCGATGCCACAGAATATAATAGTACTACATACAGAACGGCCACTCACCTCCCCTCCCTAGTCTGACTTACCTCACTATCGCGCCGGAATTATGTATCTCATTATGCGGTCGCCTAGCAGGCATGGCTCGCGCATGTTTGCGACGTTGACGGAAGAACAAAGTTTTGTGTACGAGAGATGCCTAGGTACTGTGCAGTGTACGGGTGTCTTTCTTCCTCGGGAAATTACTCCGAAAGGAGGTTTTTTCGTTTCCCAAAGACGGTAAGTAACTTCATACAAAATATGCAACAATAACCTATTCTAACTATTCAGTTAAAGTGAACAACTTTAAAACGTTAGGTAAAGATAACATTCTTTAGTTTTTATGTGTAGTTAAGAAATTATAATTGTAATATTTATGTGATCAGTAAAATTAGGTGTTGCTAAGGTAGATACTATCTTTTTTTTTCTCCACGATACCACGTGAATATGACATTACGAAAATTAATGCTTGTTACGTTGTATACTAAATTAAAGTAAATTACGTTGTTTAGGTATCTGTTTATTTAAGTGAAAAGAGCTATGACCGGTGTAACAGACTTTGTCAACCCTTAAATTAAAGCACGCACACAAACGCAGCGTCTGTGCAACACGCCGTCTGTCAATGTATGGCCAAAATGAAAAGTTTCTTCCGAGTGTCCGGGGTGTGTCGATGCAGAAGCGCGACTGCATCTATACTAACGCGCGTTAGCATCGTGACTGCATCGCTGCTAAAAGTCACATCGTGCAATGGGTCATGGACTTATATTATTAATTAAACAAAAGAAAAACAATAATGAAATAGTTCAGTTCGAAGTTAGATGCAAAGAGGCGTACATACTCAACATGACGAGCGAAAGCGCCGCGTCAGCATGACCGAAGTGCGCAATCATGTCAGCAAGTGCGCTCGGGAGCTCGCTGCCAGAGATATGCAGCTCGATCAGTGTGTAGTTGGACGCTGAGTAGCGCGCGAACGTTGAGAAAGATACGGCAGTGTAGTTAAAATCGCACTGAAAGACAAACATACAGATACGTAAAGATGAAATAAGAAACCTAAAATTGAGCATGGGCGGGACTCGAACCAGCATCTTTCTGGCTTACCGGGACAACTGCTCTCCCAATTGGGCTACCGTGCTGTCGGTCCGACCGCGCGAAATTCTTGGTCTCTTAGGGATACGTCATTGCGTGACGTTAGCGCCATCTACCCGTCTGTTTATGCAACAGCGGGTAAACCATACAGATATGTAGAAAAACAAAGATAATTAGTAAACTCTTGAGATTGCCGATTCAAATGATGAAAAAAATCAAGACAATATGTGAGTTTTATTTTTGAATTAGCGGTGCCCGCCTTTTGACTCAGGTATTCGTAGCATAAGAAAAGAAATACCTTTGTTCGAAACCAATACAATTGGTGTGTTGTCTTGCGCATATTAATTTATTTATATGTTTTTGTTCGGTCGGAAATACAGACGTCGACGATGACGTTACATGGGAGCGGCAACGAGAAAATGTGAAAGTACTCACATTATCACATTCAATAGTCATCTTCAAGGGCTCTGTCTCTTCGAGAGGACGTTGTCCAGCCGACTTGACTCGGCAGTACACTTTCCACATTCGCACCGAACATTTACACCGGGGACTCTCTGTAAACTGAAAGTGCTTCTGCAATAGCATGTCTCGGTGCAAGTGAGGACTTCTGGTACTGAAAAATAAGGAATAAGTAATATTTGACGACGCGTTTTGTGTAATGGTTAGCGCTCCTGAATACTATGCCGGCGGTCGCGGGCTCGAATCATGCAAAGTATATTATTTAGTATTTTATTTAGTGATACTTCTCATAAGGTAAATATTATTATCGATGGCATCGCCGCCTTATCATCTTAAGAGCCAAACTCGCTTGAACCCCGCGACTTTTTTTATTTTATTTGTAGCTAAGCAGATATTTGACTTCGATCGCACCTGATGTCAGGGGTGGAGCCTAGTAGCAACCTCTTGTCTTAAAGAGGCTTAGGTCATATTCCTGAGGAAAAACTTCAGGCAGCGAGTTCCACTCCCTTTCTGCACGCATTAGAAAGGACTCAGCAAAGCGCTTTGTATGCTAGCCTACGTCTGGTCCCCCTGTGATGAAAAGGAGCTGGCGGGACTAGATCGTGCAGTTTACTTGCACAGTGACCGAAGTCGTCTATTGATTAGAGTTACGCCCGTTTTTGATTCGAGATCGAGGTGCAAGCGATTTTCGTTTGTTCACTCATACATGACTGTCACTCGCGTAGAAATAAGAAAACTTCCATAGGCTGATAAAACTTTAAATACAACCAGTAGGAATACTATATATGCATTGGGAAAAACTAAAACATACCGCGATTTAACTCGTTTCAGCGCCATCTATGATCGCGCGTCAGAACTAAAATTAATATGAATTGATGCATCACTAAAGTACCTACAAGTTTTTAATGGATGAATCGAACACGTTTGAAAGTGATTAGATTAAAGAGATAAGAAAAAAACTAACGGTAAATTGCACTTACCTTCGACACTCAAACCACGTAAAGGCATGTGCTTGTGTCAAACTTAGCAGGATAAACACAATAAAACTGCGCATTTCAATTTTACTGAAATAAAAAGAAAAAGTAGTCAGAGGCCCTAATGGGCGGCTTGATAAAATTTGACAGCAAGGTTCGTCGCTTGCCTTGCAAACACCCCTCCGCCAATCCGCACTGAGCCCGCGTGGTGGAGTATGGCTCGTACTACCTCCCATTTGAGGTAAGGCCTTTGTCCAGCAGTGGGATGCTTACAGGCTTACTGTACTTTACTTTTTGAAAAGAAAAAGTATAGTACCTAATGTACTACTTAAATATGCGCGAAGGATATTTTTTGGGGATTTTTTGATAAACCGAAATTCTAACCCCTTTTGAGATTAGTATTTTTGTATCGCACTGGATGTCACCTCATCACACTTAGTACAGCAATAAAATAATATTTTTAATGCTCATGACCATGAAACTTTAGGACAGTTGAGATAAATAGGTAAATTATTCAATTTATTGCAATAGCCACAAATTACTCAAGTAGGCACCACTTAAGCAGGAAAATATGATCACAACTCATGATGATTTATAACTCTTACCAATCTCAATGCTTGACATACTAATGATTAGACCCTTTGATTAAAGTAAAATAGCGGAAGATAGGTGACGCGCAACTCGAAAGTGGACCGCTAAAATCAGGCCCCCGTCGCCTAATTTCTTCTTCTTCTTCTTTGTTGTGGCGAGCGAACTTAAGTTGCACCCACGGTGGGCTCACTGTTCCGCCAATGTCACGTGGGTGGAGCATTTACACGGTCGTCATAGGGTGAATTAAAAAACAAGAAACGATTGAGGGTAGTTAATGAAACTTAATCACCTAAAACAAAACGAGACAACACAAATAGAACATCACAAAACAACACAACAAAAGTTAGTACGAACTATATACAAGCGCTTGTAGGAGGGGAAGGAAGGTGGGGAAATGTTATTTTTATGTGGAATAAAGGATGAACTACACTACACACTTATTTTAGATTTTAATATTTGAAGATGAAATAAATTTACTAAGAGACTTCAGAAGAGGGGGGTTCAGAGAATTTAGAATACATTTAATATTACAAGGAAGAGGAAAACTTTTGGGAAGGAAATCAAAGAGGGAAATACCAATATTTGAACAATTAAAGAAAATATGATTGGTATTACCTTCATCAAGACCACATTCGCAGATGGAGCTGTCTTTAATATGCAACTTAGCTAAATGGATTGGAGTGCAGGCGTGACCTATTCGAATACGGCAAATAGTGGACACAACTTTTTTGGAAAGGTGTTGGTGTTTAAAGAACCATGGTCGGGGCGGTATGGTTTTCTGTATGTCCGCATAATATTTACCAACTGACCTTTTGGTATTGTTCCAATGTACGTGCCAAGATTTGAACAGATGGACTGTAGAAAGGGAGGCGGCGTCGTGAGAAAACAATTTAAAATGTTCCAGAGAACCGGCTGTAATTGCAACCTTCGCCCACGAATCGGCAGTTTCGTTACCGGGGATACCCGAGTGACTAGGGATCCAGGAAAGAACAATATTAATGTTATTTTTCTTAAATTCAAGTAGAGCTTCTCTGATCATAAGTATAATAGGGAACTTTATTTTGGATTTAAAAGGGTTGGCCAATATAGTTTGAAGACAGCTTAGAGAATCAGAGAAAATTATGCAATTGCGTATAGAGTGAGACTTAACAAAACGAATAGCTTCCAAAATAGCTATGGACTCACCCGTAAAAACTGATGTTACCGGGGGACATTTGAAAGTTCAGCTAATTTTATATGCAGGTATCCAAACCGCTGCGCCAACACAGCCACCCTCATCCATCTTGGACGCGTCTGTGTAGATCGGGAACCAGTCATGCCAGCGCTCGGACCAGATTCTGCGAAATTCTTGAGGAGCACCTACAGTATCTTTTGCTATACCAAAACTAAGGATAACAGGGGGTTGGAAAATTAAAGATTCAAAGCTGTTTGAGAAAAGAGGGTTGAGAGAATTTTTTTCAATTGGAGTGGGGAGGCGGTTGAATTTTTGATGGCTAAAAAGAATACAAGGGATCTTATGGGAAGGGTCAGATGAATTACTAAGAGAACAGAGAAGATCTAGCTTTTTCAATAGGGGATGCGACAAGTTTTGAAATACTTTGGAATAGAATCGGTCACTCAGGTATTGTCTGCGAAGAAAGAGAGGAGGATCAACGCACTCAATCTGGAGGGCGTTTATTGGGGAGGACTTCATAGCTCCCAAAATAATTCGTAAGCACTTCGATTGGGTTTTGTTTAACTTATTAAGAGCTAATTTGTTGCATGGATCTAAAAGGAAGGAGGCATAATCGAAATGGCTGCGAATGATGGCATTGTATAGAAGTTTTTGGGAGTATGGATGAGCACCCCACCGAACACCAGAAAGGGCTCGGAGGACGTTAACCCCTCTCTCCGCTTTTTCAACAATATAATTGAAATGATGTATGCCAGACAGTTTCGAGTCTAAAATTAAGCCTAGAAATTTAACTTTATTACTGCTAGGAATTGGTTCGCCGTCGCATACAACATGAACCTCTGGGACAACTCGTTTATGGGTGAAGGTAACAGAGCTGCATTTTGGGACCGAGATCGAAAGTCCATGGCTGGTTAACCAGTCTCCAAGGTATCTCAGGGCTGTGTTTAAACGGGAAGTCGCTTCAGAAATTGATTTTGATGAAAAATATAAAGCGATGTCATCGGCGTATTGCAATATGTTGCAGAAGGAGAGAACAGTTTTGTCAAGATCGTGGGTGTATATGCTGTACAACAGCGGAGACAATACGGAGCCTTGAGGAAGACCTTTCCAGATTAGTCGAGGTGGAAGAAGCGTATCATGATATCTAACCGAAATAGAGCGGGACATCAGTGAATTGCAGATGAGACGAACCAACTTCTCTGAGACATTCAGATTTTGCAATTTTTGCCTGAGCGCTGGAAGAAGGACGTTATCGTAGGCTGAAGCTACATCCAAAAACACACCTACAAGATATTCTTGATGTTTAAAGGCCAACCTTATATCCGTCGTTAAGATGCTTAAACTGTCTAGTGTACTAGAACCCTTCCGAAATCCAAATTGGGTTCTTGCCAGGATACCACGAGATTCCACGAACCACTCCAGACGATTTTTAATCATATGTTCCATGACTTTGAGCAGAACAGAGGAAAGAGCAATAGGGCGGTATGAGTTATGATCCAGGGGGTCCTTGCCAGGTTTGAGGATCGGGATAACAATTTGTTGTTTCCAAATTTCAGGGATAGTACCCTGCTCGAAAAAAATGTTAACTAAATTCAAAAAATACAATTTTGCTCGGTCCGTCGTCTTGACCAGGAAAGAATACGGAATCCCGTCTAATCCAGGCGATGAGTCGGTTATTCCGTTTAATGCTGCTCGGAGTTCATCAAATGAAAACGGGGAGTCTAGGTTAATTTGGGAGGAAAGAGTACAATCACTAGAAGGAAAACAATCGAACGATGGGACGAAAGGAGGAGCTAGTTTGTCCGCAAAAGCATTCAACCAGTTAGAAGGATCATTTGATAACGGATTAGGAGAATCAAGGTACTGCCGGAATCTTCTGATTTGTTTCCAAACCAGAGAAGATGGAGTTCTAGGTGACATGCTCTCACAAAATTTCGTCCAACCCTGTCTTTTCTTTTTCGATAAAAATTTTCTTGCTTGAGCCATTGTTCGTTTGCATCTCACATAATTCTCCACGGTCATCGCATCATAGTACCCTTTTTCAGCTTCCTTACGTTTTTTAACAATAGCAGAACACTCAGCGTCCCACCATGGAGGAGAAATTTTACGTACAGGTTTTTTTTTTGGGAAGTGATTTTCCGCAGATGAAATAAGAGCGTTTGCAAATTCTGAGTATGCTGATAGGGCGTTTGAGGTATCTAAATTTGGAAGGGAATTTAATTTATCATTGACTGAAGATGAGTAGGCAGCCCAGTCTACATCATTCAATTTATATTTTAAAAGAGGGGAAAAATTGCTTTTATTTAAAGGTTTGTCCAAAAGGGAGATCAGGATAGGAAAGTGAATGCTGCCAAATGAAGAGTCCAAGACGGTCCATGAGATAAGGGGAGCTAAGTTAGGGGAACAGATTGAGAGATCTACTGCGGATGCAGGATTTTGGTCAGGTGAGCACCGTTTCGTTGGACTGCCATTGTTCAAAATGCAAAGGTTAAGGTCATCTAAAAGGTCCAAGACAAGAGAACCCGCAGGATCAGTGCGGTGACAACCCCATATTAAATGGTGAGAATTTAAATCACCCAGAATCAGCACAGGGGGAGGAAGGGAAGAAATTGTCGTCTGTAGTTCATTTATGGAAGATGAGTCAGGATAAGGTATATAAACAGAGATAAAAGAGATGTCAAAGATTCGCACAGCCACAACATTTATGCTGCGACTGTGCGGGGGGAGAGGGATTTGGGAGAAAGGCAGGGAGCGTTTTACAAGCAAAGCGCACCCTGCATACCCATCATCTCTGTCATCCCGGAGACACGAGTAGCCCGACACACGAAAGTGCGAGCCGGGAACCAGCCAAGTCTCCGAGATGGCAAAGACAGATGGTAAATATTTATTTATGAAGTAAAAAAGTTCGTGTTTTTTAGGTCTGAGACTTTGGCAGTTCCACTGAACTACCGTTTGCGTCATTGTTGGAACTACTATCAAACAGCTGGGTGAATTGGGAGAGTCTATGGGCGACGTTGGACGGTAAACGGCCACCTTGGCCGGAAACGATGCGGAAGATTAGAGAAAGGAGCATTTCAAGGAGGTATTCGTTATCCTCAGAAGACGCGGGAGAAGGAGGGTTGGAATTTAAAGCGCATCCGTTTGGGAGAGAGGAAGCACAGTTGCCTATTATGGCTTGATGCGCTTGCCTATCGTAACTCTTTCCCAAGGGGACACGAGGACGAGGAGCTGGGCGGGATGTTAAGGCCTTTTTGTAGGAGACTGAAGTTGATTGGCTAGTGGTTGGTGTTTGGATAGGGTGGAGAGAAGCGGGAGTCCTAGTCATGTCAGCATATGATCGACGTACTGGGGGGTAAAGCGAGGATGCCTGGGCATATGGGACACTTTCTTGTGACATAGTAAGTTTGATCAATTTTTGCCGTGCATGTTCGGGACACGATCTGTTAATGGCAAAATGAGCGCCAGTGCAATGAAGACAAGTTGCTTTGTAACAGTACAATTTTCGGCGAAATGAGGTTGAGCACACTTGAAGCACCTTGGTTTAGATCGACATTGGGCCTTTACATGGCCAAAACGGCAGCAACTCATGCATTGGATTGTGGGAAGTTGGTACGACTCAACTGCAATTGAATTGTGGCAGCAAAATACCCTCTCAGGAAGTACCTGGCCCCTGAAAGTAACAACGACTGACTGGGTAGGAATCCAAGTTGGGCGGTTGTCAGTTACCTGCTTTCTATTCAACCTTCTTGCTTTAAGGAGAATGCCACAGCCTTCCGGGACAGACAATGACTCTGCTAATTCCTCCATGGACCAATCGGTAGGTATACCCCTTATAAGTCCCATGCGGGTAATGTTAAATGTTGGAATGGACGCGGTATATTTGTACAAAGGCAGAAGGTTGCAATTAAGGAATGTGTTCGCAGCTGAGGCTGTCTTGAATTCCACGGAAATTCTGTTACGTCCGATTTTTTTAACACCATCTAAAATGACATCTTTAATTTTGTTTGTGACCAAGAATTTTCCGAACTTCATAGGTTGGATGAATGCGGGACTGTTTGGGTCGGTTTCGATATGTGAAACATGCACAATAAAAGGACCTTTGTCTTGTTCGCTGTATGAAGTTGGGGCAATTACAATGGAGGGGTGTACATAAGTAGGTTGGCTACTGGGAGATGACAAAGCAGTTGGAACATCCGAATTTACCCTTTTTGCCGGTTCAGCGGCCTCTTCCGTATCGCCTTCCAATCGACGTTTCGTTGGGACCTGCGAAAACAATGGTTGGGACTCCTCTACTGGAGATGACACGTCCATCTCGCATGTGGTCAAATCTGGAGGGTCAGGGGGATCAGGGGGTACCGGATCCATGATCGTTAAGTTTTAAAACACTTACCCAAATATACAATAAATAAACAAAAAACCACCACCGATTTTGCTTAGGCAATCACGTTTATAGATCGCTAAAACGCGCGAATAGACAAAAATAATCAGTGACGCGTGCTGCCAACTACCACTCGCGACGCGGAATCCCCGCCTAATTTCCATTGGATTGCGTGCGCGGGTGACATTTATAAGACGTGTGACGTAAGGAATGTGTAGTGCCATTTTATAGCTGACAATTAGTATGACATGCCGTATCTTCCGCTATTTTACTTTAATCAAAGATGAGACCTGATATATGAACTTACCATGTTTTAATGCAAATAAATAATCATTCATTCATTCATTAATTCATGCATTCGTTAATTCATTCATTCATTCAAGCATTTATTCATTCATTCATTCATTACAAAAGTTTATGCACGATATGTATATACCTAGGTTACTCTTTTAACTCCCAAAGTCCGGTGAGACGGTGTAATGAGATCGAACCGGTAGTTTTTGAGAAATATTCAACAACCGCAAAAATATAACTTTGTCCTTCAAACAAACACTATGAAATGCAAGGTAAGTTTTGCTATCGAAAACATTGACATAATTTCGCTAGGTGGAAGTAGGTGGACCCCGAATTCAGTTTAATGATCATTTCAAGTTCAAGTTTCAAGATCACAGTCATTAAGTATTAAGTTCGAAACTTATTTTTAAGACCTATTGTACACTTAATGGCAATAAACGAATTTTGAAGATGGCACGGAACCCTCAGTGCGCGATTCCCACTCGCACTTAGCTGTTTTATTAATATTTAAGATCTTGATCTTACCTTATATCTTGGTGGTAGGAGAAATAAGTGTCTTAATCAGAGTCCGAATATTTGATGGCTGCACTTCATTTGAAACCATAAAATTAATATTTCGAAGGGATAATAATTCTATGTTTGAAACAAAATTATAAACTACACACAAAAGGTATTCATTTAGTACGTTCGCACCTTGTTTGAATTCGATAGACTACATTTCATAACAAGGAAATATTACCTACGTATTAGTTAATTATTATAACTAATAAATAATACTATGAAATGAAACTTATCGCTTTTGATAGCAAATTTAAAATAATAAACAGGATATGCGTAGAATATAAGTTATTTAGTTAATTAAGTTACCTAATTTATCCTTGTAATCTTACCTGACTGCTTCAAAAGGAGGGCTGTATTTTTAGTCAAACAAATTAGTTTTTCGTTCCATACCCGAAAGGGTAAAAACCGGTCAAGCGCGAGTCGGGCCCGCGCACTGAGGGTTCCGTACCACCCTTAACTGAATTCGGGGTACACTTACTTCCACCTAGCGAAAATATCACAATATTTTTAGACAGCAAAAATAACTTTGTTTTTCATAGTGATTGTGTGAAAAACAAAGTTATATTTGCGGTTGATTAAAATGTGCTATATCTCAAAAACTACCGGTTCGATGTCGTTCAAACCAATTTTCACAAAAACATGGTTTTAGAAACCTCAATGTTATTTTGCAAGACCTATCCATATAGACACCCCACATGTATAGTTTTGAGTAAAAATTTTTTTTGTTTTAGTTTCATGTATGGGAGCCCCCCCTTTAATAACATTTTTTTTGTACCTGAATCGGAAAGCGTTAGACAGGATACACCTACCTACTAAGTTTCAGCTGTGTGATGCTAATAGTTTCAGAATAAAGTGGCTGTGACATACGGACGGACAGACAGACAGACAGACTTGACGATAAGGGTTCCGTTTTTTGCCATTCGGCTACGGAACCCTAAAAACGGGACCCTATTACACACTTTATTATCTATTCATGGGGGGCTCCCATACACAAAACGCAATTTATGGCCTTTTTTCCTAGTCAATGGTAGGAACCTGATTTCTATATAGTAATAAAACTGCTTATTGATTTTAAATCACACGTTTCGTTTCTTTGCTTTTAAGTTTTTTTTATTGAGTACATTAATCATGATTGACATAACAATGCAAATGTGAAAAATTCTTACTTCTTGTGTCGCAGTAAGTTTCAAGTCAGTGGAATCAAAAACAATATTTTTTACACATAAGCAAAATATTATGAAACATAATGGAATCAGGCGTTGCGGAAATCCATTAGATGTTGTTTTTTTATTAACTGTTACCGCGTTGATTATTAGGTGGTGGTAGAGTAGATGGGTGTCTGCGCCGGCGTCGCTTCGGCGAAATGTACAGCAAACTTTATTTTAAATCCACGTAATGGAAAACAAAACATGTTTTTCTAAACACGACCAAAGTCACAACGAACACTTACACAACCACATATTGATACTGGGCCCCGATTCACGTATTTTCGGCATTTACTGTTGGACTACAGTAGTCATTCAGTAGTGCTATTGTAACACATCGTGTGCTTAAAGTCAGCAGCATTGAAAGCCGCAATAGCGAGGTACATCAATTGTTCTCTCGTAGTTCAACTGATGCACAACTTATCACTTAGTGACGACTCAATTAGCGGAATTGAGGCCGAAATCAGCGTTAAAAGGTTATTAATTTATACATATTATACTCTATTTGAGAAATAAGTACGTATTTCATCGCCTAAACGATTTATCTTTAAGCAAAAAAAAGTGCAGCATTTAATAATGTACATCAATGTCTATAAAGATCAAAGGACACGGTCGACGCGCCATACATTGCTTGCACCAAAAGTAAAAATCCATGCATCACGACCAAAACTAATTTTATGGGTTCGTTTCTTCGCCTTTTTAAATAATATAAAGTAATATAAGCCGTAAATAGCGGGGTTTTCACATAAAACGAAATAAAATGTGTGGGGTCAATCTCTTGCACAGGTCTTTCTAGATCATAGCGCCATCTGTGTCGAAAACCCGCAATCTAGGCCACCAAAACTAAAACATAGAAAACTGCCCCGCTAGGGTGCGTAACGCGTGAAAATTACGATGACGCAAACAATAGCCAACGAAAAGAAGTTCCTTGTCACAGTTTTTTTTCAAGTTTTAGGAAGAGGTTGGTTGGTTTAAAGGTTAGTACCTATGGGAGGCAAACGTCATCTTCCTTCTTAAAATAGCGATTGCGTCCGCTTACTTATTTAACTAACTGCCAGTTATATGACTTGTATGACACAATATGCCATTTCGTTAAGCGGTCGCCAGTTTGCTTATAAGTGCTCGAAACCGCTATTTTCTGCCAAACACAATAATTGTTGGGGACAGGAAATTGTGTTCAATCGTTGTCCTATTTTTTTTGTAGATTTACATGCCGCTAGATAAAACAAAGTAAATTAACAATATTGTATTAAAAATTCAATATTTTTTTTGCAAAATGATATTGTCAAGTCTCTTAATGCTTTTCTTTAACCAAACATAAAACGACTCTGGGGCAATTTACGACCGTGTCCTTTTAATAATCGCACAAATTTTTAAAACGCAACGATTTTATTTAAGTGTTCCAAATAATACTGCTGCGTCATTACGTAATTCTAGTCAAACCAGTTGAAGGATGTCTCTAAAGAGCATCCAGCGAATGCACCTAATCAACATTGATGACGTCATCAAATTCATCTGCTTGCCACAGCTCTCTCTTATCATCGGACTTATCATCGGCGTCCTGGTCGGAGTCGTCATTACCGTGACGGTGATGAGGTCCGTCATGATTTTCTCTAGAAACGTCGTCAACGTTTTCATGTTTATAATGGGAGTTATCATCTTCATCCTGATCGGAGTCTTCGTTAAATTTGTGGTGATGACGGTCTTCGTCATTCTCTGTCGATGCGTCATCGTTCTCATGTTTATGACGAGAGCTATCAGTATTGTCATCGTCATCTTGATCAGAATCGTCATTATTGTGATGATGATGACGGTCTTCGTCATACTCTGTCGATGCGTCATCATTCTCATGTTTATGACGAGAGCTATAAGTATTATCATCGTCATTTTGATCGGAATCATCATTATTGTGATGGCGATGACGGTCATCGCGATCATTACTTGAAGCGTCAGCGTCTTCATATTTGTAAAGAGAGCTATCAGCATCATAATTCTCTCTTAGCTCTCTCTTTTCATCCATTTTATCACCTTTATCCTGATAAGAACGTTTATTGTCATAATAGTGACGATAGTCTTTGTGATTCTCTATTGAAGCATCAGAGTTTTCATGTTCATGATGAGAGTGGTCTTCATCATTAGAATCAACATCTGGCTGCCATAGCTCTCTCTTATCATCAGATTTATCATCGTCATCCTCATCAGAGTTTTGGTTTAAGTGATGGCGATGATGTTTGTCGTGATTCTCCCTCGAAGTGTCAACGTTTACGTGTTTATGAGGAAAATTATCAAGCTTAATATCTTCATCCTGATCAGAGTCTTCGTTCAAGTAATGATGATGACGGTCTTCGCGATTCTCTTCTGAAGCATCAGAATTTTTATGTTTATGATGCGAGTTATCGGACTTATCATCTTCATCCTGTTCCTGATCAGAGTCATCATTATCGTGATGGTGATGATAATTTCTACGGCCATCTTTTGAAGCATCAACGTATTCATGTTTACGAGAGCTATCAGGACTATGGTCTTCATCTTCATCAGAGTATTCATTTGAGTGATTATGATTATAGACTTCGTGGTCGTCTTTAGAAGAATCAGCGCGATGGTGACCCTCAGGAGACACGTTGATAATCACAAGACTGGGCAAGTAATGCGGTGTGAATCTAGGAGGGAATTCATGACGAGATGAAAATGCAGAATAATGTTCAGAGTCCGAATTTGATTCACTCGGAGGAAGCAAGTATTGCGATGGTTGTTCCACTTTGGACGGCGACTGATATCTCGCATCTTGTGATGACTGGTATCTCGTATTACTGTCTTGTGGATATTGTTCAGTGTTCTCGTCTTGTTGGAGGCTTCGTCTCTCAAAATCACTGTCTGTGGTAAAATCTGTCACATATTCAGTCGTGGTCTGAATGTCGGCGATCGATGCCGCTAGGTTGTGTTCGACCTGCGTGATTATAGCTCCAACGATGCAGAGCAAACTGAATTTTAACGTCATCTTTAAAAGATGTCGTTTCTGTGTATAATTTACGACTGCCACAAATTTAGAGATAAGCCGCCTTATATATTTTTGAAATAAATGGTAAATATACATCTCTGTTTCCGTCAGTCAATCAAAAAGACTAATATTTAGACAAGATTACTAGTAATTCTTCGTGTTCAGTATTACAAGTTTGACACATGACATGCGTGACGTAAACCAGGAAATTCGTGCACGTTAATACAAAAAGAAATTGAGTCACTCGGCGTAGGTGTAGGTACCTAGAAAAATTCACATGACTTAACCAGAATGTAAGCTTGCAAAAAACAATTGACGGGTAGCTACCTAAATATTAGCTCGGTACAAGTTACAGATATAAAAAAACGAAACAAAACATAAATAAATAGAAAAAAATTGACAAACGGATAAAACAATATACTTGAATGGTTTAGAATGTTTTTAAGAGCCATATGACAGTCTGGAGATTCTCAGATTTTACCGAATTTATCAATGTGTGTGTGCGATTTTATATGTCCGGGACACAAAAAAATGTTAACTGTAATTAAACAATTTTGATACTTTATCTCTAGGTAGTAGGCTATGCGTATGATGAACACAGAAAATGATGGTCTTATAAAAGTCGATGTGATAAATTAATGTTATACCAGTTTTTTTTGTATTTAAAATACCTATTACGAATACAGTGAATACAGTTCGGAATCAGGACTCCCGTCAATTCCGTTCGCGAACATTTTCCTTTTGATAATTATATAACTAAATTCACAGATTTAAACACAAACGTACAGTTATAATAACGTAAAAAACTTACAGCATAGAAAAAACGAAATGCATCCAAAGGGTAAAGACATATAGAGGCGGGTAACACGCACTGACCTGCAACGACTAACCAGTGTTGTGCCGTGTTGGCTATTTCATGGAATTGAAATGCTTTATAGAGACTTTTCCGACTCAAGTCTTGATTTGAATCTTGTTTTAAAACAATTTTCTAGTGTCAGTCGGTCCTTATTTGGATTGTTGTAACGAATTTCTTAAATATTTCGAGATCAAAAAAAGATGACTTGGCACATCACTAGTCAGTCGGTACAGGTTGGTACCGGTTATCTGCTGCTATATGTCTTCACCCAAATCGTGACATCTCAGAGTAGGTATTTTTTTACGAATGTAAACTCCACGAGAAACGGGGACTAAGGGTTATTGGTAGATGATGCCATTGGTTCTGCGCTTGATCTAACACGTGTCATACCAGCTGGATGCTATGAGGATTTATTTACACTAAAATGCTTTTTAGTGTAACGCTGTTCTTTGATATGATTTGTATTTTGATATATGAAATATGTCACAAGTTATTAAAGCTGACATTCAGAAAATGTAGTTAAGAAAATTTCGATCAAGATTTCAAGTATTTCATGTATAACAGATGATAAACAAGATAATTTTTATTTAATTATTTTGTTTACACCGGTATTATATCGTTTTGTCCATATACATTTTTCAATAATGAAATATTATATGAATATGGACTTGAATAGAACCATGGAACTTCATTGCATTTGCGTACAATTTGAATACAGGTTCATATTAACTACATACACATCACATGAAACGCTTCTATTTAAACAAGCGTTTTACTATACAAGTTTATAGTTAGGTTGTGGTTGTAGATTGTGGTAGAAAGAAAAGTAATGTTAAATAAGCAAAATATTGCCCTATTTATTTAGGTTTAAACCATTGAAATACTGTTACTAGCGTATGGAATTAATGCCATGAACAAGTCCCACACAGTATGGAATTGACGCCAATGGCCAATGGTATGTACGTACAGGTGCGTATCAAAGGTTGTGGAACTAAATAACGCCTATATACGGTCTATATTAAGAAAAACTGACCTTTTACTTTTTATCGTCCGTTTATTCTTATTCAAAATCCAAAGCACGAATGATGTAAGAAAATTTATAAACTTACTTGTTTACTACTCAAAGTCAAATACTTAAAACAAAAGCCCTCATTTGTCTTCAATTTTGTTGGGTTAATGGTCACTTCACCACCATACTATTTCAATAAAACCGACTTCAAAAACAAAACACATTAAAAAGTCTTAAATAAACTCTTGAAAGGACTCCATTTTAGGCAAACCATTTCTTTTTGGAGTCGATGCCCAGATAGATGTCGCTTAAGATGGAACTTGAGAGAGCCCATGCGATGGCACTGACTTCAAAAAGAAATGGTTTGCCTAAATCGGAGTCCTTTGAAGAGTTTTAGACTTTTTAGTGAAAAAAAAAACTTCGACCACAGAAAACTTTGCTTCATATCCAATCTCGGCGCGCCCCAGCCCTGTTTTATAATAACTTAAGGGGTAAGAGGTAAATACCAATTCAACAAAGTAAATATCATGAAAAGCGGTCTACCGTTGTTGAACTATAAAGTAGTGTTACTGATATTACTTTATTTTATATAAATAAGGTTATTATTTGCAACCCCATACATATGCAATAGAATTGGTACTATTGCCTATTCTTGTCCTTATTAATTCAGTATTTGTCTAAAATTTACATTTAACTGTTTGGTGATAGAAACAGTTTGCTCATCATATACCACAATTTTATTTTGTAGACAATTTTTTATTATTATTATTTTGTCGATAATTTTGGTCCTAGTATCTGCACATTTTGTTTGATCAAGTTTCGAAAATACAAATTGTATATGATACAAGATCTTCGTTAAAACTCATGAACCTCTTGAAATAGTCACCATACATATAAATCTTTCTTGTATATAGTATTAATAAGGATTCCTTTCTATGCAAGTTTACATAACATTGATTAATCATTTAAATACAACTACTAATCGATACAAAAGAACGAATACTTTTTTGTTATAATTAGAGACTATCGACGATCCAAATGCACTTTGGCTTTATGCCTGTTGCATAAAGCCTCAAAGCGAATTGGTCGCCGTATAAAAATTGTGCAAAGCGTGATATTTTCAAATTTGGAATTAGTATCATACACGAAATAAAAGAGTGGCAGCGAAGACAACGAGCGACACACCCTTCCCCTCCGAGCGCTCGGCGCTGTCTGTCAAATTTCGATCGAAGATGAATGTTCGTGACAGCTCCAAATCTCAAATTTATAGGTTACTTTAGTAAGATATTTTGAATATATTGCACAAGATAAAATCAAGAATTTAGATGCTAAGTCAAAGATAGGGACCTCTATAACATTGTTTTATCAAATAACACACAATAAGTGCAATGTATCTCAGAGATAATCGCCTGTCTTTAGGTGCGTATTTTATGCCAAAACATGGTTTCAATTTTGTCTTCATGTGGAATAACTAGAGCAATAAATAAAAAAACAGAGTCGAAAGCTTGTAGAGGAACGTATTTCCTTTCGTGTTTATGTTATTTTGATAGCTGAAGTCAACAACTGATCTGGAAAAGTGTACCAGAAAAACCGTCAATTTGGCTTCTATGATTGCAAGTTACAGGCATTTTAAAGATTGAATCAAAAATTCAGAGTCGACATCTTATGGAGATAGTTCATTTCTACACAATTCATTCAAAAAAGGTAGTCAGTTTAGTCATTTTTGGGGAGAAAACTACACTTGAACTTTGTTAGAAGGTAGGTGACAGCAGCCTTAACACTCACAGTGTCATATTTTATATTCAAGATGTAATAAGAAACCAAAAATTGCGCCATTTAGCTATCGTGCTGTTGGTCCGACTGTGCAAAATTACATTACATTACATTCTTAATATGAAAATAGTGAGCGAACAACACATACAAAGTCATAGGAAATAAAAAATAAAACAATACTTTGCGTCACAACATACGCTAAGTAAAGGATTAAATGAAACACGTGTAATTGTTTGAATTTGTTTATATTACCGGTAGTAAATTAACAAAAAGTCGCTTTACCATCGACATGCTAAGAAGAAAAGAAAAATACGGTTAAGGATCATGAGACAAAAGGGTGAAGAGTATGAATATCGATGGTTAGAGGGGAAGAGGACGGCCAAAGAAAAGATAGATAGACTTTTTAAGATCTGAGGTTTACACTTGATGCAGACAGTCGCTGTGGAAACCACAGGGGAGGCCTTTATTCAGCAGTGGACATGCTGTTTTCTGATTGATTGATTAATTGACGACTTGTTGCTGATAATGATGATGATGACGGTTTGAAACAGGATTGATTGTGAAGGGAGTGTATGATTCAGTGACATTATATCGGACTGTGTGAAAGAGAAAAACATACTGCACCGACCCTAGATGAACTGGGAGCAGGGATAAGGAAATTATGATACATTATTGTAATTTTAATTATACAAATAATGTTTTACTTCATTTTGGTACTAATATATCGGGTTTATGCCAGATAAAGGTGTACATAAGTTTTGGAGTCTACCTTGTCATTTCGAATGAAACGATATTCGAATTCTTAAGAAGATTTATTTGGCATACCGAATGAATGAATGAGAGAATGATTTTCGCATTAAGTCCACCTTTTTACTCCATGATTTGTGCAATAAAGTCTTTTTTTTAATATCATGCCACTGCTGGGCAAAGCTCTTCCACCTATCTCCATGCATGGCCAACGACTCCCAATCCTTAGCAAAACTAACCAAATCGTCACACCAGCGCTTTCTGGGTCTGCCCCTGCGGCGATAGCCATCTGCTGGTATCCATCGCGTGACGATTTGGGCCCATCTATCCGGGTGCATCCTACATATGTGTCCCGCCCACTCCCACTTTAGCCTTGCTGTTTTCTCACCTACATCCGCTATGCCAGTTCTGCATTAAGTCTTTAAATAAAAAATACCGAGTGAACAAACATGGACACCATCAGACACCTAAAGATGAAATATTTTATACACCTAGAAGGATACTCCTGCTACATACGTACACCTCCAAGGCATATTAAATGTAAAGTAGGTTATTTAAACTTGGTATTCTTAAAACCAATTTCGTAGAGTCATGATGAGTCACGAACGAAAAGTAGCTACCTACACGTACGAACATACTGTAATATCTCTGTATTAAGATCTCAATTAGTTAAATGGATGTCGTTCTAAGCACAAAAAAAAACTTCATTTAAATATTTTTCAAGGCGTACATACTACTTACCATTAGTTGGAATATACGAAATAAACGTACATATTACCGGTATCTACACTATCGCCTGAGATTTCAAGGCGTTGTAGAAATAATAAGCTAAACTCGCGTTATTGGACTAGATTCAACAATTTATAATGCAGAATGTTTCATTCAATTTATGAGAGGAAAACTTGGGAAAAGTATATAGTAGTCCCCCTAGCCGATTTCGACTTCGGTAGCCAGTCACAACGACTAACCGACTGCGCGGGACATATTATAGTGCACTAGTGTGTGCGCAAACACAGGTGCACTCTCTATTCCTTTCACTCTCATAGCCCGATGGGACAGCAATCTGACACGACTGGAGAGAGATCGCAAGGATAAGTATACAGTCTCGGTATGAACGGTAACGGTCCCTCGCGCCTAACCACGTTAAGAGCAAAAATCTCTTGCACAGTCTTTTGTTTGGAGTGACGCCGTTTTTTTTCAGCTTGACAGACCGTACATACATGATACTTAATTTGATTTTCATGTGTCTATTGAAATTTTTGATTCTGGTCCATAGGTATACTTTAGTTTGTCATAGACATTTTTATTGCGAACATGAGGAAGGTATTTCATTTTTCGTCGGGTTGTATACTGTAACATTTAGAGCAGATGATAGTATATTTTGTTGTCTACACTAATATTATAAAGAGGAAAACTTTGTTTGTTTGTTTGTTTGTTTGTTTGTTTGTTTGTTTGTTTGATTGTAATGAATAGGCTCATAAACTACTAGACCGATTTTAAAAATTCTTTCACCATTCGAAAGCTACATTATCCACGAGTAATATAGGCTATATTTAATTTTGAACAAAAATAGGGTTTCTCGGATATTAGGGTTTTTCGGACACAAGGTGTAAAAAATCAACCAAAAAAGTTACTTATTTTGCGTACCCTGCCTAACGGCTAAACCGATTAAGCTGAAAATTGGCAGGGAGGTAGCTTAGAGCCAGGAGAAGGACATAGGATTTTTATCCCGTTCAACGGGGCCGGGGCTGGGGCGGGACCGGGCCGGGGCGAAACAAAGTTCGCTGGGACCGCTAGTAGTTAATATTTTCATTGTCTTTTCGTTTTAATATTATTTTTTTAATACTCTTTTGCACAAACATGGCATCCCTGGCAGACTTAATGTCGAAAGCATTATCTCCCAGTCTAGCACAGGTAAAAACAAAATGTTAAGCCAACAACTTAAGGGTTGTGACCCTTATCGGGTCTGACCTTATCACTATATTTGTTTGACTATACTTAAACAAAAATAGTGTCCAATATTGTTTCGTTAAGTACCAAAATGTTCGCAAATAAAATCTTATTATTGTAGTTTAACGCTAATATACGATTAGATATAAGGCTCGAGTAAAATCTAAGTAATTTAAACTCTAACTTCAAAGAGGATAAATAGATTTTTATTCAACAAGAATAGAAGGAAATCTCTTAGTACCAACTATGATAAACCTTAAAAATAGTATTGCCATAAGTGTTCCGCGAAGTTAGATAGGCAATGGGGCTAATTAAATACTAGAAACAGATTCTCTTTTAAACGCAATATCTTTGCTAAAATACAATATTAACACAAGAAATTACGTCGCACCACGTGATGGTGATTTATGTCATAGCTATGACAGTCATAGCTGTGAAAAAAATGAAGGCCCTTTTTTGTGAGTCATACATACATTATCTACTTGTAACATATTACATGTTTACCTTAAGATTTTGTTAATGTGAACCATTGAACTACTATTAGGTACTAGCGCATGTAACTGATACCACAAACAAATCTCGTGCAACTTGAATTGACGCCACTTGTCATCAACTGTTTCATATTCGGAATTTAAATTTCAAGGAATACGTCACAATCTTGTCTTATTTTTGACGACGCGTTTGGTGTATTGGTTAGCGCTCCTGACTATTACGCCGGGTTCAAATCCCGCAAGGGGCAAATGTTTGTGTGATGAGCACGAATATTTGTACCTAAGCCATGGATGTTATATGTATTTAAGTATTTATGGGAGACGCCCCCGTCATAATCGTTGTCTGGTACTTCGTAACACAAGGAAAAAAAATCCTTACCACGAAACCAGACAATTGGTGTGTTGTCTGGCGCATATTTATATTTGCTTACAAATTGTTTTCCTTGGCATAGGCTCTCTATACGTAGTAATAAGTAACTCACTGATGTAAACCAATGCATTCAAACAAGTTGACAATCGTTTTTAGGTCATTACAAAATATTTAAAAATAAAATATAAGATTTTTTAATACTTATTTTGCGTTTAAAACAGAATATGTTGTTTATTAATATCAATGCTCGTTTTAAAGCTAGAGATGTGCTTATTTAATATTTTATTTGGCTGTGCAGTACCTTTGCAAAGAGAAAAATATAATTAGTTTTTCTTAGAGGACTACCTTATATCATTATTATTGATCTCATATGTGGAAGAAATAGGGTAGTTATCAATCATATGGAATGTCTTGGGTTATTTCAAAACTTTCTTAGAAATTAATGTTATGTTATCTTTGTATTTTTAAACTATCAGATATTTTGAAATATATTAATAATGTAAATAATACTGTTTATCAATTCATAACATTATGAGGTTCGAGTTGAGATATGTTTTGTCTAGTTACAATTATCGCGAAAATATATCTTAGTGCTTCTAATAAAATAGTAATTTGAAAATACGTGATTTAGAATTGGCCACGATTTCGTTACAACTACTTACAATAATTATTTGAATAATCAAATACTTACACTAATATTGTTATTGAAAGGAGTTATTTGTGAATATGATTAAGAAGAGTTTAATTCTTAAATATTGAAGCTGAAATTCTTAAGTTTAAAGATTAATACTTTGTCCATATTGATTTAAAATATATCAACAAAATATTTCAAGGTTCTAGCGCATCTATAGTAGGCAAATAGCTTATATTAATTACAATTTATTTAATACTATTGGACATCAATGGTCCACAATTTTTTGTGACTATAACTATTTTATCTCGTATTAATTTCTATTCTTTAAATAAAAGACAATAACAATTAAAAAGGATTGAAATTTTAGAGACATTTTAAATTGTTGTTATTGCCAAATGCGACAGCAAGAGAAGACAGCGAAAAGATTATTATCGAGTACTTATCACATTACTTATAATAATATTATGTGCTTATTAAAGAGAGCAAGACAATTAATATGTATAATTATAATCGTTTTCATAAGTATTTCAGAACCCTCTGCGACCAAGAGCAATTACCGACTTAAAGTTCGTAATTAAAATATTATAATAATTATTAATATTATTTTTCTAATATTATATTGATAACATTATTATTTTGTTTTTAGGCTGATCTGATCACATTAAAATTTAATATTAGAATATTTTAAACGTTAATGCAGTTATTAATTAAGATGATTTTGAATGAAAATAAATATATTATTTAGGTCAAAGTGGATTGAAACCACTATAAGTTGCATTGACAGCCATCAAAATCAGCCTTGAGCCTTTATTGAAGCAAAAAGAAAAATAATAATTTGATTAAGTGTATTCACAACTATCCAGACAAAAAAGAATGGTCAGTATTGAAGAAAAATGTTTCAAAAAATGGTTTTGCTGATAATATTATAAATTAAAATATATTTAAGATATAGAAACTAAGATAACACTCATTGTGATGTCACTTTTCACTAGTGCACTTACAGTTAGTACCAGCTCAAAAAGTAACATGAGTAAAATGTAGCGCGAGTAATTATAGCACTTATTACGTTGAAAATAGAAACCGTTTTCGTTCACCGCTGTGTCGGCTGTTGGGGCGACGAAGACCTGCGCCCGCGCCGCTTCGCTTTCCGCTGCTCTTCCGTGAGCTGATTAAATAAATATGACCTTTTATTTAATAAATCGATTTAGATTTCAAGAATTTATTTTATAAGCCGTATTTATGTTATACCTCTACAATTCTATTAATCGGCAAATTTCTACTTAATTTGCTAGAAATCTCTCCTATATTTTACAAACATACTTCAGCTTTGTGGTATTCGAATATTTTTGGTAAAATAAGTTTTTATTTAGCAACAAGTAAAAGCATTCTAGTCATAATTCACAACGACTATCGACGTTTAATGGCCTAAGTGGCATTTACTACAACTTTAAAAAGAAACATTAAAACTTACACTCAATGAAGCTCGCGCAGGCACGGGAGGCGGTTGCGACGCTCTCCTTTCATTCCCCTTCGTCACACCGGTCACCGGGCGGCCGGTCACGGTCGCTGTGACCGTCACAGCGTGGCTTGCTGTCATTGGGCTCGCTTGGATTGGTGAGACAGTTGTGACTGAGGATACTCTTGGAGACTCTTGGGTGGATGACTGAGTGGTAGTCAAAGGGCAGGGACTGACGGGGGCGGTTGCAGTTGACGTGAGGGGTGAGGGAGAGGTGGGCACGTGAGCGGGGGCGGAGGGGGCGGAGGGGGAGTCGTTGTCAGCTGCAGTGGAGCAAGACGCGCGCGCCGAGTCCGACCTGAAATTTCGTTTGTTGCTACTTTATTCACGATGTATCTTTCGTTAATTAAAGGTAATCCGCTAAAATGAAATTTTATGTTTCCTGTATTCTAAACTCGACTTTTGACCACCCCCTTGAATTTGGTTAGTAACTTTTTTAACCTGTTTAGAATTTTACGGTTTCGCGGACGTTTTATCATATATCCACTCTTTTTCTTTCTTATACGCGGTGTAAAAAATTACGAGCCAAATTTAAGGGGCTGGTTAACGTGTTCTGGGACGCTATTCTAGTCACAATAGATGTTTTATTGTTTTTACGCCTGAAGGCGTTCACTGTCCCGGAACGTGTTAAGAGGCGAGTCTAAAATACAGGAAAAAATCTTTATAAAAAAATACCACCCAACCAACCCGTCGAATTTAGCTCGGACTTTGTTACAATAGAATAGAAAAGATTAATTATTTATTTGACACACACAAAGATTAAAAATTACAACAGAAAGAAAAAAAACCGGTTAAGTGCGTGTCGGACCCGCGCACTGAGGGTTCCGTGCCACCCTTAACTGAATTCAGGGTCCACTTCTTTCACTTAACGAAAACATCACAATATATTGCGACAACAAAAATAACTTTGTTTTTCATAGTGTTTGTATGAAAGACAAAGTTATATTTGCGGTTGATAAAAATGTGCAATATCTCAAAAACTACTGGTTCGATCTCCTTCAAACCAATTTTCGTTGCAAGTTTTTGTTGAGATCTACATTATATATTTTTTTCAAAATTTTCACTTTCTTAGTTCAAAAGTTAGAGGGGGGGGGACGCCCATTTTACCACTTTGGAAGCGTCTATATCTCAAACCTTACACTTTTAGAAAAAATGGTTTTAGAAACCTCAACATCATTTTAAAAGACCTATCCATAGACACCCCACACGCATAGGTTTGAGTAAAAAAAAAATTTTAGGTTTTAGTTTCATGTATGGGAGCCCCCCCTTAAATATTATTTTTTCTTACTTTTTGTATCTGAATCAGAAAGCGGTGAACAAAATACACCTACCTACCAAGTTTCAGCTATGTGATGCTTATAGTTTCAGAATAAAGTGGCTGTGACATACGGACGGACAGACAGACAGACAGACAGACAGACAGACAGACAGACAGACAGACAGACAGACAGACAGACAGACTTGACGAAACTATAAGGGTTCCGTTTTTTGCCATTCGGCTACGGAACCCTAAAAAACTTCAATTAAAAAGTTGTGTGCCAAAAAGGTCCCCGCTCAGTATAAGTCGCGGCAGCAGATGACAAGCATGCCGCGACACTGATTTTCAGCGGAAACCCTTTTGTTGTGTGTGAGCCAAACACATACCTTAAATAAATAATAAAATTAAAATTAAAATAATTAATTCGATTATTTTTTACATACAAAATTACAAACACAAAGCAATTAAAATAACAATAAACAAACAAACAGCCTGTTTTTATTTTATTTTTTATTTAAAGCCTTTATTGCACAAATCATAGTTTACAAAGGTGGACTTAATTCTAAAAGCATTCTCTGCCAGTCAAACCTTTAGGTCATGCAGAGAGATGGCAATGGGTGCAGCGAAAATATTAAACAGAAAAGAAATAAAAAAGCAACAATTAACTAATATGTATAGTAACAAATAAACCTACTTAAACTACTGCAATAACATATATTCTATAAACATACTTAAACTTACACACAATAAATAAATTATATATAAATATACATATATAAAAATATTATGCAATTATCTATTCTTTGAGGAATTGTCGGACTTTGCTCTTGAACGATAACTTCGACTCGGTCCTCCTGACATCCAAAGGCAGAGAGTTCCACAGTCGTGTTGCCGTCACTGTAAACCTGTTTTTCACCCTGTGTGATAGTGGTACTCACGTGTGCCGGGCGGGCGGCGCGGGCGCGGATCACAGCACGGTGTCAAGCGTGTCGAAGGACGTGAGCAGCGCGGGGTCGCGCGCGCACCACCGCGCCAGCTCGTCCATGGTGACCACGCCGTCCGCGTTCGTGTCCATTTGCTGAAACAGACGAATGTTCATGTTGAAATCAAACTGGAATGGGGAACTCAGACCCGCGCACTGAGGGTTCCGTACCCTTAAACTGAATTCGGTTCGGGGTCCATTTACTTCCACCTAGCCAAATATCACAATATTTTTTGACAGCAAAAATAACTATGTTGTTCATAGTGTTTGTATGAAAGACAAAGTTATATTTGCGGTTGATGAAAATGTGCTCTATCTCAAAAAGTACCGGTTCGATCTCATTCAAACAAATTTTTGTTAAAAGTATTTTTTGAGATCTACATTACGTATTTTTTTCAAAATTTTAACTTTCAAAATTCAAAAGTTAGATGGGATGGGCGCCCATTTTGCCACTTTGGAAGCGTCCATTTCTACACACTTTTCTATCAAGTTTCAGCGGTGTGATGCTAATAGTTCCAGAATAAAGTTTCTGTGACATACGACCGGACAGACTGACAGACTGACAGAATTCACGAAACTATAAGGGTTCCGTTTTTTGCCATTCGACTACGGAACCCTAAAAAGTAAAGTTAGCCTGTAAGCATTCCACTGCTGGGCAAAGGCCTTACCTCAAATATGAGGTAGTATGACCCATACTAAGTCATAAAAAGGCAAAAGGGGGCTAGTGCTGAGAAGAAGCTGCGCAACAAACTCAGTCACTATTGTCAACCCAAAGTTCATAAGAAATGATAATCTAAAGGTGACACACTTTTACGCACCCAGGCTACCAAGAGCACAGTAGTAGTAGTAGTGTAGTGTGTGACGCACCCCTCATAGGTTAAGTATATATATAAGTAGTAGCGTAAGTTTAAGCATTAATAAATAGACATTCAACAAAGTAAAACGTGTTACTTAGTTGAATGTCTATTTATTAATGCTTAAACTTACGCTACTACTTATATATATACTTAACCTATGAGGGGTGCGTCACACACTACAGCGTCATCAAGAAGGTTACTTACATGAAAGATTCTGTCGACATGTTCCTCCGGCGCACGCGCATGCACCGGCGGTCTCGCAGCTCTCCCCAGCAGCTCGTACACAGCGCGCACCACCGCCAACATCTCGCTGCGACTGATGCGTCCGTCCCCATCCACGTCGTAGAGGGCGAACACCCAGGATAGCTTCTCCTGCATCGAGCCCCGGGCTACGCGAGAGAGGATCTCGAGGAACTCCTGGAAAGGGAAAGTGGTAAATTCATTGTGACAGTTTTAAAAAGTCGACTTTTAGGAAATGTTATCCATCCAAAAAGGGGAGTCAGTTCAAAAGGAGCAGCCATTAGAAGAAGTAAATAAAAATAAAGCTGTGCAAAATGTTATCAGCTTTCTATACGTGGTGGTAGTTTTGCTCTACGGCGTACCGTCTTAGAGATATAAGCGAAAAATCTAAAGGTCGGATTCCTTTCCCTCGCCATTCAATTTCGCATTCTATTCGCAGGGACTTAATAGTTTAGGTATCATTCTACACCTACACACGCAAGCAAAATAAAACGTTTTGACTGAAATATTTTTCGATAATTTTACGTCTTATAATATCCGTTCCCGTATTAAAACAAACCGTTTTAATTCTCAATTATCGCAGCACGCTGTTCGGAAAATGGATTCATTACAGAATCTCATCATACCATTATTAATGGCAGGCTTGAAACAATGGATCCAGAAAACATTTCATTTGCTACAGTGAGTAACAAAGGGAAATACGATTTCCTGTGTTACAAGCAGCCTTATGCCTTAAGTTACGGATATACTAATAATTGTTTTCGTTTGTAATGTTGGATGATTATTATTTGTCTAATTTATATTTTATTAAGTATTAAAGATATATTTTATAGAACACATCTTCAACAACTTCATAGTTATGCAGTAATTATGAAGTTACTTTTACTCGTATCTCGAGCGATTTCTTTGATTGAAAGTCATTGGCACCTAAAGCCTTGAATTGTGTGTTGTCTCTCATTAAATAGTAGATATACATACACAGTTTTGCAAGTAGAGCTATAAGATACAAACATAAAACTTTTTTAGTTAGTTATTTAGTTATTACAGATTGTCAACCATTAGTATTACATCGTAATCAAAAAGAGCTAGGCTTTTTAGGGTTCCGTAGCCGAATGGCGAAAACGGAACCCTTATAGTTTCGTCAAGTCTGTCTGTCTGTCTGTCTGTCCGTCCGTATGTCACAGCCACTTTATTCTGAAACTATTAGCATCACACCGCTGAAACTTGGTAGGTAGGTGTATCCTGTTTACCGCTTTCTGATTCAGGTACAAAAACATTAAAAAAACTATATCAAAGAGGGGGCTCCCATACATGAAACTAAAACCAAAAAAATTTTTTTTACTCAAACCTATACGTGTGGGGTGTCTATGGATAGGTCTTTTAAAATGACATTAAGGTTTCTAAAACCATTTTTTCTGAAAGTCTAACGTTTGAGAGATGGACGCTTCCAAAGTGGTAAAATGGGCGTCCCCCCCCATCTAACTTTTTAATTAAGAAAGTGAAAATTTTGAAAACAATACATAACGTAGATCTTAACAAATACTTTCAACGAAAATGGTTTCAACGATATCGAACAAGTAGTTTTTGAGATATAGCACATTTTTATCAACCACAAATATAACTTTGTTTTTCATACAATCACTATGAAAAACAAAGTTATTTTTGCTGCCAAAAAATCTTGTGATATTTTCGCTAGGTGAAAGTAAGTGGACCCCGAATTCAGTTAAGGGTGGTACGGAACCCTCAGTGCGTGGGCCCGACTCGCGCTTGGCCGGTTTTTTGTTGGAGTTTTTTCCAAAACTTAGGGGAGATAGTGTTGGGATGTCCCTCTTGCCTTTCACACCGCAGTTTAAGAACCGGGGGTTTCCCGCCTCTGAATGCCCAGTCAAAAGCCTTTCCTGATGCTGCTTCCCATCACCAGGGAACGCTTATTTAATGGCAGCGTTTTCTCGCCATGTCACAGAATCCTCACTTAATATTATAGCTGTTAATAGAGAAGTCCATCCCACTAGACTCCCTAAGTTCTGGTATTCCTGCCGCTGTTTGGTCGGGGAGTGCTTATTCAACACTAGCTTTTGCCCGCGACTTCGTTCGCGTGGACTTCAGGTTCGTCCCGTCTAGTAGCGCAAAAAATGTGTTTTTTTACGACCTCACATTAGAAACCTCAAAAATTGTAGCCTATATGTTATTCTGATGTATAAGCTATATTGTGGTAAAGTTTCATTCAAATCCATTCAGTAGTTTTTACGTGAAAGAGTAACAAACATCCATACATCCATACATCCATACATCCATACATCCATACATCCATACATCCATACTTACAAACTTTCGCCTTTATAATAGTAGTAGGATATTCGCAGCTGACCACCATATCTGGTGGCCGTTCACTAACCGCCACATATAACCCCTCTAGTACCCTACAGCCCTGGTAGTATTACATGCCAAAGTAGACGAAAATAATTGTCTGGCTCTGTGAGATGGACTTTAGAAATTCTCATTCAAATACAGTTTGAATATAAGAAATGATGAAAAACGCAGACATAACAAGTTATTTTCTTACAATATCGATAGTCTGCCATCATCATTCAATACAGCCTTAAGGTTATTTATTGGCCATACTTCCTGAACCAGATGAAGCAATTCTGACGCGGCGCCAAAACGCGCGGCCCAAATACATAGAAAATACGAATGGTTATGGAAATCACATGGATATACCACTATCAGACACGTAACAGGAACCCTTCTGTCTACGACTCCAAATGTTATTAGCCTCTGATTTATTCAGGGTATAGAACTTTTGGCTCACATTTCGGTCCGCCATTTAAATTATGTTTAAAAGTAGCGGCCATCAATGAAACTAAACTGATTCGCAAAATTGTTTTACAAATCAAATCTACTATGGCACAATCTTCTAAACTGCCACGAATAAGAAAATCATAGGCATACATGCACGACAACGACGACGAAGATATGTAATAACTTATTTAGAAAGTATTTTACAGGCTTTACTTCGGAGAGTGTGCAGGAGCTCCATGAGCTCATCCCACCAACCCCCTTTTTCCGTCGTTCGTCCAGGCGTGAACCGCGAAATACCATCCTCACCTTGTCGATTGCGATATCCGAATCTATTCAAAGTTATAGGAAACAGGCTTCTTCTGGGCGAGCTCGTTCTAGCTTCGACTCCGTCTTAGTCGCACTTGGCTTGGACTGGAGTCAAGAGCAAGTAAACCCATACTTAATAAATAAATAAATAAAGAACTAGACTCTTGTCGTTGAAGATTTTATTACATAAAAACTCCATATCAGGGAAGATCCACACCGCAGTTAAAGAACAAGGAGTTTCCGTCTTTTAATGCCGCAAAAATGCAGTGAAAAGCCTTTCCTGATATACTATATCTTCGGCCTCCTGCCAGTACTGATGTTGCTGCTACCCAACACCAGGGGAGCACTTAACATAAATTAACAATGAATGAATCATTGATATAAGTACTTACTTATTTACAAACGTAAGTACTCATTTAATGTTTACTTTAGAAAAACAGTTACACAACCTTCCTGTAAGGTCCCACAAGATTGATAAGTATGATTCCTTAGTCTAGTTATAAATATTTATATGGTTATTGCTTCAAGGACTATAACCGAATTCATTGTTAAAGTATACAATAATAAATAGACGAAACAGCGATAAAAATAAATCAATCATGTTCACATTGTTGTCTGACACAAAACAAAATGAGGCTTTCATGCCATTGAAACTCTGTCCTTTTCGCACGCACTTCTAAATGATGCCGTCTCGCTCTCGCTAATACGTAGTAATAGAGACATAATGGGAATATCATTTCGATCATTTGCTGAGTGTAACAGGTACAGTCGGTTGCATTGCAAATAACATGTTATTTATTTTGCCAATATTTAGGATTTATTAAGGATCATGAAATATGAAATTATTATTAAAACGGCCAGTTTCACAATGTCTTAATAAATTCTTATTAGCGTTATCCTTCTAAAAACTAAATTATTCGTTAATTAGTGCTTTTTTGTCGATGGCGAAAAGGGCCTTAAATACTTGCTCTAATGCCAAAGTAAATAGCAAATGCACTTGTAATTGCTAGGTATCTATCATAAAATATAATTTGCATAAAATCTCTAAGAATGTGCTGTCGAAATAAGTTTGCATTGCAAGTTTCTATGCATTCGGAGGCTAAGAGGCTGGTTAGTGTAGCGTTTAGTTCGCTGGTCATCAGGTATCCAAGAGGTCCCGGGTTCTAATCCCGGGTCGGACGGAAATAAACAAATAAATATAAAAATAAATAAATAAGCCGTTGCTCCTGCGCCTGATCTCTCCCGGTCATGTCGGAGACGTCACCGAATTAATGAGAGTGAAGGAACAGAGAGTGCACTTGTGTATTGCGCACACATCTGGGCACTGAATATCTCCTGCGTACCTGGCCTATCTCAGTTGAGGGGTCGCCATTACCGAAAACCGATAAAGTCCGTTTTTCTTCACTAGTCGAATATTGTAAACAATCTTGACATTCCTTTTTAGCGAAAATAATTCTTTTACAACCAGATTAATACAAAATTTACAACATATAGCTAATTTTGCGTTCAACACCGAGATATTTTTAAATGAAATAGTTTTTCTTTTTTTGCTGATATTAGATTAAAAGTTACAAAAAGGTTGTTTACAATGTTGAACTAGCAAAGATGAATGCAGTTTAGGAGAATATTATTATTATTATTAGAGGTTGACTGTACTGCCTTGGCTCGCTTCCAAAGCCGGCATTTAATGGAGATGTTAATTCATTTGTTGTCTCAGTCAGCATTTCAGCAGTTTTGCCAAAACATAAACAAATAAATGACTTTGTGTTCGCTGAAAGCTGGAGAATTGCGGTCCGTAGTTAAGTTTCGTAAACGGTGATTTGATAGTGCCTTTTATGAAGGTACTGAATAACTTCGTATTTAAGAAAATATTAGCGCCATAATATATGGCTTAAGACACTACAGATGACGCGTTAAACCAAGGGTGGGTTGCACTAAATTGATTTAACCTTAACTGTCATTTTAATCCTAATTATAACGGTAACTTTACTGTAACTGCATGCACCGTAGTTACAACTTTAACTTGCCTGAATTTTTGGTGCAACACTCGATTAGGTTTTGAAGTCGTTTCAAGAGCCAGTAATTAATCCCATAACATGTCCTCTCGAGAAAAAAATCTGAGACGAAACTAAACTTTTAAGAAAAAAACTGCGTGAGTGCATCTTTTTGAATATCAACAAAATTCTTCTGCACCAATTACAATCTTTCTGTATAACCTGAAGCTTTGGCTAGAAGAGAATGCTTTTAGCATTAATTCCACCTTTTGTTCACTGCTTTTTTCTTTGCAGAAAAGTCTTTATAGAAATATATTCATACTCATACCATTTCTGTTTCTCTACCCAATAAGAGCTTGCGAGGATATTACACGTTATTACTGGTAATCAGTAGAAAATTGCTTTCTAGCTGCTAACGGGAGAACAGCTCTTTATTTTCTAGTAAATACTGTAATTTTTATAAACACTATTAGATCCTAGAGATCTAGTTTACGCGTTAGATAGATAGATAGATAGATAACTCTTTATTGCACACAAAATTAGTGAATTTACAAATTTGTTTAGAGGAAATGTACAATTAAGGCGGTCTTATCGCTATAAGCGATCTCTTCCAGACAACCTTTGGGTAAAGAAATTATGGGTTTATAGGAAGGTTTTAGTGCTGCAACAAGCCAAGAAATTCATCTGATAGTATTTTTTTTTTCTTACTTAGTGACAGCAGTAAAGTAAACAACCAGCTAGCTTATTTTATATTTATTTTGGGGTAAGGAACCTTAATGAAAATTTAAACATTGTTTCGGTGGCTGAGTGGTATAGGCATGCGCCCGGATAAGCATAAGACACAGGGTTCGATTCCTTGTCTGACACAGTTGCTTTTTACGAGTGTAATTTATATTATATACATGTTGTATGTGAATACCTTTATTGCACTGTCTTCAGCCTTTAATACTGGTAGTTTATCTATCACGCCCTACTACATAGATAAACTAATAGTGGCCAGTCACAACAACTAACCGACTGCGCGGGACATATTATAGTGCATAAGTCTGTGCACAAACACAGGTGCACTCTCTATTTCTTTCACTCTCATAGCCCGATAGGACAATAATCTGACGCGACCGGAGAGAGATCAGGCGTTGGACCAACGGCTTTACGTGCTTTCTGAGGCACGGGGGTGAAACACCGCCAACTTCCAAACTCCGGGCTTCCCTGAGAATTTCTGAACAGAAAACTTAGGTACATATTTTCTTTGGCCCGACCCGGGAATCAAACCCAGGACCTCTGGCGCAGCCGTCGCTTTAAAATGCGATCCTCCAACCGCTGCGCCACCGAGGCAGTTTACAGTTATACATAAACTATTATTATAGTAAACAAACTCACCTCAAAATTGACTTTCCCGCTCTGCTTGTGTTTGATCGTGTTGAACACGAAGTGTGCATACTGCGTCGCGTCTGCAACACACGATACATAAACTAAATATCCGATCTGTACCGTAACCATGAGTTTACGATGGTTTTACTCGCTTCGCTAGCGACTACGTAAAAAAAGTCTACGAAAAAATGCACAGCGCCCCTAGCGGTCACTTGCAGAACTAAAATTTTCCATACAAAAAGTTACGTCGTCGCTAGCGAGTTAAACCGCCGTCAACTCATGGTAGCGGTACTGGTAAACGCAAACGCGTCTTTCCACTCTATCAAAGACAACACGATTTAGCAATTAGCATTCAATGTCTCACATAATAATAATGCTCATAAAAAAATATTAAAAGAAAATGTTAATTTCAATACTTATTTTATTTCATTTCAGGAGATACTGATCACAATTAGTCTAAGCTGATCTTTGTTAAAAGGAAATAAATATTTTTGTATTTGTATTTGTATTTTGTATTATTAGTTGTTGTTGTTTATTTGATTTGATTTAATTTGTTTTTTTGTTTATTTATTCCAACTTTAATTATCATCATTCATTATAAGCAAAAGAGCATCCACTGCAAAACATAATTTATGCCTCTCCCACACTTTTTTCACATTTGAAAATTATAAGGTAGTCTACTTGAAACTTTTGTGTACACATGTTTTAGAATTATTGTCCTGCACCACTTTAATAGATAATTTGAAATGTTTTATATTTTATGACAGTAATTTGTTGTGTTATCAATAAATAAATGAAATGAAATGTAACCGGGCATGTGGATTACGTTATAGTTTTCAAATTAGATATTTTACTGATTCAATCTCCCTAAAATATTCTAGTTAAGTGTAAGTGGTGTTGTAGAGTTTAGATGACCTCCTTCATCATCGTCATTATCAGCCATAGGACGTCCACTGCTGAACAAAGGCCGCACAGTGATGTTTGTGTATTAATGAGACCTTCATATTTTACATTAAGTTTGAATGAGCTTGACCGTTTATTTATAAAAGAGGTAAGTACTTACCTCCCAAGGGAAAGAACTGTGCGAATATATTTTTAAAGGCCTCCTCGTCCACCATCCCCGAGGGACACTCCTGAAACATAACATCATCGGAATTATTAGGACCCACTCAAGTTACGAACAAGTATTGAAAGTACTATTACTAGCGTATGGAAATGACATCACGAACAAATTTCATGCGCCATGATTTGACGCCACTTAGGATCAACGCATTCAGACAGTTTCATATTCGACATTCTTTCAAGGAATTCTTCACAATCTTTTCTTTGAGTTGCTTGCGACACGTTTTTTATTTGGTATAGCTTCAGTATGCGTATCAATTACAACTTGCTTGCAGTGATGCATGCAAGTTATTATTACACTAACAGTTTTTATTACGTTTTTTAAAATTTACGAAAGTGCGTTCGCGCCTAAACACTTTTCAAAGAAAATCGCACACCCGACACAATAACCGACGTCACTTCGCGATTTACAAACGATTTTGGCCCATAAAGTGGTTCGGCGGTATCCTCGAAAGTGAACAATTGAACGTATTTAATCCGTCAAACCAAAAGGTGCAGAACTGTAGACACAACAGAATAGTAGGTATAATAAATCAATCAATTACGGTTTGAGCCTGACAAATCATTATTTCTCTCTCTCATATGCTCTCTCTCTCTCTCTCCTACGCTCTCCCTCTCTCCTATGCTCTCTCTCTCTCTCTCCTATGCTCTCTCCCTCTCTCCTATGCTCTCTCTCTCTCTCCTATGCTCTCTCTCTCTCTCTCCTATGATATATATCTCTCTCTCTTCTATGCTCTATCTCTCTCACCTGCTTGAACCCCCGGTACATGAGCTTGATCTCGTGCTCGCTGAAGCGCGTGCTCTGCGCGAGCGCACCGAGCGGCTCGGGCCGGTGCCGCATCACGCTCGCCGCGTACATCGACTCCTCGCTCTCCTCCTCTGAAACAAGACAATTCAATTTTAACTTTTCCGGAATGAGTAGTTCGAAAATAGGTAAAAATTCGAAAAAGTGAATAAGACAAAAATTGTAGGAAATTTTATAAGCTTTCATTGCGTAGAAGACTTCTTATCTCCATGACGTACCGGTTAAAAGATATAAGCGAAAAACTGAAAAATGGGAATTTTGACCCCCTCCCCTCAATCCGACTCCCTAGATGTCAGGACTTTTGGTATGTTAACTCTCTAAGCACCCTGAACAATTTTCTGAAGATATTGCTTAGGGCCTTGCTCACGCACTCTACAATCTGTTTGTTACTACTCCTCCCCCACCAATTTTTCCAAAGTGTGAATGCCAAGTATTGCGATCCAACTTAAGCCGTTCAATTCCGAGGCAGTTCCATTCCGACTCAGTGTATACGAATATTATCAATATAATTATATTATAGTAATACTAAAATGGTATGAATATTAATATTTATATTGTTTTATTATAGTTGTAGGTAGCCCTATAGCGGTGACTGTGTGTGAGTGTGGTGAGTACCTAGCTACAGGGGACCTACGCTAAATGATTTTAAATAAAACCGTTGGCACAATTTGAAATAACGATTTGTAATAATGTTCATAAACACGCAAGATACACAGAAGGAAGAGTAGAATGAAGTTACACAAAGATAGATCAAGAAAGGACAGAAACACAGAAAGAAATTATAAGAAATATGCACTAAAATGATTATTGCGCAGTTCGCGATAGATCGAGACGTTCCGAGCGGAAGAGGGGCTAGCTAAAAACTGGCGTGCATTCACCGTCGTGTCCGTGTCGCGACTGCCGCGCGGAGCTCGATGCGGTGCCCGCGCGCCGGCCTGTAAAACTGTAAAACCAGTCGCCACGCGCGCTATTGTAGCAGCACCGATTCTGGTTAGTTGAACGTTCGAGATGAGGTTCGGCACCAATCATGGTTTGTATTTTGAAGTGCGTTTATGGTAGGTCGAGAGTAATTTGGGTGAAATTATGATGCTCCTACAGTACTTCCCCACCGAGACCGCTACTGCGGGCGATAATGATCAGGAAAACGCACTTTTCTTCCCCTTCTAGTTGTCCTTACAGGCTGCTCGTTCTCGTTGTCATCATGTGGTCGTGGCGGTTTTGGTAGTGACGTCGGGACGGTAGCTTCTTGGGACACGAAAGTAGGCTTCAATCGGTCGATGCTGACGGTGAAAGGCTTTCCACGTATGTCGATCTTGAAGAATTTTGGATGGCGCTCCAGCACCTTGTGTGGCCCGCTGTATGGTGGTTCTAGGGGTCTTCGGACGAAATCCTGCCTCATGAAGACGTAAGCTGCTTCCATCAGATCGTGTGGTACGTAGAAAGGGCCGCTTCTATGCCATGATGCTGGTTTCGGTGCAAGGTCGGCCATGAAGCTGCGTAGGCGAGTGACCAACTCTGTAGCGTCAGCTAACTTGTGTGCGTCGGTGGGAGCAAGAAATTGACCTGGCAGCCTTAGGGGTTCGCCGTAGACTAGCTCCGCCGCTGATGCTTCGATGTCGGCCTTCCATGCACTTCGTATCCCAAGAAGTACTAGGGGAAGAACCTCAGTCCATTGCGGCGTGGCGTGACACGTGATTGCTGCCTTCAGCTGCCGATGTAGTCTCTCCACCATTCCATTGGCGGCTGGGTGGTACGCGGTACTGCGGTAGGTGATGCGCACCTACCAGTGATGCGATGGCTCGAAAGAGATGCGACTCGAACTGCCGCCCTTGGTCTGTGGTGATCTTGGCCGGACAACCAAACCTGGCTATCCAACCGGCGACGAGAGCCATGGCGCAGGTCTCAGCCGTGATGTCTTTGATAGGGTACGCCTCAGGCCAACGCGTGAAGCGGTCGATGACTGTGAGGCAGTACCTGAAATCAGAAGATATTGGTAATGGGCCAACGAGATCAAGGTGGATGTGGGAAAACCTTGATGTGGGTACAAGGAAAGAGGAAAGAGGAGCGAAGGTATAACGGGTTGTTTTTGTGCCCTGGCATTTCAGGCACTCTTTTGTCCACTCTCTACATTGCTTACGTATCCCTGGCCAAACAAAGCGCTGCGTGACCAGTCGTACTGTAGCTGCTTTCCCTGGGTGACTTAAATTATGTATCATATCGAAGACTTGCCTTCTCATTGCTGACGTGACGTACGGACGCGTAGCATGTGGTGTCACATCACAATAAACCTTAACGTCGCAATCTGGAACGATCATTTTCTGCAGGTTTAGCGTCGACCCGTTTTTAAGTAAGTTGTGTAGCTCTGGGTCACTGTCTTGTTGTTTTGCGAGTATTCTATAATCTATGGCTTGTGTGACTGACTCGACCCTCGATAAGCTGTCAGCGACGACATTCTCCTTACCGGGTAAGTATCGTATGTCAGTGGTAAACTGGCTTATGAAATCAAAATACCTATATTGGCGTGGTGAACAGGACTCTTTCGATTTGGAGAAGGCAAAAGTTAGGGGCTTGTGATCAGTAAATATGTAGAAGTTTCTTGCTTCTATCATAAATCTGAAATATTTGATGGCTTCATATATTGCGAGAAGCTCTCTGTCATAGGGGCTATATTTTACCTGAGATGGTGATAGCTTTCTAGAGAAAAATCCAAGGGGCTCCCATTGACCATTTTTTTTCTGCTGTAACACCGCCCCGATGGCAATGTCTGATGCATCAGTTGCAATTGATAGCTCGGCTTCTGTTTCGGGGTGTGATAAAAGCACTGCTTCGGACAAGGACTGTTTGCAGTTTTCGAAGGCTTGAAGAAGCTCTGGTGTCATGGTAATTGGATGAGAACCTTTTATTTTAGGGCCAGCTAATAAAGCATTAAGTGGGGCTTGCAGTTGAGCTGACTTGGGCACAAATCGACGGTTGAAGTTTAGCATTCCAAGGAATCTTCTTAGTTCTTTTACTGTCTTGGGTGCTGGATACTCTTGAATTGCCTTGACTCGCTCTGGTATTGGCTGAACCCCGGCACCGGAAACTCGGTATCCCAGAAATGTTACCTCGTTTTGACCTAAAACACACTTTTCAGTGTTGACCAGTACTCCATACTGCTTTAAGCGATCTAACACTCTGCGTAGATCTTCTTTGTGCCGGGTAGTGGAGGGGGAAAAAATCAAAATGTCATCAACGTACCCATAAGTGAAACTTTCGAGGCCCTGAAGGACTTCGTCAACAAAACGTTGAAAAGTCTGGGCTGCGTTACGTAGTCCAAACGCCATGAATGGAAATTCGTACATTCCGAACGGAGTGGTGATCGCGGTCTTCATTATATCGTCAGGATGCACTGGGATCTGGTTGTATGCTTTTACTAAATCTAATTTTGAGAAGATGGTACAGCCCGCCAGTTGATGCGAAAAATCATGTATGTGACGAACTGGATACCTGTCTGGGATTGTGCGAGAATTTAGAGCTCTGTAATCTCCACAGGGTCTCCATTCATCGTTTTTCTTTTTAGCCATGTGCAATGGTGAGGACCATGGACTCTCGGAGCGTCGGACTGTTCCATTACCAAGCATTTCGTCGAATTCTCTCTTTGCAGCCTTGAGTCGAACTGGATCCAAGCGACGAGGTCGGGAGTGTACTGGTGGGCCTGGCGTCGTCCTTATGTGATGAACGGTATCATGCTTAACATTGTGAAAAATACCTGCCGGCCGGGTCACCTCTGGATACTCACGAAGGATGTCGTGGTACTCGCTATTACCCGATACTGTTTTGATGGATACTATGCTCTCAGGAATTTGCAGTCGTGGTACTCCCACTGATAATGATGTAGTGCCATCAATGATTCGCTGATTTCTGCAATCAACAAGGAGATTATAATAACTCAAAAAGTCCACGCCTATTATAGGTTTCGATACGTCAGCGATAACGAACTGCCAAGAAAACGAACGTCTCAACCCAAGGTCAAGGTGCAGCTGCAGAGGTCCATAGGTATGTATCACAGTTCCATTAGCTGCGGCTAAGTCATATTTAGTTTTAGTACAGGGCGTTCTGGTGGCCGATCGTGGATAAACGCACAAGTCCGAGCCTGTGTCAACAAGGTACTGTACTTTAGTCGTGCGATCGGTAATAAATAAACGGCCTGTAGTAGCAGGGCAGTCGTTGGCCGCTACTTCCGGCTGCCCGTCGAGTTTTCCGAAAAATTGCAAGGTGGGTTGCATTTCTTTGCTCTAGAACCGAAATTAAAATGATACCAGCAGTGAGGATGATCCGGCGGAGGCTGGCGATTGCGAGACTGGCTGCGTTGGCGGCTGCGGTCACGGCGGCCATTTTGTTGTGCACCGAACGGCGATCGGGACCGACTGTGAACTTCAGAAGTAAGTTTAGCCACCTGCTTCGTTAAAGCACAAATCTGCTCATTAAGCTTGTCATAGCTGGATGCTGATGAAGCTGAAGTACTCGCAACGCTATGGTAAGGTGTAGGTGTAGCAATCTCATGAACCCTATCTGCCAATTCTGCAATATCGTCCAAGGGCATCTTAGATTGTGTGGCAACTACAGTTTGTAAAGCATGAGGTAAGCGTCCTGTCCACAAAGATTGTAAAATATCATCAGTAACGGATGGGCCCGCCAGGTTTCTAAGATGGCGTAGAAATTGCGAAGGCTTGCGATCGCCCATCTCTTCATGCATGAATAACTGCTTTAATTTCTTTTCTTTAGATGCACTCAAGCGCTTAATTAATTCTTCTTTAAGTTTATTGAATTTTCCAGAAGCGGGTGGACAGCGTATGACGTCCTTAACATGTGTAGCGTAGCAGGGTTCGAGGTGCGATAAAGCGTAATAAAACTTGGTAGTATCTGCTTTAATGTTAGAAAGGATAAACTGACCTTCCAATTGCGAAAACCATAGCTCGGGTTCATCTGGCCAAAATGGCGGCACTCTCACGCCAACCTTAAAAACGTCGCAATTGCGCCCATCTTCCTCCGTTGAGCCGTTTGCCGTTCTCGCCTGTTGCTGCTCCGCCACCGGTTGATCTTCATTTTCACCTCCAAACATTTTATTAAAACCGTATTCTTTATTCGGGGTCACCAGTTGTAGGTAGCCCTATAGCGGCGACTGTGTGTGAGTGTGGTGAGTACCTAGCTACAGGGGACCTACGCTAAATGATTTTAAATAAAACCGTTGGCACAATTTGAAATAACGATTTGTAATAATGTTCATAAACACGCAAGATACACAGAAGGAAGAGTAGAATGAAGTTACACAAAGATAGATCAAGAAAGGACAGAAACACAGAAAGAAATTATAAGAAATATGCACTAAAATGATTATTGCGCAGTTCGCGATAGATCGAGACGTTCCGAGCGGAAGAGGGGCTAGCTAAAAACTGGCGTGCATTCGCCGTCGTGTCCGTGTCGCGACTGCCGCGCGGAGCTCGATGCGGTGCCCGCGCGCCGGCCTGTAAAACTGTAAAACCAGTCGCCACGCGCGCTATTGTAGCAGCACCGATTCTGGTTAGTTGAACGTTCGAGATGAGGTTCGGCACCAATCATGGTTTGTATTTTGAAGTGCGTTTATGGTAGGTCGAGAGTAATTTGGGTGAAATTATGATGCTCCTACATAGTAATAGTCCTAACCTACGGTGCACAAACTTGGTCGCTGACCAAAAGCCAAAAGTTCAAGCTTGGGGTTTGCCAAAGGGCTATGGAGCGTAGCGTTCTGGGGATAAAGAGGACGGATCGGATCCGGAACACCATAATCCGATCCAAAACTGGAATAGCTGATGTAGGTGTGAAGACCGCTAGGCTTAAATGGGACTGGGCGGGCCACGTGAACAGAATGTGCCCCAAAAAATGGACTAAGATCGTCACCGACTGGGTGCCTCCAGATGGACGTCGCCCGAAAGGCAGACCCAGAAAACGATGGCGAGATGATCTGGATCACTTCTGTGAAGACTGGCTAGCTCAGACCAATTACCGCGACCACTGGAGAAGTTTGGGGGAGGCTTTTGCCCAGCAGTGGGACAGAAATAGCTAACTAAAAAAAAAAAATAGTAATATTATCAACATAATGCGAAATTGCAATAAGAATTGCTAATTTGACAGTAAATCAGAGCATTTTAACTGTCAAAACTGCATCGCAATACGCCCCCAGGGCATTATGATTTCTCCGATCGGGAATGCAACCGGGGACCTTGGACCTGCAACGTCTTGGAATCCTAACGTGCTTAGCCACTACACCACCGAGGTCGTCAATAATTGGAACTGTTCGTTTTTATTGTACTTTTCCATAAGTCCATCGCCGTTTGAGTAAGATGAGGCATACTTGTAATGAAATTAACAAGAAATATGCGTTAAATATTCAAATATTTCGGAAAATAAGTTTTGTACATGTATAGATCGTCATTTTATTAAACGAAGGCGGGAAACCTAGTTTTAAGGGTTCAGTTTTTTTATCGATAGTAATAGTAAAGAAACGTTACCAACGGTTGAATATTTACGATTGTGTGTGTTTTGAAAAAAAATAAAAAGCCATAAATTAAATAGCCATTCTGACATTTGGTTAAGGTATTTTTTTCCCATCACTACATCAAAAAATTGAACTGGCTCTAAATTAGAAAAAAAATCTGCTTGCAACCCACTTACATAATTCTGTCCATCAATCAATTAATAATCTTCTCCACCAAAAAGAATTCATCAACTCACCATGACAACTTGTCAGACGAAAAAATACAGTTCACCAATTCTCTGAGTGACGGCTCTTAGGGCCTTTAGTAATTGAGAGGTCTGCGTGATTAATGGCCGAAGTTGCCCATTGTAGGCAACACTGTTCATTATTGCTTAGAAACAAGTTATTTATAACTTGGGACGTGAGTTGGAAGGGAGTTGATCGAGTTTGGGTTACTTTCTGGGGAATAGTGACTGAGTTTGTTACGCCGCTTCTTTTCAGCACTAGCCCATAATTGTCCCGAAGCTGTGGTAGGGTTTATATTGGGACGTGTATAAGTGCCCCCAATGGGTCTATATGCAAAATTAACTAACTTGATTGCTAACACACAGTGCCACGAAATATAGGCAAAACTTTTTTTTTCTCTTTATTAAGGACAACAAACAATTACATTGTAGGATTAACTCTTTTTTCATTGGGGCTCCTAACGTGTTCAATGCTATGACCTCGAACTAGACTTATATATAGCGTTTGTCAAAAAGATGATTTGAAGTGGTGCAGTGTAAAGTTAATAATGGATTTCCGCAAAGTAACGCCTGATTCTATTAATTATCTAGAATTAATTGCGTTGAAAGCTTGAAATAGTGCTTAATCATGTAATTTTAAAACGCGTTCAAAATTTTTTTTGACAATGCGTTCAGGGATTGAAAAAGCCAGTAAAAAAAAGAAATAACGTTTGTGGCAGCCCTACTATCCCTACAAGACGCATTTCATTTCTATTCAACTTTCCCCCGTTTCAGACAAAACCGCGAAAAAAGACATGGGTACCTATTCAGATGAAAAATCCATTCAAACGCTTTTAGACGTTACCGCACTGAAAAAGGAGAGTAGCAGTGTAAAGAGTTATTTAAATTTAACTTTTTATTTGGATTAAAAAAAAACTGGCCAATGCGAGTTAACTTGCGAATAAGTAGGTATTTGAATTTTTTTTATTAATTATTTGTAAAAGCGTATTGTATTTTCCGATTTCATGCTAAAACGGCCGGTCAGATTATAATGAAATTAAATATAAGGTAACCTTTTACATGAAAATATTTTAACAGTGTCTCTGAAATAAACTGCTCTTGTAAATAGCAACTTTGTCAGACGAGGAATAGAACCCCGTGTCTTATGCTATCATGTCTGCCTGTGACCACGGATGCTGAAAGCATTCGAAACGTCAGGCGTTTATTTAAGAATTAATGTTTGCGAAATCAATACGTAAAGTGGGTTTTTATGAGTAGTATTCGCGTAAACTTCAGAACCAAATAGTTTTGCTTTGTTTAAACAAATGTATTTGACGACGAGTTTGGTGTAGTGGTTAGCGCTCCTGACTATTACGCCGGCCGTCGCGGGTTCAAATCCCACAAGGGGAAAATTTTTATGTGCAATGAGCACGAACATTTGTACCTAAAGTCATGTATGTTATATGTATTTAAGTATTTATGGGAGACGCCCCCGTCATAATTGTTGTCTGGTACTTCGTAACACAAGGAAGAAAATTCCTTACCACAAAACCAGACATATTTATTTTATTTATGTTTATATCCAGTAAGATTCAAACTATTTATTTCTCAGCAAAAGGCCTGTAAAGCCTTAACAAACGTTTCAACTAAGACACTGTGACTATGAAACTGAAAGCGTCTGAGTTTGAAAAGCGTCAGCTGAAAAGAGTATGGCTGACAGATGACGCGACGTGAAAAGCGTGAGGCTTCCGACATGAGACATGAGCTTGACTGAACCATTTCATACAAGTATGGTCTGGCTACTACGATTACTATATCTCTGAGTTAAAGCATTTTAGAGCACTATGACCAGGTCTTCATAAACTCCAAATTAGGGAATACAAAGAATGAAGACAAAAACTCCACCGACAAGATCTTGGCTCTTAAATTAGATGATGATGATGACCAGGTCAGGGTAACTACGTATACTCTGTGGAATCATTGATCAAAATTTTTGCTCCTATTACAGGCCACACGCTGTATAATCGTAATAAATAAATATGCGCCAGACAACACACCAATTGTCTGGTATCGTGGTAAGGAATTTTCTCCTTGTGTTACGAAGTACCAGACAACGATTATGACGGGGGCGTCTCCCATATACACTGCTCAACAAAGTCTAGGGAACAGGAGGTTTTTAGGGAATATTTTTATTTTTATATATTTTTGTTTTAAAGTTTATATACCAATCGATGCGCAATTTAATGCTTAATTAGTTGCGTATATAAATAAAGGATTCAGTTTTTGAATTACGAGGTAATTTTAATGAAAAACAAAGAAAGTGTATTACAGAACTAAACAAAGAAATTTAATTTAATAAAATTTCTTAAAAATTAAAACATTACAGTTAAGAACAAATATGCGGGGACTTTTTTAATAATCAGTTGGACCCCCTAAGGCATTAACAACAGCTTGACATCGTCGTGGCATACTGATTATGAGACTATCGATTGTCTCTTGTGGAAGAAGACTCCATTCTCTGGAGAGATGTGAAAAAAGTTCATCTGCTGTGTTCAAATTTTGAGGGAGATTTCTAAAAGCCCTTCTCTTTAGTAAATCCCACGCGTGTTCAATGGGATTGAGGTCCGCGGACTGAGCAGGCCACTCCAGCACTTCGATGTTGTACTCGCGGAACACATCCATCACCTGACTCGCAGTATGTGGTCGTGCATTATCTTGCATAAAAATAAAATCTGCGCCCAGATTTTGTCGGTGCGGGATAACCACGGATTGGACTACCTGTTCGCAGTATCGCTCTGCATTTAAATTTCCCCTGATCAAAACGAGATCCGTCCGTCCACCCAGGCGGATTCCAGCCCACACCATGATTGTACCACCTTGGTAGGGATGCACCTCCTGTGGGTTTTGAAGCCGACTCTGCCGACCAGGAATCCGCCAAACACGCACTCTTCTTGAATCTGGATGAAATCCGAAGCGAGATTCATCGGAGAACAGTACATGTGCCCACTGATCTACGGTCCACTGCAAATGTTCACGTGCCCACAATAATCGACGTCCTCGATTTCCATGACGCAGCGCGGGCACTCTTAGTGGTCTGCGAGCACGAAGATTAGCTTCATGGAGTCTCCTCCGAGCAGTCTGGTCACTGATAGCAACCTGGTGCTGCGACTGGAGGTCTTCTACCAACTGACGAGCCGTAATGGTGGGTTGCCTCCTTGCGACATTTTGCAAAAAACGGTCTTGCCTTTCCGTAGTAACCCTATACCTGCCTCTGTGCCTTTCGGCTACATCGCCAGTAAGTCTGTTACGTGCCCACAGTCTGCAGATAACGCTCGCGTGAGAATTCAGAGCAGCTGCAACTTCGCGTTGGGGTAGCCCAGCTTCCAACATTCCTACAGCTCGAATCATTTCTTCCCGCGTTAAATGACGTCGTGACATAATGGCCGTAGTCGCAAAAGTTACGAATAACAACAGTTAATTTTGTTTTTCAATAAAATCATAAAACAATAAAACAAATTTTTATCTTTAAAATTCTCATACAGTATCACTACACAGCAATCAAAGTGAAAGATTCCCGCCTTTTACGAAAATTCTTTTGTTTCTAATTTTTTTTTATTTAAAATTCGAACAACGTTTGATAAACATTCAGCCTACCTATTTACCTCAAAGAGATCAGTACTTTTTTAAAGAAGATTTTACAAATAAAGTCATATAGTTGGCTTGTTCCCTAGACTTTGTTGAGCAGTGTATATATACTTAAATACCTTGCGGGATTCGAACCCGCGACGGCCGGCGTAATAGTCAGGACCGCTAACCAATACACCAAACGCGTCGTCAAATTCGTCGTATTCTATGAAAATCCTTTGCGGCCCGTGTTGTGTAATGACGTGGTTTGAATTTGGAAGACGACCTCGTAAACGCGGCAGTGTGCGCGAGGTTGCACCAAAGAGGTCATAATTCGAAAATCAAGATGGCCACGCCCCCTCGCTCGGAGAGTCAATAGTAGATTGTTATACAAGGGGAGAAAGCGACCCATTTCAATCGAGATGTTTCTGGCGCTCGAACGAAGTGAGAGCGCCAATAATTCGAGAGTGAAATGGTGCTTTCACCCGAGTTAAACATACTATTTTTCATTTCGACTGTGAGAAAAAACATTAAATTTACAATAGTGGTTGTAAATGTCATGGTGAGGAATTATGTATTTCAGCGAGAAAGGAAAACTCAAGTTTTGCACAAAAAGACAGTTAATTTACAGTTCTCCAAACATCTAACATGATTAGAAAGAATAACGACACGAATACATGAAAACAGTACGAAAAAGCAGACGATACGAAATAATTATAATACTTGTAAAAAATATCGATCGAATTTTCCCCACAGATAATAATTGACAAAATTTGAAAAAGTAGCCATAGATAGAGTTCAAAAAGAAAAAATGACATGACAATGTAAAATAAAAAAAGTGTCATCTTGGTATTATGGCGGGAAGCCGAATATTTTAATCACAGATTAGTAATATATTTTAATTATAGATTGAATATTTTTTATATCGACGATCATAATAAACATGTTTTCCAATGTATAGCTAAGCAAAAATGTTTATTATTTTTATAATATGATGTGACTCAATTATCTTTGACCCAAGCTTTGACTGCATGCCTTGACTCTATACCATGCCAATTAAAACTAAATTACTTTCCACCCCAGGGATGGATAAGCTATTTTCCACCCGGCTATCTACACAGGAAAGCGCTATTTTCCGAACAGGAGAGATGAAAAATTATAATCCTTTCGACCGCTCGACGTCCAAACCGCATGACATTACTTTATTACCATATTGTACTATTAATCAATAAATAAGTATTTAAGAACATTAATACAAAGCCTTCATAAAACCAATTAGGTTTGTACCCACATTATTTCAAATCAACCGCTCCGATTCAGGAAAATAGCACTCAATAGCAGTTATTATTTGTCACAATGATTAATGCGACCATTAGTGGGTCGTGTAGGACCCCCCCCCCCTCCTCTTGTTCTGTGAGTGAAGGGTCGTAATGTAGGGTCGATTTATGGAAAAATACGGGCCACTTGTGCTGTTAATGTGAGATTAGTTAGTGAGGAAAGGACAAATAACAACTATTCTATTCTAATGATAACGATTCTATTCTATTCCAACTTTATTTAGTAATGGTATTGTTATTAAATAGTAGATTGCTATACAAGGGGAGAAAGCGACCCATTTCACTCTCGAATAATTGGCGCTTTCACTTTTGACTTAATTGTCTTTGACACAAGCTTTGACTGCATGCCTTGACTCTATGTTATGCCAATTAAAACTAAATTACTTCCACCCTAGGGATGAAAAAGCTATTTTCCACCCGGCTATCTACACAGGAAAGGGCTTTTTTTCAGAAGTGAACGTCCTTTGGCTGATAATAATGATAATAAAACACGTTATTAGTCAAACTGTGAGTTACCCAATAGCAAAATCATGCAAATGAGTTTAAAATCATAAATAAAAATAATGTGTACCTACGAGGCTCGTGGTAAGACGCTTTCAGGCGCACAAAACGGATACAACACTGCTAAAATACTTCAGCTACCATTTATTCTAAAAGGCTGGTGCAAGCCAGCAGATATCGCTAAAATGCTTTCCATTTATTCTTAGAACAAGCATATTATTTTCATATAATGTGTGTTTATCTGCATACACATAGACATGTATTCTTCCCACGATATTAAATGCGAAGCGACTTGCAGCGTAAGAGCCGGGATATGAATAACGCAGACTCTGAATGAACACCACACATAGGCTAGGAGACTGCAAACGGGAAGACAACATGATTCCTGAATCATTTATCAATTTGATACAAAACCATGTATTACTCTCGTATTTATTAAATACTGGCGACTTTGTTTCACGCCCAGCCCCGTCCCACTACGGCCCCGTCCCGCCTAGGCCCGTTATTCTAAAAGTAAAGCGGTCCCAGCAAACATTGTTTGAATTGAAAAAAAGGTTCCATTGTCCTTCTCCTGGTTCTAAGCTACCTCCCCACCAATTGTCAGCCAAATCGGTTCAGCCGTTCTTAAGTTATGAATAGTGTAATTTACACCTTTCTTTTAAGTATGCATATAATGTTATATAGATTTCTGCTTTCTTAACACGTTCCGGGACACTACTCCAGACACAACAGATGTTTTATTGTTTTCACGCCTGTAGGCGGGCACTGTACCGGAACGTGTTAACCGACTTCAAAACAGGAGGTTCTTAGTTTGATCTGTATATTTGTCCGCAATTATCTTGCGTTTGATGATTCCTGAATCATTAATCAATTTCGTTACAAGAAAGTCATGTATAGCAAAGGAATTTTTTTATTTTGTTTATTTTGTTTTTTTAACCGACTTAAAAAAGGAGGTTTGACGTGTATGTTTGTCCGTTGTTATGTCGCGTTTGGCTAAACCGATTTTGATGCAGTTTATATTGTAGCATTTCATAAACATTTTGAATCCATTACAATATTTTCAAATGTCCTACAAGTATGACTGCGAGTGACATTGATAAAAAAATACTAGTTACCTACCTAATTAAATACATTTCTTTGTCGCACCGCCCACAATCATTTCTGCTTAGCCCAAAGGTATGACTGGTAGAGAATGCCATACGGCATTAAGTCCACCTTTTGTACAGTTTTTGGTTGTGCAATCAAGTATAAATAAATAAATTTTGCGATGTTTTTTATAATTGTTGAAAAGGTTTTGAGGTTATCAAATTGATTAAATTTCAGCGCATCAACAACTTGCGGGGCTTATTAAAATATGTAAGCATCAATAAATAGTTTGCACTAGAGCTCCTGTACTACTAAAAGGCAAGGAGCGGTGACAAATGTAATAGCAGAAGCGACTTATGTGAACTTAGGCGAGGAGACCGCGTCCCTCAGGAACGCTTTGAAACCGATTTATCTAAAGGAAAATTATTGTAATAGCTTATTTAATAGCAACGCTTTGCAGACATTTTAATTAGTTAAAATTAAGCTTAAAATTTGTGTAAAATATAATTTAAAAAGAAATTGTCACATATTTCTAAAAAATAAATAAAGGTGTAGTCTAGAGCTTTGTTTTTATTGTGCAAATGAAAACGGTTTATCTTTTTCCTCATATCACATACTTGTTAAATCCATTAAGTGATTTTTTAATTATGAAATACTACTACATTGAGTTTGTGTCTAAGACCGCGTCGGCTCTCAAAAATGTTTTTTTTTCTAATTTAACGATTTTCTTTCACTATCTGCTACTAAAAACTAAGTTCGATTATTTTTTTTCCTGTATCTATGATAAACTCAGTCGGTATAAAGTAATAAAGTAAAGTAGGTAAGTATACATAGGTAGGTAGGGTCTATCTTTTGATGAAGTTATTTATTTTATTAAGAGTTTATAAATAATATTTATATGTCTATAATAAGTATAATAATTATTATGAATGCTACAATAACTAAAAGTGCTACCTTTACCTGGATACTTTTAAGAGCTTGATAAATAAAATTATTTTTTAAAATAACTCTCCTTCTATATGATAGATGGAAAACGCAGCAATACTGAATACAGCGTATGAATAAAATATGGCGGCGATGGATCTACAGGGTTTATTATTCTCTTATATGGAGAGTTCCGTCGCACTGGGCAGCGGAATAAATGATATTTATCATACGAAGCCACTGAGATGGCATAACTTCCTAGTTTTGAAATATTTTGCTGAGAAATGTGGTGGAAATTCTGTGAGATGATAATTTATTTAAAGCACTTATTCATGTAGGTACTTTAATGCAAATAGGTATTATGGTTATTTATTTGTATTTGTTTCGATTGAAATATTTTTGTGATTGGAAATAGTGATGTAGTTTTTAAATAATGTAATGATCTTTGAGCAATTTTATGCCACTTTTTAACCACAAATTAAATAACCAATTAGAAGTTACATATACTCTTCTTACAAAGCAGAAATAATACGAATTTCAGTAGTTATTATAGTAATCTAGCCGACAGAAAAACGTTAATAATAAAATATCATGATGGTTATTTCGCCACAGATTATTGAAAATCCGATGTAGCCCATTGACGATTGTATGTCCTATCGAAGTCACCGTCGCCTAACCACCTGTAATTCCAAAATCGCTTGCACCTCGCAACGTCTTTTGTCTGAAGTGACGCCCGGCGATGCAGTAAAAAATAATTTTCAATTCATTCATTTCATTTATTTCGACATAATTAAGTCATACATAGAAAGAAAGAAAGAATATCGAATCATTAAGTATTAAGTTCATCTTTTTCAGCCATATAAAGATAGCATGCAAATATTGTATTAGGACTCCAATAAAATAAATCCATACATTTTAAATCATTGAAATAAATTAAATTGCACACAAATTAAATAAAAAGTAAATTAAATAACCACTAGCTTGCGTTTGGGTATAACAATGGTTGATATACGGACAGTCAAATTTTTGGGAGAGCATCTTCATGAATGATGTTGGGGCTGACCCGGACCTAAATAAAAAGTAAGTATCATGCAAATATCTATGAAATATTTTTCAAATGTATCCAACAGCAAGTGGGCAAAATGCTTATTTCTTCGAAAGAGCATTGTTATCCAAAACAATGCATTATAACCGCTATCAGAGTGACAAACCGCGCTACAAACGACAAAGGCTCACGTTGTCTCGCGTAATGCCGCAAGGAGCTTCCATTACGAATGCTGGATGTTGGTGTAGGCCAGGAGATGTGAAACATTGTTTGAGAGATAAAGATGAAATTTATAACTTCTTCTACCGACGTTTGTAGTCTAGGAGCGATGATGGAAAAGATTAAACATGTGATTATCATTTCCAAGTTGAATTTATTCTGTAAAGAATAACTACTTGGCCCGCTGTTGCATAAACTGGCGGTAGATGGCGCTAACGTTACGCAATGACGTCTATATGAGATCAAGAATTTCGCGCGGTCGGACCGACAGCACGGTAGCTCAATTGGAAGAGCAGTTGGCCCGGTTAGCCAAAAAGATAATGGTTCGAGTCCCGCCCGTGCGCAATTTTTGTTTTCTTATTTCATCTTTTAAGAATACAAATATGACACTGTGAGTGTTAATAACATTCCAAACCATAAAAAATGTAAGGCCTAACACTGAATAAATGAAATGAAACTAAGGTTAATCTTGAATCGAATTAATCAATCATATATGTCTGATGTATAGTGCGTTACTGCGTTAGTAATTCGTGTATTTCCGTGACTTCAAATTACTTTTGACGTCATAAATTCCCCTGCATTGGATATTTCCTCTAAAGGAATATGTAATTAACCTATGTGATGTGCAATAAATTTTTATCTATGTATTAACCTTTGCACATTTCCTTTAAACTATGTTGTGTGCAATAAAGAGTAATCTATCTATCTAAACTATTTAATTAAAATATTATTGATTTTGTGTCGTTTACAAAAAGAGCACAAAAACTGCAGTCAAAATCAATCACTGCATCAGCAATTTCAAGAAAGATGCGCTCACAATACTCATGCGCTATTTCGTATTCCGTCGCTTGTCCAAAATATAAACGTTTTGCGTCCAAGTCAGCTGCAGAGCAGATTCTGCAGCACATTTTTCAACGATCAGACAGCAGCTAATCTCCTTGAATTTGGCGAAGCGCCCGCGGCCACCGCACCCGAGCAGATGGACAAACTAGGCCTTTTAACACATTCCAGTACACTATTCCAGACACAATAGATGTTTTATTGTTTTCACGCCTGTAGGCGTTCACTGACCCGGAACGTATTAAGCTCGTCTGCACGGTTTTTGCATACTTTATCTAAATGTGGTGCTATAGTGGTTTAACATCCTATTCAGTAAAGATTTCTAGTTGATAAGTGTTACTATAATATAAATGACTTTCTAGAAGATAAATTTTGACAATTAGAATTGATTAATATCTATTATTATTACTGACCTAGTTACATTAATTATATCATTTGCCCAAATTTAATACTAAAATTGACATTATTTATATATTTACATGCCGAATTTCGGTAAAACATGTTGATATCCATGAAATGTAGAGGTAATTAATTAAGTTTTTAACATCTCCTGCTACTGTGTTTGTAAAAACTTATCTTTATCAGGAAGCTAATCTTCTGTCAGTCAGGAAATTATACATATGTGATATCGTTCTTAAAATGCACAAATGCCTCCCCTTTGATGCAAAATTATTAACTAGGAGAAGAAAAAATAAGGTTGCCCTTGTACCCACCGTAAAATCTGACTTTGCAAGACGGCAGTACTATACACAGTCTGCCGCAATCTATAATAAAATTAATAAGTACCTTAACATTTACCCTCTTAATAAAACCGGTTAAGTGCGTGTCGGACCCGCGCACTGAGGGTTCCGTGCCACCCTTAACTGAATTCAGGGTCCACTTACTTTCACTTAACGAAAACATCACAATATATTGCGACAGCAAAAATAACTTTGTTTTTCATAGTGTTTGTATGAAAGACAAAGTTATATTTGCGGTTGATAAAAATGTGCAATATCTCAAAAACTACTGGTTCGATCTCCTTCAAACCAATTTTCGTTGCAAGTTTTTGTTGAGATCTACATCATATATTTTTTTCAAAATTTTCACTTTCTTAGTTCAAAAGTTAGAGGGGGGGGGACGCCCATTTTACCACTTTGGAAGCGTCTATATCTCAAACCTTACACTTTTAGAAAAAATGGTTTTAGAAACCTCAACATCATTTTTAAAGACCTATCCATAGACACCCCACATGCATATGTTTGAGTAAAAAAATTTTTTTAGGTTATAGTTTCATGTATGGGAGCCCCCCCTTAAATATTATTTTTTATTACTTTTTGTATCTGAATCGGAAAGCGGTAAACAAAATACACCTACCTACCAAGTTTCATCTATGTAATGCTTATAGTTTCAGAATAAAGTGGCTGTGACATACGGACGGACAGACAGACAGACAGACAGACAGACAGACAGACAGACAGACAGACAGACAGACTTGACGAAACTATAAGGGTTCCGTTTTTTGCCATTCGGCTACGGAACCCTAAAAAACGAATGTAAGAAAATGGTCTTGGAATGGTTAAAATTATTGAATTACACGGAGACAGAATTGTTGCTTAAAAACTAACTTAGTATTCTTATTATTTCTATCTGTTTAATGGTTATGCATTGGTCTTTACATAAATTAAAGGTGAGTTAATGAGCTGAAAGTATGAATTATATGAATGATAAAAGGACACACATACACACACACACACACACACACACCCACACACACACCCACACACACACCACACCACACACACTCTCTCACACACACACACACACCCCACACACACACACACACACACACACACACACACACACACACACACACACACACACACACACACACACACCGCACACATATGAGCAGTAAGAAAAGTTAATTCATTTTAACTAAGTATTAAATTGCTTGCTTGTTTAGTGTTTAACAGTTGTAATTTAGTTTGCTTTGTAACTGATGGTAAAAGAGCGGTTCTTCCTACCACAGGCGATGTTCAGCCTAAAAGGGAGTTCCCACAACTATAATTGTATTAGACTAATTTACTGAAATAAAATTTTGTATTTTGTATTTTTTGTAAACAATGTACTGTACACATGTTTAAGTAAATAAATATATCTTATCTCACCAAGTGAGCATTCTAAAAGATAATATTTTTTTACGAATATTCTTATTATATTTTCAGTAAATCAGGGTGCAATCGACATTGTAAGTGACCAATGATCGTTTGACAAAGAGAAAAAAGGTTCTAAAACTGTTTCAACTTTCTGCATTTTTAAACGGTTGACTGGTAGAGAATGCCCGAAGACATTCAAAATAAAATAAAAAACCATCCACTGTATAAAAATAAGTCGGGTTTTCCTTCCTGACGCTATAACTCCAGAACGCACGGACCGATTTCCACGGTTTTGCATTCGTTGGAAAGGTCTCGGGCTCCGTGAGGTTTATAGCAAAGAAAATTCCCATAAAACGGGGCCGGGGCGGGACGGGGCTGGGGGCGAAACGAAGTTTGCTGGGACCGCTAGTTTTATAAATGGATTGCTATTTGATACTAAAAGACCTATGCAAAAGGGACGGGAGTAACGATCACGATCGCTAGTATGTAATAAAAACATAGACAGGCAATTTCAGTAAAAAATATCTGGCCTTAAGGCCTACAAAATGATTGAAAACTAGTTCCAAACAGCATTAGCAATGAACAGACCTACAAACCGCTTGGCCTCCTGCCATCGCGGTTTGGCACGAGCCTCATCCAGTACTTATTAGCTAATGAATGTCAAATCCGAGAATGGAGTTATTTAGTCAAGTCCACAGGCTTAAAATAAATACATTTTGTGATAAATCGGTTGAGGGGCATAGAAAACAAAGATAAAATAAGTGAATATAGGAAAAAATACTTTAAAAAAAAAACTAGTAGTTACCCTTTTGCTAAACTTAACTATTTAACCTTATTTTTCTTGCTAAATATTTTTTTTAATTGGACACACCTACATACATACATAAATATACATTGGTTTACTTTTATCAATTCAATATGTTGTATTTTTTGAATGTCACTAAACATGAATTTATTGTACTTACTTATTTAACTGTCATTTGATAAAAAGTAAGTACCTAAATACTTTTTTCCATTAAGTATTCATCAGGTAAATAGTTGTCACTCGGTCCCCTGGGCTACACGCTAGGGCCACTAATGCAGGGCTCCGACTGTCAGCCGATATTACGTAGCCATGTTTACTGATATGGGCCGCACAGACAAGTATTATGACTAGATGACGCTTATTAAAAAATATAATATAAATAAATTGATTGATTGATCGATCACAGCCCCACGGGCACGCATCAATAGGACGCCGGCGGTCGTGTAAACAAGAGAATGTTGATACATCCGTGAGGAAAACACTGTACGGATTTATTTAGTGCACTTTTATTTGTAGTAAGGTAAACGCCTGCGGTTGAATGATTTAACGTGCGTTAGCATCGCGACTGTCGCAGTGTGAAAGGGGTCTAAGAAAGCTAAACTTTGAGCGGTTTCCTTCGTCGATTATTGAAAGAAAGAAAGAAAGAAAGAAACATTTATTTGACACACAACAATAGATACATAATAAAAATTATAATATAAAAAACATGATTGTGTATCAAAAAGGCGATTGCGTCATCCATTTAGGTTACATGTCTGTGATGGGATGCTTTGTTTTGATCATAGCTCCCAGCCTGGGCTAGTTTGTTATTCAAACGCGTGTCATGTAAGTTCGTGTAATAAGTAAATCACATTTGCATCAAGTAGTGGCACCGCTTTGGTATCTAGTAATTACCGAAGATAAGCAACTTACGGCGCGGTCTCGGTGTTGGGATGGATGACCATTTCGACCATATAAGTGGCGTATATCACGAGCATCTCCGTGCTTCGGAAGGCACGTTAAGCAGTTGGTCCAGGCTAATATGGGTTGATATTATTCGTTAAGCCTAGTCATAGACCCTATGGGCGGCTTGAAAAAGTCTGACAGCAAGGTTGGTCGCTTGCCTTGCAAACACCCTCCGCCAATCCGCACTGAGCCCGCGTGGTGGAGTATGGCTCATACTACCTCACATTTGAGGTAAGGCCTTTGCCCAGCAGTGGGATGCTTACAGGGTAACTTTACTTTTTTTATTTATTTGCATCAAGTATTTTACGCACAGTATTTAATGAAACAGGTGTGCCAAGTATTTCTAGATATTAATGTACGAATCCCAAGGGAACGAGCATCTCCCAAACATGTATGCCAAGTTTCGTTAGTGTATGTAGTTTGTCCACAGAGTTCTCGAAACGAAAAGTGATATCGAGATTATTTTTAGGTTCAGTTAGCTTAGGGAATAATGCAACATCAAAATCGCATGAGTAGTTTTTGAGATATAAAGTAAAATTAAAAAAAACAAGAGTATAAAAGTACCGCCTTCAAAAACTCTTTAAAAAGTTTTAAATAACGCATTTTGTCCTAGATTTAGAAGAAAAAAATATATTTAAGAAAGAAAGAAAATATATTTATTCTACTCACAAACACATATACAATATACTGACTCGTACACACAATAAACAGACACACACTTATTTAACATTAACATCGAGAATGAGGCTAAAAGGCACTCTCTCAGCATTAATCGTGGCAGCAAGATTTTTGAATTTGTTTCTCCTAAATATAAAACAAATGCGGTAATTTGAGCTTTTCGCGAGTTTTTATTACAAAAACAGCCGCCTCCAGTACAAAGGTAGTCCCTAATTGAATCCCGTGTATATTTTGAAGTATCACACGAGTAATGACACTCGTCTCACACGTTAGAAGTAAAGCCAGTCACAGTGTGTATGTAATGCGAGGCGATATTTGAGTTAAAAAAATCCGGGCAAGTGCGTGGGATTCGCGCATTGAGGGTTGCCAACTTTAACTGAATCTGGAGTCCACTTACTTCCACTTAGCCAAAATACCACATTTTTTGTTGACAGCAAAAATAAGTTTGATTTTAATAGTGTTTGTATGAAGGACAAAGTTATATTTGCGGTTGTTGAAAATGAAATAAAAACTACCGGTATGATAGAACCCCGTGATATTGTGAAGTTTAGTTTAAAAATGCAACAAAGTTTAAAATCTTATACCGGTCGGTATGATCTCGTTCAAACCGATTTTTGTGAAAATTAGCCGCGGACAGACAGATAAACATGGCGAAATTGTAAGGGTCCCTTTTCGTACTAAGGAACCCTAAAAAAGAACCTGTAGGACGTGTGAGTGTCCACACAGAGAAAGAAAGAGCAAAAATATAATGCGAAAGTGCTGTGTACACGTGTGAAAGTATCATCATCTTCATTATCAGCCAAAGGACGTCCACTACTGAACACACGTAAAGACGACGCGTTTGGTGTAGTGGTTAGCGCTCCTGGCTACTATGCCGGCGCTCGCGGGTTCGAATCCCGCATGGGGCAAATGTTTATGTGATGAGCACGAACATTTGTACCCAAGTCATGGATGTTATATGTATTTAAGTATTTATGGGAGACGCCCCCGTCATTATCGTTGTTTGGTATTCGTAGCACAAGGAAGACATCCATAGTTTGAAACCAAGACTGTTGTCTGGCGCATATTATATTATTAATTATATTACACAGGCCTCCCCCAGGCTTTTAATTCAGTTTTTTTCTGTAAGTATATTTTTATCAACGTCGAACTACTTATACTTATTGTATACGGCATCGCATAGCTGGCACTATACACAAGTATTCAGATAGTCTGTTTTAGACACTCGTTAATTACTCTACCTCTTGTCCTCTTTCTGTCTCGCGAAGGCAAAACTAACAAAGTTAAGGAGGAAAAGTGTGAGAAATATTGTTGACTTAGTTTTCATACCTACTTTGGTAAATGACAACAAACTCATCTTTAACTCAACACTTCAGTGGACAGTGAACGCCAATTGGCGTGATACCAACAACTATTGTGTCTGGATTACTGACCACTAAAGTTTGAAGGAAATGCAAGTCTCATTTCTGCTCAGCTCACAGAACTCAAAACACTCTTATAACTCTTATCAACTTCAAAGCACTCTTACAGAATTTAATTTAAAAAGAATTCCTACACGGAAATGATTTAGTTTTTGAATAGGTAGGTTAGTCCTTTTTATGTTGCAAGTCTTATAGTTTATTTTTGTTTTTATTAAAAACTGTGTGTTTTCCTCGTCTGTCACAGGTTCACAGTTGCTTTTTCAAGTGCAATTTATATTGCATGTCTTAGTTTAATTTTTTTCTTGTTTGTTATTAAAAACAAAATCACAACTATTATTTAAATTCCAATATTCAGTGTGATCCCGGATTCAATAAACCACATGGATATATCGCTATTGACACTCGCGGCGCGAACCGGGTATATTAACATCCGGAGGTAGTATTAAGTAACTAGCAAGCGATCGCGATGCAATTGCATTTGCAGTGTACATAGTTTTTTTTTTCCTTAGAGTAGGTATATTGGAAACAATATTATTTAACTTTTATATTAATATTATTAAACAAAATATATTTTACTTTTTAATTTAAAAAGTATCTTATTGATAATTAATTATATTGGTGAGATTTTTGTTTATCTTACTTCAAAATAAATCGTTTCGTTCAAAAAATTATGTCAAGATTGATTCAATAATCGACAATCAAAGAAAACGGGCTTTAACTTTTGAATTTAGCAAGTGCAAAAAAAATGTAAGTATAGATCTCAAGAAGCACTTTCAACGATAAAACGTTTTAAACGAGATCGAACTGTTACTTTTTGAGATAATATTTAGGTATCACATTTTTAAAAATGCAAATATAACTTTGTCCTTCATACAAATATTACTATGAAAAACAAAGTTATTTTTGCTGCCAACAAAACGTGGTATTTTGACTAAGTGGAATGAACAGGATGCCTAATTCATTTTAAGTTGGCACGGAACCCCCAATGCGCGAGTGCGACTCGCACTTAGCCGGTTTCTTTAAATGTCATGACGTCATTACCAATAGCAATTCGAAGGCGATCGAGTTAGGTAGTACTTCTGAGGGTATATTAACATCCGGGTGTCACTCGCATCCGCCACAGTGACGGCGGGTAAAGATTTACGCAAAAAAGGAGTTTATTTTAAAAAACTGTCAAGGGCCAAAATAAGAAAAACAAAAGCTGATTTTTCTTAACAAATAGGTAGCATAAACTATTATTCCTATAATTTGGCTGCTCGGAGAAATTGAAAAACACTGGATGTTGACCGCTTGTGATCGGTCGATGTGGAAAACCGTGGGAAGGCCTATGTTCAGCAGTGGACGTTCTTTGGCTGATAATGATGATGATGATGATGATGTATAGGAGAAATTACAGAATCAGAAAGTTTGAAATTATTTTCATTACATGACTTCTTATAGTAAAGACGATCAGCTGGCGGGGTATTTTGTATGGTGTAATTTTTTTCAAATAGTTTTCGTTATCACGTCATTTTTTGTCATTTTATTTACGTTACATGTCTTAGGCTTAATTTTTTCTTCTTTGTTAATAATAAAGTCTCATTCATCTTGTCTGAAGTGGCTCTACTTTAATCACTCAATTTGGTTGTTTCTATAGCCATTTAAATAATGATCGTTTCTCATTCAACTATTCACCATTAAAATCAATTATCGCTATTATAATTGGCAACAAGTAAATCCCTTCTGTTCTCAACAATCCTGAAATACTTTCCAGCTGCCCCTCAACAGATAAACCAGAGATTATAACCCAAACTTGTAACAAACTGCTAACTGACTCAATAGTAGCAAACTATTCGAATAAACACAAATCAAAAAATGTTTGTCTTGATCTAAATTAGTTTTAATCGCTTTTGGCAATAAGACCGCCTTAGTTGTACATTTTCTGTAAACGTATTAAATTATTGTAACTGATTTTTTGTGATGTTGCAATAAAGTGTAATTATTACGAGTATTTCTGTGTTTTAAACCAACGTTAAATAACTGAAAACATCCATACGGAATTTGTCGATCAAAGCCTTATGGATCGATACCAATATAGGCCGCCGGCGGTCGCGTAACAAAAAAATGACAAAAGAATGTTGATAAACACATCCGCGAGGAAGTGCGATTCTGTTCTGAATAAGTAGGATACCTAAGACCCTTTGCACAATGAGACTTTTAGCAGCGATACAGTCGCGATGCAGAAGGGAAGTTGACAAATAATGTAAGTACTGAATATTGGCGACTGCATCGATGCCAAATTATTATATTCATCGCGTGAGTCGCGATGCTGTTGCGCGTTTACAAAACCTATATCTATACTAATATTATAAAGCTGAAGAGTCTGTTTGTTTGTTTGTTTGTTTGAACGTGCTAATCTCCGATACTACTGGTTCGAATTGAATAATTCTTTTTGTGTTGGATAGTCCAGTTATCGAGAAAGGCTATAGGCTATATAACGAGCCCTGACCGCCGACTTATCGTAAGCGACATTTTTACGAAAAGTGCTTTTTTATCGCAAATCACGTTTTAAACTACAACGGACTAGGCCACATTAACAGTTCCCGCCAAACAAAACCGTTACAAAGTTACAGCAAAAGCAACATTTGTCGTAAGCATCAGTAATTTTCAAAAATTATAGTAACCGACAGTGTCAAATGTGATTGTATGTAATTTACCTGGTTAAAAATTGTATCGTAAGCTCCTGCGCTTGTTATCGCAACCGACATAGTACATTGAAATCACGCCGAAACGTAAAGAAAATCATGTCTCTACAAGTCATTCCGGTAAAGAATGTGGCGTGAGCAGCATCTCTCTGCATTGTTTTCGCTGTTTAATTATAATTACCTGTTTATAACGACTATAGATTGCGAGAACGTCTCAAATTTGTACAAGATGTATGTTGTGCACTTAAAAGCGAATAAACTTCAGTCCGAAATATTGTCAAAAAGAGTATTTCGCCATATTTTCAAAACGGATTTTAATATTGGATTATATTTGCCCAAAAAAGATAAGTGCAAGAGCTACCCTGACTCGACACTACACTGAAGACATCCCGGACATCAGCCTCTACGAGATTAGGATGGCCCTAAAACAGCTTAAAAACAACAAGGCACCTGGTGAGGACGGAATCACAGCAGAGCTTCTGAAAGCGGGTGGAACGCCGGTACTCAAAGTCCTTCAGAAACTCTTTAATTCCGTGCTGCTAGAGGGCATCACGCCTGAGGCATGGAACAAGAGTGTGGTGGTGTTGTTCTTTAAAAAAGGAGACAAAACCTTATTGAAGACCTATAGACCCATCTTACTCTTGAGCCATGTCTACAAGCTGTTCTCAAGGGTCATCATGAATCGTCTCGCACGTAGGTTTGATGACTTCCAGCCTCCCGAACAAGCCGGATTCCAAATAGTGTATAGTACCATAGACCACATCCATACGCTTAGGCAAATTATACAGAAGTCAGAGGAGTATAATATGCCTCTATGCTTAGCGTTTGTGGACTATGAGAAGGCCTTTGATTCGATCGAAACTTGGGCGGTGCTTCGGTCTCTTCAGCGGTGTCACATAGACTATAGGTATATAGAGGTGTTAAAGTGTCTTTATAACAACGCCACCATGTCGGTCCGAGTACAGGAACAGAATACGAGGGCGATTCCACTGCGAAGAGGTGTAAGACAGGGAGATGTTATATCTCCGAAACTGTTTACAGCGGCATTGGAAGATGCCTTCAAGCTCCTGGAATGGGAAGGATTCGGCATCAACGTCAATGGCGAATACATCACACATCTCCGGTTTGCCGATGATAATATAGTCGTTGTGGCAAAGACGCTGGACGATCTTGGCACTATGCTCGAAGATCTCGACCGAGTATCCCAACAAGTGGGTCTTAAAATGAACATTGAAAAGACAAACATTATGTCGAGTTCCCGTGTTGTACCCATTCCGGTATCTGTTGGGAACTAAACTCTCGAAGTTGTCGACGCGTACCTACCTTGGACAAGTGATCCCATTAGGTAGGTCCAACTTCGAGAAAGAGGTCGACGAATCCAACTCGGCTGGGCAGCGTTTGGGAAACTGCGCAAGAGCGTCTTCTCGTCTCAACTACCTCAGTGTCTGAAGACGAAAGTCTTCAACCAGTGTGTGTTACCGGTGATGACATACGGATCAGAAACGTGGTCTCTATCTATGGGCCTCATAAAGAATCTCAAAATCACACAACGAGCGATAGAGAGGGCTATGCTCGGTGTTTCTCTACGAGATCGAATCAGAAATGAGGAGATACGTAGAAGAACTAAAGTTACGGACATAGCCCTACGAATCAGTAAGCTCAAGTGGCAGTGGGCAGGGCACATAGCGCGTAGAACTGATGGCAGATGGGGCAGAAAAGTTCTAGATTGGAGACCCTTCGACCAAAAACGCAGCGTAGGACGTCCACCGACAAGATGGACAGACGACCTTGTAAAGATCGCAGGATCGCACTTGATGCAGAGCGCTCACAACCGGTCGTTGTGGAAAGCCGTGGGGGAGGCATGTTCAGCAGTGGACGTCCTGTGGTGGTGAGTGGCTGATGATGATGATGATAAAAATTTCCAAATTTGAAATAAAAAACTTTGATTGAAAATTGTTTCCTGTCATTTGCGCTTCATTTTCACGCAGATAAAATTTATCGTAGGGGTATCGTAAGCGCCAGAAGGATGAATAAATTGTTTTTGAATGGCGGGCAAAAACATTGTAAGCGACAAAAAACCTTCAAAAACCAGACTTAAAAAAAAATTCTTCCCCTAATACATTAATCTTTAAAAAATATTAACATATGTTAAATTTCTACTTACCCGCACCGTTATAGGCAAAGATATTCTGAAAAAACCTCCTCCTGTAAAGTTTGGTTTTTGTCGCTTACATTAAGACGGCGGTCATGGCTCGATAACATAACGCTACGACCAATAGGAGCAAAGATATAGTGGTAAATGTGTAAAAAACGGGAGAAAGAAGTCACTATTCCACGCCGACGAAGTCGCGGGCAAAAGCTAGTGTAGAAATAAAACTGGGATGGGGAACTCGCCTTATCGGTTTTAAACTTGTTTATTGAAATCGATACAACACACGATATATTACAGAATAACCTATCCTACCACTCTCAAACCAGCGTAACGACTACTCACTCCTCAAACTCACATACATAAAGATAACTTACGCATTCCAAATTCAAATTCAAATCAAACGTCAATCTCCGCTGCATTCCGTACCACGCCTGTCACTCCCTTGCGTTCCGTTTTACGTCCATATCCCACATAGATGCTAAAAGTTTACTTTAACCTTACGCAGAGTGTAAGGGGAGGAGTCTAATGGTTACATACACATAATATGATAGCTGTGTTTATTGTTAATTGGTGTTTCATTTGAGTGTTCATAACTTTTTTGTATTGGAGCCCATAGCACATTTGGTAAGTTTTGATCTTGTAGAACCGGTTTTTTTTGCGATGAGGTCCGTATTTATGTTGATACATAATGAAAGGTACATTAAATAATTTGTATATGTCGTTTACAGAACGATAAAATATGGTTTCGTTGTTGAATAATTTCTATTTTTCGAGGGGTAGTTTTTCGCCCACCATCGTAATCAGTCAGGTATCAAACGACTCCCGGGAGTCGCATAATAATGGAATTTCTATTGTGTCTCGTTCACACATACTTGACGGGGTAATCAGTCAGGTATCAAACGACTCCCGGGAGTCGCATAATAATGGAATTTCTATTGTGTCTCGTTCACACATACTTGACGAGTTAAATATGACACATTGGGTATTTTTTTTACTTTCTAATACTTGACGTATTTTAAATTTTTTTTACCGCCCACAATCATTTCTGCTTAGCCCAAAGGTATGACTGGTAGAAAATGCCATATGGCGTTAAGTCCAAATTTTTTAACAAATTTTAGTCACAAATAAAGTTAAAAATAAAAAATACGTTTCCATCGTCCCGTAAAAGAAAGTTGTTAGAAGCAAGCTCTTTATATTAATCTCAAGACATTGATACCAGCCGCCACGACTCATCTCACATTACTTCTTTTATAAAAACTCCGCTTTTCACGCCTGCCGCCGCTCCATCACACTTCAGGCATCTTTAGTTTTAGGGTTCCTTAGTTGAAGGCCGAAAACAGGCTTAATTTAAAAATATTGACAAGTAGTAGGAGGTGATTTACTAAACACAACTGTATGAGCAAAATTAATTTTACAAAATATATCAACGAAACGTGTGTATTTTTTTGATATTGGTATAAAAAAAAATTTTAATTATTCCAAGTTCCGAGGAAGTAGCACTATAGCATGATATGCTTGCAATGCAACTTGGTTCTTGAAGATTTTTTTGCGCAATTTTGTTGCACGAACCTTGTGCAAAATAAAAAAAGTAAAGAAATCATCATTGAACTCGTTGTCAAACTATGGCTTAACTAACAAAAAGAAATAGGGGTTAATTAATACCACAATAGTCATATACATTTTTTTAATCGCATCAACAACGATTCAGCCAAACGCGAAATACTCACGGAATATACATACTAACATACATACTTATCGCTCAATCTGAGAATTTCTTTTTAAGAGGTCGGAAAAAAATGGTAGTGCAGTGATGGGCGTTGGGAGCGATATTAATGATACAACTGACAGCGATCTAAGAGTAAAGAGAGTGTTTATTAATACAATTGACACTTATATACTATAAGAGGAAGTGAGTGTGCGTGTAAATAGATACATTAGGTGACGCGCACACTACAGTAGATACAGAACCATTCATGATTGTTTCCGAATTTGTGCCGACTAGTTTCAACGGCCTGTCATCTGTCATCACGGTTAAATGGCGGGTTCTTGCCGAATAATCCCGCGTTTAGGGCTGAAGTACGATGTGGGTCTTCTTTAGATAAAATTTCTTTAGGTAAAATTTCTTCTTTAGGTAAAAGAAAGGACGTTTTTGTTTTAGTTTTTAAAAATGTAAGACAATGGCAAAATTATGATCTCAACTCAACGATCTCGGTGCTGTCAACTAGCGTGCGTAGTAAATAGGCTATCTCTTTTAAGTAAATAAGTACTTACAAGCAATTTGATATAACCATCAATCAAATGTAATCGCTTCTCGACTTTTAGCATCGATACTAACGTGCGTTTTGGAAACGCGATGCGCATCGCGACTCACGCAATGAACAGATTTATGCAGTCGCGATGCGTAGAAGTGGCGCTAAAAGTAGCGCAGTGTGTAAAGATTGTCATTTTGCGACTGCATCGATGCGCATCGCGACTGCATCGCGTTTGCATCGCTGCTAAAAGTCGCAGTGTGTAAAGGCTCTTAAAAAATAACAAATATAGTTACATATAGTCGCGCCAAACAATAAAAACTAAAATGTATCTAACTGTGAAACCGAAAACACATCACGGGGAACACTCGTAAATCTGTCAGGATTTGGACGGTTTAAATTCTTCTAGAGATCCATGTACGAGTAATGAAAAAAAATGTAGTAAAGACAAAATCGATTTTGACAGCAAACACTTGGTGATCTATCGTGACTTCTTAGATTATAAAAGTATCAAATTACTAGCTCCCCTGAGACTTAAACTGAAAAGAATGAAATTATTGTACTTAATTGTACCGCCACATCAAACTTTCTTTATTTGGTAAGCGGACTAGTAGAAAATGCCCTAAGGCATTAAGTTAGCCAATTTTACAACGCACATTGCAATAAAGTTTCAATAAATAAATAAAACATACGAATATTTCACCGCCATGCCTCTTATTTTCATACTTCATGTTTTTCCTCACCTGAAGGTTGTCTGGAAGAAATTGCTTTAAGCTATAAGACCGGCTAAATTGTACTACTAGCGAATATATAAGATGTTTTCCTGTGTAATTATTTTGTTTATGGTGTGCAATAAAGAATTTTTTTATCATTATTATTTATGAAAGGCAATGCTAACGAAATAAGATAACTGTAACACCCATAAAAATAAACTCTAACGCCATCTTGCGAGTGATTACTGACACCGCCTATTTCACAATGGCTGAATAAGTTTCCATTATAAGCATCATCTGTCCACTGCTTCATGCAAAATGAAGTTTCATATTTGCATTTTTTCATTCACTCAAAGGAACACGTAAAGATTTCACATATGTATAGGGGACCAAGGCGCAGGCCGACACAAACCCGGAATGACTCACTATCGAAAAGAGGGCCCGGATTTTTTGACGGTAAAGCATGAAGCCTGGATTCGTTTCTTAGTGCTTATTTGTAGGTGACTTGTAACTGGCCCTAAACCTCCTAATTTATTAATTGACTTTGTGCATTGAGTTCGCAAGCAATTGAACTGAAGCTAACTCCGAAAGTTTCTTAATACGAATCTTCATTAAACCCCGTTTATATGCAGATTGGACTAAGGCATTTCAGCCGTTTCTAGATGTATTTGAACCAGTGGTGCTTCGCGACTTCGTTCGCCTGTTTTAACACTATTATCGGTAGATTGATTCGTTGATGCTGTGCTCCTTTTGGTCGTAGATTTTTCCATGATAATAAGGCTATTCAACATCATCATCATCATTATCAGCCAAAGGACGTCCACTGCTGAACAAAGACCTGCCTCAAAGTTTTCCGCAGCGACCGGTTACGTGTTCTGCATCCAATGTGATCCTGCGGTCTTTACATCGTCGTTTATCCATCTTGTCAGTGGACGTCCTACGCTGCTTTCTACGCTTTGGTCGAAGAGTTTCATCTAGAACTTTTTTGCCCCAACGGCCATCAGTTCTTCGTGATATGTGTCCCGCCCATTGCCACTTATGCTGAAAAAAAATACCGATGCAAGCTTGTAGGTCCTTTGATTTTATTTTATTTAAAGACTTTATTGCTCAAATTATAGTGTACAAAGTTGGACTTATTGTTAAAAGCATTAACTGCCTGTCAAACCACGCAGAGAGATGGCAATGGGTGCAAAATAATAAACAGAAAAAAAGAAATAAAAAAGGAAAAAAAAACAATTTATAGTAACAAAGATTAGCGCGTTCAATCAAACAAACAAACAAACTCGTCAGCTTTAGGGTATTACAATAGTTTGGACTAAGGCATTTGAATCATGAAGTGTAGTACGTAGGTAGGTATATTGGCAACGCAGGCATTCTGGAAATTCCCATTGTTGCCTAGGCTGAGGACATAGTTGGTGTCGTAAAGAAAGAAAGAAAGAAATATTTATTTGCATTAAACATGGTATACAAAGATGTTAAGTTTTTCACAAAGAATCTCATATTCAGCCAATAAATTATGACATGCAAATTAAATGTATTTGTAACATTCATTTAACAAGAAATAAAATGTGAATTATAAATTAATATTAATAAAATCAATATAAAGATGAAATAAAAATATATATGTAGATATTAAAAAAATATATATGTATGTCTATAATTATAAGTAGTCTTGGATAAGTATCTAAGCGGTAATAGATAGCATCTTAAATATTATTCGCTAGTAGACAGTAGTACAATTTAAGCGGTCTTATTGCTTGAAGCAATTTCTTTCAGACACAAAACAAAAGTTTCAATCCTCTCACAGGAGCAGTCGTATTAAATATTGCAGAATAACCGAATGGAAATGACTCAATAATAATATAAGGTATTAGTGCGCCTTCACATTAGAGCGACAGCAGCGCGGCAGCAGCGGATGCCGATACATAAAAAAGAGATATGTATGAAATTATTAGCAGCGCGACGGTCACGCTGCTAATGTCGTCTTAACCCATTTGGACCCAAACGAAAACCAGCAGTGCAAATAATGAAATTTCTTTATGAATGGTTTAAAACAAATATTATTATAAGGAAAACCAAAAGAAACTAGAAAAAAAAATATTTCTTCATACGAAAAAAAAAGCCGTCCTTAAATGGGGCCAGTGGATCTATGTGGAGTGGAAATCTTCGAAGCATTATTTTTCTATAAATAAAGTTTTTACGCACGTCTTGCATTGCCAACGTGCTTTTTTATCACATGCTGTACATTGCAGTTGGTGGGATTTTTTTATGGAAAGTGACCCGTTGCATCACGCTTCAAGCTTGGCACAACAGAAGCTGTTGGACGCAAAGTTTCACCCCCTGTCTTTGTCTCTAATAATGACGCGCAATACAGCGGCGAAATTTGAAGCTGATCCAACTTGATATCATTTGATAGAAGATGGAGACGCCATGCGTTTGAAACTGCCAGATTCAGCATGTACGTAAACAGCACCCACTACCACTTATTTCCACGTATAGTTGTTTGACCCCATGGTGCAGACACTATTGTCTAGCCAACGGACAAATAGAATCTGATTGACTTTGTCGACACGGTAATCAAAATCGGCACGGTTTTTCTTCTTCATCACCGTCAACGGAACTAGTAGGAATTTTTTGGTTCTACCTTCGCGAACAGTACCCGTCTAAAATCCGTCGAAAACCAGTCTTCCGTAAATCTCGGAGTAAATCAAAACTGGTGAAGAAATCATCAAAATAGACGACATGATCTCTGAGACTGGTGCCGAGTTTGTCAAGTAATTGTTACACTACTTGTTGGCTTGAACATTTGCTTCATTGGGAATCAAAGGCTCGTAGGATCGCTAGGTCTTACGCCAGCAGGGTGCCTCAACATTTGTTTTACGCCTCTAAGCTCCAGCAAGCACTTCATCATCACTACTATCCCATTCTTCCTTTCTCGATTTGTGAACACTTTGACCCTTCCTGGTATGTCTCGAGGAACGGCGTTACTTCGTAAATTATCCTCATCACCTTCTTCTTCGTCGGTAAGCACACTTGGTTCTGGAGGAATAGTTACTTAATCTATCACTGCATCATCATCTTCGTCAAGCATCACAGCATCGACTGCTTCATGAAGCCCATGGTACTTGTTTCGATTGCTAAATGTTCGTTTAGCTATTGTTTATCCAAAAAATACCTGTTGACAAAAACACGAATTATTTACCTCTGATGTGCCCACTGGCCCCAATTGGGGACACCGTTGTAAAAACACTTCTCCTATAATCAGTACTCAATTATTCACATCAATTTTAATTTTGCTGAATAGTATACACTATATTTATGTATATTATGCATATAAATTAGCAGTCTTAGAGTAAAAAGTTACAAAAAGAATAATACTTACTTTGGGTAATCACTGGTGCTTGAAAGAGCTCCATAAAATACACAATAAAACTAAACTTCACTATTATTATTCACTTTCTATTATTATAACACGTTAAAAGCTTTATAACCATCACATACAGGGTCTAACGAAATCAATTATCGACCGCCAACGAGGGGTATCTATACATCATACAGAACACGATGACAAAATATTGACATATGTTTTATAGTGATTTTTTAAAGTTATGTTTTCTAACAAAATAATTCAATTAAATAACGAATCCCGCTTTACATGCTTTACGCACACACGCAAGCACCAACACAGATAGTGAACAGCCGCGGTCGTCATTCATACACACACGCACCGATGGTACCTGCTCCGTAAGTCCTATGTCGTCCATGATTTTGACTCTAGTCGTCTCAGTCACCCATACCAGGATGACGTGTGAGCAAGCGAGATGGCTATAGCCGAAACCGTAATTTACGTGCAACGTCTCACGGAGTAGGCCCCCAGGCTCGTCTATCGTCGTCTCTCTCTCTCATTGGACACACGAATCAGCTGGTCTAGGACCTACCTAATTATGCGTCTAGTCTAGGTATTATCATCTTTAAATGAAAGATTTTTTTTAATTAGCAGTGCAAATTAAATGAATAGCCTGGAGGTTCATGCAATTAGTGATAGATTTGCATACTTACTTTAAAGTTGTAGTATCTCCTTTTCCTACTAGGTACCAAAGTTATAACAGACACAACAACCTTATCAATAATGTTAATAAATGAATAACAGGCAAGACAAAATTTTATAAGACAAAAGCGTGTAGCGTGTGTGTACCTACATAAACAGTTAAAGATGTTATTATTAAGTAAAACATGAGTCTTTTCTCCTACCTACCTAAACCCCAAAAGAGACAATAAGTAAATGACTCTTTTGGTTTAAGGAGAGGAGGCTAAGGAAGTGGATAAGCATAAAGAAAATAGGACATTGATAAAACAATTTATTTTTAAAGACATCTACCTATTACAAATTTTCAGGTTTATGTTATGTTATTATGACTCGCAATTTTAATGAAAATACTCGTAGATAATGCTTGTAGTTAACAAACAAACAATAATTAAGCTCTCTAAATTAAAATCTGTCTTTAGCTAATTCATCGATAAATAACCCATTCACAGGAATGTTGTTGTTAGTTACGGTTACGGACTTACGGTAATCTAACGCAATCTAACACAAAATGTCTAAAGTTTCGATGCACATCATCACTTCTCACTTATTACACGATTAAGAATGTCACTTATTATCACTTTTGCCGTATAACTGGTACATTTTCTATCAATCACGCACGTAACAACAACACATCTTCTCGTAATAAAATAAACGATGTCACGTAGCTGCGTAGGTAGGTAGGTAAGGTATGGAGTGGCGATAGGTCGGGCGCCGGGCCCCCTGTGCCCGATCCACCGACAGCTGAACCCGAAGGAAGGAGACGCGGAGGTGACGGAGGCCACACTCACACTTCACACTAGGCAGGGGCTCCGTCCGTTCTGCTGAATGAACATTTCGCCGCGCTGAAGATGTCCGTGGAACATTTCACGCCGAAGATGTGCGTGATGTAGAGGAGCACCCGCTCGGCCTCTCGGCAGGCAAGTCCACCCATCCAAGGAAGAGTGTACTGTTCAGGCCGTACTTGACTACTTGGTTTGTAGTAAGTCAAAATAAAAAACACGTCCTTTCCGCGGCGAGGTGAGTTTGCGACTGACGCAATAAAAATCAACGCGCGCGCGGACGCCGAAAGAAGAACGCCGCCGCGACACAAAGGATGCCGCTCTTTTGTTTGCGTGTGCCGCGGCCGCGCCGCGCACCGACATGTCGGCTAGCTTGTTGGTGTGCGTGCGGGTTTGATAGTGAAGTAGTAAACAGCTGGTAAACGGTGTAGTTTTTCGTATTTATGAAGTGCTACTGTTTTGTTGATTATCTCCGAAACTAGCCTGAATTTTTTTCTCAAATTTGGTGAGCGTGATCAGTGTGATTTATAGATAACCCCCGTTGGCGGTCGATAACTAAAATTGTTAGACCCTATATTTACGATAGAATGATGTAAAAATTCAAATATTAATAAATTGAGGGTATTTGTCTAGGCGTCCTCGTTTGGGCACGGCGGGGCTATATGGGTTAATGTCAAAGCGCTGTAACGAATTATCTTGTCAAAATACTAAAATCCACATTATTCGAAGTAATTTCAGTTAAGTATCTCATTTGACAGCGGAATTTATTTTTATTTTTATTTAAAAACTTTATTGCACAAATATAAGTGTACAAATGGTGGACTTAATGCTAAAAGCATTCTCTCCCAGTCATACCTTTAGGTCATGCAGAGAGATTGTGATGGGTGCAGTGCAGGAGAGTGCGGAATGTGTCCTAAACAAACATGGTGGTTGAAGTCTACCGTCGGTATTGTTTTAGTTTCTTGGTTTCGCCAATTTACTTATCTGTAGGACTCGATTGCACCGTTATTTAACAACCTGTTTTACAATCTCTTAATATTTTAAAGCTAGAGTTTGAACGCGCTAATCTCAGGGAAATACTTATTTATATGTTGGATAGCTTATTTATTGGAAGAGGTTTTTAATACCATTACGCTACGACGGGAGGGGAGGGAGCAAACTTAACACGTTCCGGGACACTACTCCAGACACAATAGATGTTTTATTGTTTTCACGCCTGTAGGCGTTCACTGTCCCGGAACGTGTTAAAACGCGCGCTCGCAGTCGCGGGGGACCGCTAGTTTAGAAAAGAATTTATAACGTGTTTTATATCAGCAGTTATTTCACCAGAAGTGGTGGCAGCGCTTTGGTTAGAAATACCGAAGTTAAGCAACTTGCTGCGCGGTCGGTGTTTGGATGGGTGACCATTCCGACCATATAAGTGACGTATATCACGAGCATCTCCGTGCTTCGGAAGGCACGTTAAGCAGTTGGTCCCGGCTAATATCGGTTGATATTAGTCGTTAAGCCTAGTCAGAGGCCCTATGGGCGGCTTGATAAAATCTGTCAGCAAGGTTGGTCGCTTGCCTTGCAAACACCCCTCCGCCAATCTGCACTGAGCCCGCGTGGTGGAGTATGGCTCGTACTATCTCATATTGGAGGTAAGGCCTTTGCCCAGCAGTGGGATGCTTACAGGCTAACTTTACTATTATTTGAAATGGGTTCGCTCTTGTCTCCAGACTAGACCAAACGTGTCAAGGACAGAGACGACGATAGAGCGAGCTCAGAAAAAGCCTGTTCACTCTGACTTTGAAAATTTTAGGGTTATAATCCATTGGAAACACTGACCCGCATCAGAGAGTTCCACATTCTTGTTGTGCGCATTAAAAAAGTTGAGTATTCTCCTATCAATTTTTATTTGTCTAGGTACACACTCGTACATCGCAGCTTGTTCAAAGTCCACCATTTCCAAACACGGCTCTTTAAAAGAATTGGATCATTCAAAATAGGGTTGGCAATCTGCAAAAGTATCAAAAAAATTGGAATTCAAATTCTGATATATTTTTTTTTTACTACACTGATGATTCTTTTCTTGGCGCCAACGAGCTCAACTATGCAAAAATTATGTAAATCGGTCCGACCGTTTTATGAGTGGTGTAACTAATGCGTCTTTTTTATTTATACAGGGTGTGGCCTGTAATAGGAGAAAAAATATAGGTCCTTTAAGTAACCAGTAATTTATTCTAAATGGTTTTGATTTAAATTTAACGGAAAAAATATTTATAATTATTAGAGATGGGCCGAGTACTCGGTTAATACTCGGTACTCGGCGTACTCGGCAGGTTTTTTGATACTCGTACTCGGCCGAGTAACTCGGTTTTAATGCCGAGTATACTCGGTTTAAGTAAAGCAATATATTTAGGTAGATATCATCTAAACGACTGAGAAAATCTTTCTAACTTCAATTATGATAATGAATGAGTAGAGACAAAATAAGGAAAACGTTAATAAAAATAATATGTTAAATTTTATAAAGTAGATGGACAGTGTTATGCAAAAGGGTGTCAAGTGACATATTGGTCATTTCGAGATAAACGCGTTTAAAGATTTTCAAGGTCGTCACTTTTAAAAATTGCTGTAACTTCGTATTTACACAGTTTACATGCCTGGAAATTGGCATAACTACAGAATGAGATGTATATTTTATGAATTTGATGTTCATTTGTGTGAATTATAATTATACAAGTAGATAAATGCAATTAAAACACTTAAAACCTTTTTGCTAATTTGCTAAAAGGTTTTAAAGTACTTTAAATCCCTTTTGCAAAACTCTTTTAAGAATCCTATTAGTATTAGTTTTATAGTCAAACAGTTTCAACGACACAGTTCTCTATATTTTTATGATTTCTTCATTAAAATTTCATTTGTTTTATTTTGTAGAAGTTTATAAAAAGCGTTACTTTTAATAATTCTGACGTTCTAGTAAATCCACACACTTTTTCTGGGTTTTTGCTATTCGTAATTTAATCTGCGTATTTCTATGCATTTTGTAATACTTGATTATCAATGAACAGTCTGCCCATGGCGAAATCAGTATAAAATACAACTTCAGGTGATAGCTTGATCAATCAAGACCTATATTCAAAATTGTACTCTGTTTTTAATTTGTATGTACTCTGTACTTCCAAAACCGCAGTAAATTGCTTCTTTTTGCCAGATTTGATAATTAAAAATACAGATATTAATCTTAAGACTCTTACATCCATAGGTCACTATTATTTTATTCAAAAATAATAAGATGCCTTCGTAAAATCATTAGAAAAATCTGTATTTTTTAAAAAGTTAATTCAAAAAGAAATTCTCTTGTATTATAAGGATTTTGGAATACATAGATGATTTTGTTTAAAGTAAGTCAAACTGGATAGATTTTTAGGAGTTAGTAGGTTGAATAATCTTTTTAAAGGAATTATGACTAGGATGACTTGTCGTCCTATTCATTGGTCAAAAATCTTAAACTAAGGTCTATTTAGTCATTATATAAAGATCTGTGCAAGAAAAAACGACAGCTGTTTAAACCTGACAGATCAACAATTCAAAAAACACAATAATTTTAGTATTTCCATTAATAAACATGGACTTGAAACCTTTTTGTTAAAATAAATTCAGCAATAATAAATAGCTAAACGGTATTAAGAACACATGAAACCTTTTTGCATATATCAGTATACTCAATGGGTTGTTTCGCAATACGTTATTTTGTGAGATAACTTTTAATATAAATTTTTTCGAAGTTCGACCTTTGGGCGACCAGATAGAGGACATTTTTGCGAATCCAGTGGTACCAATAACTCCATACCTGATTTTAGGTCACTTGACACCCTTTTGCATAACAGTGTCCAGATAGTGTTGTGGTGATGCAAAGCTCTCTACACGTTCTAGTGACAGACAATTCCTTTTTTCTTCGTAGACTTCACCAGCCTCCGAAAATAATCAGACGCTGTGAATTGTGCTTGCTTGTTCATAGAAACACTCTTGCTAAGCGTGCCAGTTCTGAATACTTTGTTTGGGACCCTGCCCACCACTCGAAAGGACTCTTGTCTTTTGCTAGCAAATTTTCTTTGAAATAGTGACCTTATTTAAATTTAGTAAATAAAATAGAAATCCGTCATTGGCTGTAAGTCAATGTCTATATTTTATGATATCATCATGCTGTGAATTTTGTAATAAAAAAAGTAATGGGGCTTTTAGGATCATCGCGCTCTAGTGGCTTGATGAAAGCTTATTCTGCGCGAACCTGGTTTGTACTTGTTTACACACCCGAAACAGGAATTTGATTGAACCGAGTTACTCGGCCGAGTACTCGGTTGGAAAAAAAATGAACCGAGTAATACTCGGTACTCGGTACTCGGCAAAAGTGCTACTCGGCGCATCTCTAATAATTATTTTCTAACAAAATAAATCGAACCAGCAATGTATTGCAAACAAATGTGTCCAGTCATAGAACTGGACATTTGTCATTTACTACAACGACTTAGCGATTTTGATATACATTGAGTAGGGATTATAACTTTGGATTACTATATCTCTGAGTTAGAGCATTTTAGAGCACTATAACCAGGTCAAGGCTACCTCGTATACTCTGTAGAAACATTGATTATATGTTTTCACTAGCCTAAATAGTTAGCTGTGGAAATCCATGGGGGAGGCCTATGTTCAACAGTGGACGTCCTTTGGCTGATGATGATGATGATGACTAGCCTAAATAACTGTATACCTTATACATTCAAGCCTGGTAAAACCATTACCCTCTCTTAATATAAAAGTCGGCTGAATACCCACAGCCCTTGTAAAATGCACATTACACCTCTCCGATATTCAGTCTACTCCGATGCATTCAGTAGCGAATATTGATAGCTATTGGGCTCAATTCGTCTCGGACCGTAAAGTCTTTGAGGTATATTTCTCTCTTCTACTGAATTGCAAATCCATAGAAAAAATCTTCACGCTGTCTTGATGAACTTGCATGACTTGCAGTCCCTATAGGCATAGCCGCTCAGTATGTATAGGTTGGACAGCAAGTCAGGAAGTTTTTAATTTATTTCCATACATTTTTTGCCAAAATTGAAATCTTCAAATCAGTATTCTCTAGGTTGCTAATCTTTGGAATAAACTACCTGAAAGTGTAAGTACTTTTTTGTAATACCAACTAGCGGTCTCAGCGGACTTCGTTTCGCCCCCAGCCCCGTCCCGCCCCGGCCCCGTTTTATGGGAATTTTCTTTGCTATAAACCTCACGGAGCCCGAGATTTTTCCAACGAATGCAAAACTAGAGTTATAGCGTCAGGAAGGAAAACCCGACTTATTTTTGTATAGTAGATTATGTTTGTTAGCAGATAAAGATATAATATGAAATTCTAGTTTCAGTCGGTGGCACCTCAGAATTGAGCCCCTTGCATTGTGTGCGGTTTGTACGAGAAATGCAGTTTATCTTGGACGCAATGTTTCTTTATTTGTGCAAGAATTGCAAATGATACAGTGTAAGAAAAAGTGTGCATTTACATTGTTCTATCTAATACCTATAAACATTATATGTTGTGGGTAGCCCGATAGAACGTCTATACTCACTTACTTTAACCTTTGCAATAACAAAATTACATGTTCTTTCATTTCCATAATATTCAGTTATTACCCACTCATATCTCAAAAACTACTAGACCGATTTTGATGAAACTTTACTGTACCCTTAGTTGAAATACATATTTAAATAATAGATCAACATACTCAAATTTACAATACATACAGGTCGAATTGATTACTTACCTCCTTTTTTGAAGTCGGTAAAAATAATGGTTGCATCAAAAGGTACGATTTTCAATTCAAAAAGGTAGTTTTTCAGATTCTTATGACAAAAAGTTGATGACATGACTTAAATATTTTTGTGAACCGTAAACTGCTTCAAAATTTAAAGATGTGCATTTTTTTATTCTACAATTTATTTTTATTTATTTAGTTATTTATCTATTTTTAATCATCTAAATGTAATTTAATAATTGTAAGACACCTATTATGCTGTGTGTAATTTTTCATAAAAATAAGTTACATAGGTACAGCACCCCAAATCATAAATGTTTTGTCAGTGTTTTTCAAAAAGCCTACATTTTTCCAAATTAAATCACCTAAGTTTTTTTTATTACACCTTCACATGAACAGTGAGATACAGATGATCCTACAATAAGTCCCGGTAAGTTCAAGAGTTTTATAATCAGTCTAGTGTATTAGTAGCTCCAAACTAAGCGGTTATTAACATTTTCAGCGCTAACAAAATATAGGTACTTTTGACGAAGCGTTTGGTGTATTGGTCAGCGCTCCTGACTATTACGCCAGCCGTTGGTTCGAATATTCGAATGCAAATATTTGTGTGATTTGTACCTAAGTCATGGATGTTCGTCATAATCATTGTCTGGTACTTCGTAACACAAGGAAGAAAATTCCTTACTACTAAGCTAGACAATTGGTGCGTTGTCTGGCGCATATTAAAAAAAATACTTCTTGAACACTGACAATGCGTACTCGCTTGCTCTCGCCATAATCATGTTACAAACGTATCGCAATCGTTTCGCTGCAAGATACATAATCGGTCTTCGGGATTGCTCAGCCGGGAATATTTATGGTTACAGAGGTGAGGACGGGTGATAAATCACTGGTCAGGGGTTTATTCCGGTATTTTTTTGGACTCCATACTTGAATTATGGTAACACAGTATGTAACGTGAAAGTTGATCGAATTTGTAAGTTCAACACTACCAACTTTTGCCTAGAGTTAGGTAAATGCGACTAAGGGCTAACATGGATTATATCGTCTTTTATAATGACGGTGGGAAGGTGTGGTGACATTGTGACCACAAGTTAAGTTTCGGTAACTTGTGCCTGAGCAAGTGGGACTGTGGGACTAGCATGTCTAAAAGGTTACTGACTCAGGAACTCATATAAGTTGATAAAAAGGAACCCATATAAGTTAATAAAATAAAAAAATTTTCGGATCTATAGCTCTCCAGCCTCCGCGGCCAATGGTAAACATGCATGTTTACCGTCCGCGACCTCTGCGAAATGCGTAACCCGCGATTTTTGAGCGCGGCGCGCAACAATAACATTACCTCTGATTTTAGATTTGCTGCTTCCCGTTAAAAGTAAATACTGCCAGAAAGCTGGTTAAACGAGGAATGTGGTGATCTATTTAATAAATAGAAATATTCAACGAGTAAAATGATCGAGCGAATGCAAAATTGCAAACTGCTAACTTACCGTAAATCACACGTGTCCATTAACGATGTTTTTTCACTGAACTTTTATTAAATTGGCACAAACTGCATATCACATCGTTTAACACTTGTAAAATTATCTTTCTTTTAATACCTAAATCAATCTGAAACTGATAAATATTACGCAATTAATAAACTAAAATGTATAGAAATACCACGCATCCAGCTGGGTTCCTAGACTGACACTTGACTTTGACACCTATATTTTTAATCAAATGACGACTTAGGCTTGGGAAACTAGTATCGATGGATTGATTCGATAAATACTAGCTTAAATAACATGATTGTAATCATTCGAAACAGTCCATCATTTGAAAATAAAGCGGAACGCGGCAGATTTGAATCTTGGCAACTATAGTTGCCACGGACTGTTGAGAGGAGTATGGGCTTGGCAACTATAGTTACCACGGACTGTATAGCTCCAAAAGTCCGAGAAACTATAAAATTACTTTCAGTTGTCTATGGCGATAGGTATAAACTTTATTCACCCACATTAAATCAATGCAATCAATCATTTTTAAAGCCAAAGCCATCTAGGCCTTTTACTTGGCTTACTTCAATTGTCATAACGTATACTACTTACATTATCTTCTGATTTTCAATGACTACGTTTTTCCCAGTAGGTAAATCGCAAGCGAACAAAAAACAAAAACAAAATAAAATTCATCAAGTCAACAGCATTTGTTGGGACATTCAAAATAATCGCTCCGAATATTTGGCGGCAATGAAAAAGCGTGGAATGGGATAACATTTAGGTCCCACTAGACAGGGCCGCTGGTCAAGCGTGAGTTGAGGTTGAGTTCTGAGGATTCGGTACATAATACAATAGGTAATTTTGTGGGCTGTAAGATTTACTTAAGAGATTTATGAGCAGAACTATCTGGCCTCGCGACTTCAAATTCCTTTTAGCAACAATAATAATAATAGTAGTCCCCCTAGCCGATTTCGACTATGGTGGCCAGTCACAACGACTAACCGACTGCGCGGGACGTATTATAGTGCACAAGTGTGTGTGCAAACACAGGTGCACTCTCTATTCCTTTTACTCTCATAGCCCGATGGGACAGCAATCTGACACGACCGGAGAGAGATCAGGCGCAGGACCAACGGCTTAACGTGCTTTCCGAGGCACGGAGGTGAAACACCGCCAACTTCCAAACTCCGGGCTACCCTGGAAATTTCTGAACAGAAAACCTCCGGTACATATTTTTGGCCCGACCCGGGAATTGAACCTCGGACCTCCGGCGCAGCCGTCGCTTTAAAATGCGACCCTCTCACCACTGCGCCACCGAGGCAGTCAACAATATATTGTTGCTAAAAGGAATTTGAAGTCAACTATAGTTATCACATAACCATAAGGTTCTATAATAGACTCAAGGACGATTTAAAGTCAAAATTTTGTCACTTCTAATTAACTGCTCTTGTTTATTTAGGCTTGCACTTTGATGACACATTTTTTTAATAAAGTAATCTAGTCGTTACGCGATGGATACCACAAGATGGCTACCGACGAAGAGGTAGACCCAAAAAGAGGTGGTGTGACGACTTGACCAGCATTGCGGGAGATTAGATGTCATTGCTGCTGACAGAGACCCACGGAAGGTGTTGAGGGAGACCTTTGCCCAGCAGTGGGATGAAATAGGTTAAAAAAAAGTAGTAGATTATTCAACAAGGTAATAAAGTGTATTAACGTCACAGGCGGGCGGCATCTTGAATTATGAGCGAAACGTAAGGATTATAATCTTCAACGTTTTATAATAATAACATACAGTAACCTTTCCCAATAATCGAAATGTCTAGCTGCATACATTTGGTATAGGTAACGCCGACTATATTCATGGTTACCACGGTAAACAGACGAGATTTGTCTTGGTATTTCAAAATATTATATTTCACAACAAAACCCTAATTAAAGGCGAAACGAAATAAAATATAGCCCGTTGTGAGTTACCGCGTTTGCGAAGTTATGTATTAACGGTCTGACTGATGGCTGCTGCCCCCTTACCTGATCCAATGAATATAGCCATCCCTGTCATACGCATACACGGCCTGGTATGAGTGACAGGGATGGCTATAACCATTGGATCGGATGTTGTGTCCAGAGTAAGGCCTCAGGTGTGTGGAATTGAAACTTTTTTTTTTGCGATTTATTGGAGGGTGTGGGGGTGTTGCACCTTTGACTCTGTTGCTTAAAATAAGTTACAAAGTACCTAACAAGTTCTGGCGTTATTATCACCGAACCCCTAAGCGTTAAGGAATTCTAGCATCAACTTAGCTCCACAAAATGGTGACTAGCATACGTAAAGACATGTCAATATTAAGATACTAGTACCAAAACAATATATTATGTGCTTTTAAAATTGAGGGTTTCCCTCGATTACTTTCACCAAGATCTTTCGATACTTATTTTAATCGAGTTACTATAAATTTTATATAAATTGTATTTTTTATAGAAATATTTTTTTTGCAAAGTATTACAAATGTTTAAAGCAACGTACTTATAACTTTTTTAAACACGCTTTAATTAGGTCGTAGTTATTATTGACTTCGTTTGATTGAAATGAGAGTAGTGCCTGATTGATTAAATGTAAGTTTGAATTTGGAACACCAATATTACATGCCTAATTTAAAAACCTGCACCGTTTCGTTTAAAAATCGAAATTCGAACAGCCCACTCCATAACATATTTTTAAAAAAGCGATTTATGCTGCGCGTCACAAAGATTTAAATTTCGAACAGCTACAATATTTTTAATTCCAATGTAGTATTTAGCCAAATGTTTTAAGGTCTCATATTAATTGTAGATTAATTTATGATTATGTGACTAAAATAGTTTCCAAGCGGGTAGGTGGAACGTCGATGGAACGAAATAATATTTTAGATAGAAGGTAATTGTTCCCTTGCTTTTAAATGGCATTCGCGTGTGTTTGGGAGTTTTGATTGCACATTAAAGACTGAAATTAAATTGTTTTAAGTACAATAAAGTGAGAGAGAGAAGTGAAACTGTGATTAATTGGTGTTACTTGTTGTTAAAACTTATTTGATATTGTGATTGGTGAGTTCATAGACAAAAGTTTCTGTTATAGTAAGGAGGCAGTATGCGACGAATTTAACTCGTCAAGTATGTGTAAACGAGACACAATAAAAATTCCATTGTTATGCGACTCTCGGCATTCGTTTGATACCTGACTGATTACAAAGGTACGTGGTAATCATTGAACTACTTATTAATAGCTTAAAGAACTGACACCATATTAAGGACACCATAAAAAAATATCTTTCTCCATGAAATGACACCACTTGTCATCAACATAATATATAAAATGTTTACATAATATTCGAAATTCAAATTTTAAGAAATGCATAGTAATCTTGTCGTCGTATACACATTTATTGCTTGGCATAGTTTCTCTATACGTAGTTATAACAACACTGGTGGTAATAGACTTATTGCAATCCATAAAAGAGGGCCTCACACATTTTTGATTGAGTAAAGCACGGAGTGAGATCTGTGTGACAAATATGATAATATTGAGTAGTAAATACTGAATAATTGTATTCATTAGTATATTATCAAATATTGGCAAAAGCTTGCACACATGTACAGTCACCAGCACATCAGGTTATACATTTTTGAGTTTTCCTTGACGTGACGTTGTCGTTTGATTGGGACGAATGGCGGCTCATGCCTTCACGTATGGCTTAATCTATATCGAAGGTATACAATGCATATTAAGATTGAACTCTTTTAATTTTTTTTAAGTACCTATGTAATAAATAATACTAAGTGTAGAAAGATAAAACGCTTTTGTCTTACTTAGTACTTAATAATAACGTAATTAGTATTCCTTACCTTTCACGGAATAAAAGTCGTGGCTGTGTAACTTGTTGCTTTGAAATTTTGTGTAGGCGCAACTAAATGCAAAATGAGCGAATGCAACTAATTAATTTGTTAAATTAGTGTCTTTTTCTGCACTTTATTTGCAATGTGTGGGGTTACAAGATAAGAAAATGAGTTTATTACGAGGAAGTCTGAAAGTGGCACCGGTAACCGAGAAGATTGTGGGTCATCGTCTATCTTGGTAGATACGGTCATGTACTTAAATGAGGAGGGAAGAAAGTCATGTAACTAAGAGAGTGATGAGTATGAATGTCGATAGGAAGAGGTCTACCGAGGAAGAGATAGATGTAGGTACTGTGTGAAACATAATATGAGTGTGAAAGAAGTGGATGATTCAGTGACGAGTGATAGAATAGTGTGGAAGAGAAAAACATAGATAGGATACTGCGCCGACCCCAGATAAACTGGGAACAGAGCATTTCAATGATGAAATATAAGTGTCTTTATCTGCAACAAAAACATGATATTCTTTCCTGAAGGCCGTTATCTTTGCTAGTCGAGTTGTTAACAATCTTTTTATAACTTTCATGATAATATCAGTCACTAAAATTATTTATCTGATTGATTTTTAAAGATCTCAGTGTTCGACTATGAATTACTTTTCATAATGTAGGTTATTATTTAAGTATCAACATTACTTTTAATCAGTCAGGTATCAAACGAATGCCGAGAGTCGCATAACAATGGAAATTTAATTGTGTCTCGTTTACACATACTTGACGAGTTAAAATGAATTATTTCAATAAATAGGAATTTCAAAATTGTTTACAGTATAAGACAAGCAAAGAAAAACAAACTTTATTCCTACTTAACATAAATATTAAGTTTTTATTGTTGAAATTGAAGCAGGAAAGGGATGACTGTATCTACCCATACCTACTTTAAGTATTATCAACGAAGCATATTGAATTTGGCACGGAGTTAGGTTATCAAAAAGTAAATTTTTCAACTATCGTGAACGCAGCTAAAGTCCGTATTTCTTTGCCTGTCGAATATTGTTAACAATATTTTTTTTCTTTTATACTTATTTGTGCATTAGATATTATAAGTCAGTCAGTTATTTACCTCTTTGGTTTAAAAAGATATGTGTTCAACGACGAACTACCTATGCAGGTTGTGTGTTTTGTATTAAATTTATTTTAAATTGAATCATTTCGTTATCAAAAAGGAATGTCAGGATTGTTTACATTATTGGACTGGCAATGAAAATGGACTATAGGGGGAAACGTTTGCCGGGACCTCAGTTAACACGTTCCGGGACAGTGAACGCCTACAGGCGTGAAAACAATAAAACATCTATTGTGTCTGGAATAGTGTCCCGGAACGTGTTAAGTTTAAAGTTAGTAAATTGACAATTGACTTTTTGATAACCTCACCCGGGCCAAATAGATAGGCTAGGCAAATAGGTAGGCTCCGTAGATAGCATAGTATAAAAACGTGAGCGGATTTGCTCAGTCACTCAAACACCATGTCTCCTCGATTTGTGTTTGGTGATCGCATTTATCGTGAGCTCGAGCTGTGCATCAATCGATTATGTATCGGTGTCAAAAACTTTGGACGGCCAGCCGTGCATGACAACTTGCGTCGACGGCAAATGCTTCGTCGACCAGCATTCACGACCCACTGATTGCACTGTGGACTCTTTAGCTGGTGTTCCTGTGCACCCAACAGCTTTAAGCAGAGGGAATATATCTCACTGTTTGAGCAACTGCGGCAAATGGGGCGGTCGGAACTACATGTGGTGTTACACCACAGAAAATGAGTGGGACTATTGCAACGACGAAGTAATCACACCAGGAGTCAACCCAGGCCGCGATATATACGGAAGGAGATGCGTGGACGACTGTCAACTGTCAGATAAGGAAAGTAAATGTCACATTGAGACGCAAGAGCATGTGATTTGTTCCCGAGCTGGCCACATACCTGTGTCACGTTTGAACATCTTTGATGTTCCTCGCAGAATATCCCGCAGTCTCGACAAGTTGTTCTCTCGTACGAATTGTTCACCGACATGCTGGAACTGGTACAGAGACGGCCGCGACGGGGAAACCAATGACATGGCCAATGCGGTGTACTCAATATATAGAAACGTGGACAACATTACGACTTTCCCGGCGAAGTCTCCGTACCGGTTCGTCGCCACCACCACCGCTACCAACGCGAGGAACGAACAGGTATTGCTACCGTTGATCGTGGAAGCGCGAATTGAGGATGCTGTGTACCATCCGCGCTCGAGCGGAGATGTGCCACCAGACGCCGTCACCAACGTCAATCGCATGTACGATGCCGCGACCAACGCCGGGAGATCAGGCATCCAAGTGGGGCACCTCCTCGGGTACATGAATGAAGGGAACAGGGAGGTATACAACTTTGCCGGACAAAAGTCACAGCTCAACCAGGGACCTTACAAGACCATGGAGAATACTATAAATAATTGGCTGCGGTCCGGACCTGTGGATTTCAAAGTGGTTGTAACCTACACCGGCACTCGTCCCAGTAATTTTTACGTGAAGGTTAAAATGTACAACAGAGACGGCTCGTTACACTCGGATTTGTTGGACATGGTGTTCAATAATTAGACACAAGGCCGTACGTCAGCAAAGCTTGCGAAGGATAATGGCGAGACACCGCTTATTCACACGTGAACTATTTTGAACCACTTTTGACACGCTAATAATTAATAGTTTCTTTTATATTATCCACTCATTTATTGTTAATGTTCCGCCACTAATTCAAATTACTACAATCCCATGCGGTAGAATGGTAGATATAAGGAGTTGGTACCCCTGTTCTGGGGACGCCAACTATGTCATATATGAAAATAAATGGCGAAGACAAAATTGTATGAAAAAAGGAGAATAAAAGAGATTTAATTGAAAGCAGCGTTTAATTGGAGCGACCATATATCAGAATGCCCTAATTATTTAAGTCCGCCAAATGTACGTCGTATTGTAGTACAAATTTGGGTATAATAAATGAAAAGATAAGATTCAAATTAAACAAACAGTATATACCTTGCTTGTAATAATTGTAATATAATACGGGCTACCACCCTTACCTAGTTGACATTCCACTGATTAGAACTAAGCGCTTTTTGACAACTTTTATAATGCGCGTGGAACTCTCTTGGAATTTTGAAAAATTGGAAACACTGATGCGGGTCATCAGTGTTTCCAATGGATTATAACCCTATTCAAAGTCAGAGTGAACAGGCTTCTTCTGGGTGCAGAGCTCGCTCTGTCGTCGTCTCCGTCTATGCCACTGGTCTAGCCTGGAGACAAGAGCGAACCCATTTCAAATAAAATAAAAATTAATGATCATCTTCGTTTTTTTTTCACACCAAGATTTTAAATGAAGAAAGAAGAAATGCCAGGAAAGCACACACAATTCGGCCAGATTAGTTGGTAATATTTCAGCACCTAAGTACTTTCTGATCTGTATTTACTAAAATATATTCCTGCCTACTAGGTATTTAAATAATAGAAGCCGTCCCAATTACCAAGTAATAAAGTTTATTTCGCAATTTGCTTCGCTACCTTCATTACTCCTCGGGGAATGCGTAGGTATAGTCATAGAGTTTTAAGAGTAAATAAGACATTGCAGAAGTGTCAATTTTAGTTGCATAGGGTAAGACATAAAAAATGTTTTTACCGTTTCACCTTAGTAACAAAGTCTTAAAGCCAGCTGTATGACTTTGTTTGGTCTGAATTCAAAGTTTTTTTCTATATAAAACGCCGCGCTCGTTGTTTTGAAACACCTTGTATAATCCAATACCATTGTTATTGGTTATTGGTAAGAAAGAGGGATAAGTACTTACTTAAATTGCCACTTTAATGCCCACACACCAAAACTGTAAATTTCCTTATAGGCCCCGTGGTAGAAACGAAGTAAAATGTCTTAAAGTGAAGTCCTCTCATGGGGGTGTGCGGTCATTCGTAAAACGAGTATTGGAAAGTCACAAGTTAAGTGCTAAGTCCGTGGGGAAATGTTTTTTTGACAAACTATCAAAAGTTAGAGTTGGATTAAATTGTTAGTCTATGCCCAAGAGATTCCGGGTCTATGTTATTGAATAGATATATGATTGTATTGTTTTGGACACACATTTGTTTGGAACATTTGCGTCGAGTAGCTATAGCTCGCCGGTTTTCTAGGTGTCATCATCTCTGAGGTGTTTATAGAAATCATAATTTTCGTCTTGTGCCTGGGTGATGATATTTCTGTTGATGCTGATTTTAATAACATAATACTATTTCATTTCCAACACCTATGGGTTGGCTGGAAGAGATCTCTTTTAGAGATAAGCCCACCTTTGTTCACATTGTGACTTCTTGTATTTTCTGTACATCTTTTAAGTGCAATAAGGAATATATATATATACTTTAGCTATTTTACTGTGGGATTAGATCAATTATGTGATTTTGACACATTTCTCAATACTCAATAATTTATTGCGTCATAATGTAGGCAAATGCAGACGGTCATTATGGACCCTCTCGGGCGCTGCAAAATAAGTCATAAAATAAGTGTATTATCTTATTTATTTGCATATTTCATTGTTATAATCAATTGGATCAAACTGCATACACAAAATACTAAAGGTATTTAACTACAATTTCAATTAATTTTGCGGAATACTTTCGTGACTTGCGTAATCTCTTATTCCTGGGTACTTTTCTTTAAAACTTCCAGGTATAAAAGTCACTATCGTTAGGTGTAATCGGTGCGCTATGAACTAATATCGCCTCTTGGCCACCGTTCAATTTTAGAGATGGAACACTAGCCGGCAAACTGTAAAACATTAGATTCCAATAATATTTATGAAAATAGTGATAAGTCTAAATGGGTAACTATATGGCAGACACGGAGCCTCATGACGTTTCTACACGTAGAAGTTTTTGCATGTTGTTTTATAGCCTCCCTTAATAATAAGCTGTCGAAAGTTGCCATAAGTAAAGTTTTATGTTCATAGTGTTTATGGACGGCAAAGTGGTATATGGGGTTGTTAGAAATGACGCATATCTCAAAACCTACCGGTTCGATCTCGTTCAAATCAATTTTCGTTAAGATCTACATCAAGTTTTTTTTTTTAAATTTCGCCTTACCACTTTTCAACAGTAATAGCTTGAACGCACGATATAAAACGGGCAACCGTACTTAACTAAACAACAGAGCTACTAGTATATGTTCCACCATGTTACAAATAAGTTTAATCTAGTATTTATTCCATAGTGCCTTGGTGGTGCAGCGGTTAGAGGGTCGCATTTTAAAGCGACGGCTGTGCCTGAGGTCCTGGGTTCGATTCCCTGGTCGGGCCAAAATATGTACCTGAGTTTTTCTGTTCCGAAATTCTCAGGGAAGCCCGGAGTTTGGAGGTTGGCGGTGTTTCACCTTCGTGCCTCGGAAAGCACGTAATGTTGGTCCTGCGACTGATCTCTCTCCGGTCGTGTCAGATTGCTGTCCCATCTGGTAGGTAATCAAAGTGAAAGGAATAGAGAGTGCACCTGTGTTTGCGCACACACTTGTGCACTATAATATGTCCCGCGCAGTCGGTTAGTCGTTAGGGGGAAAAAAACGGCTAGGGGGACTATTATTATTATTTTATCGACATAAACCCCGTCCCTACTGCAAGGCAGGCTATGGTCCGTGAATCGTATTTGTTCAAAGCGCCCGCGAGCTTACTTATTGGAAAGCTTATTTTAGCAAAAAGCTCACAACTCGAGAAATCTCTCCGAAGCTACGAGTAATAGTGCACCTCTTTTTGATAATAAAATGTGATAAATACTAGGGTAGATATTGAGTTGTATCTAAGGTTGCCCAATTTCTTGTAATTAAGCTCAGATTAATAAATAAGTAAATTAATTTATTATTAATATTAAATTTTAACAATAATATGTTTTAAAGCTTCAGGAGTTAATCCTCACGAAAATCATAGGTACGTAACGGTTAAAATTAAGTTTAAAATAAGATATTGTACTGTGCCGTAAATAGTTAAGCATAATTTAGAAAGAATGAATTAAGATCCAAATATTTTTTTTGGTTTCAATTCCTCAGTTTATACCTAGGGCCCATGGAAAGCCGTTCAAACTAACTGTTTGTATCTCCCTGTTCTCAACAAACTGTGTTTTCTATTTTACGTTTTTCCACTCTTCTCTACGGCAAACTTCTAATTTCGTCCCGTATCTGAAATAACTGAACAACCGAAAAAGCTTAAAACTAGGACAATGAAACAATTTTCATTCAAGTGTTCACAGGACCACGAGTGTCGTGCGAATGTGCCATCTAGGTTTTAAAATAAGTAGCTATTACACGTCGTTTCCCGTTCCTTGAATGATAATCTAGGTAGGTATAAATAACGCACTGACCTGGGTGCGTATTGCGATGCAGTTTTGACAGTTAAACAGCTCTGCTTTACTGTCAAATTAGCAATTCTTATTGCAATTACGCATTATATTGATAATATTACTATACTTAATATACATACGACATCGTGTGACGTTAGCGCTATCTACACTAAAATATTAGAAAACCGCTTAACGTTTCCCATACAAAAAATTACAACGTGAAACTAGAACCATAGTTTTATTTTATTCGAACCTATTACTGAAGGCCTATGGTTAGGTTTTTCAAAATAGAAACTAGACATTTGTAAGAAAGAAAAAGTGGTAAAATGGGCGTCGCGTCGCCTCTTCCTCTCTAACTTTTGAACTAAGCAAAAGAAAATTAAATTATAAGAACGATGTAGAACTTTACAAATACTTCCAAAGAAAACTAGTTTAAAAGAGATCATACTGGTAGATTTTGAGATATAGTACATTTTCAACAACTGCAAATAAAACACTATCCTTCATATGTATAAATAAATAAAATAATTGGAGATTTATTTCAGGCAACAGATAATGAAATACAGACTAACATACATACAATATAATCAAAATAAAATATAATAAAACTATCATAGTGTTCTCATATTATCGCATGATTATTAATGTTTAGACTAATAATACTTATGTGTTTCCTTGCAGGTAAGCACACTGCAATAACGTGTAGCGAGTAAGTCCGCTTTTATTAATAATTCTCTCTAATAACCGCTGCGTGGTCCGTAATCCTGAGTGAGGTAAGTTCACACTAATAAAGATGCTAATAAATAGTAGTTTAATAATAATAACATTATTTTTAACACTCACAGTGTCATATTCATATTTCAATTTTTAAAAGATGAAATAAGAAACCAAAAATTACGACGGGCGGGACTCGAACCAGCATATTTCTGGCTTACCGGGCCAACTGCTCTTCCAATTAAGCTACATGCTGTGGGTCTGACCGCGCGAAATTCTTGGTCTCATATGGATACGACATCGTGTGACGTTAGCGCTATCTACACTAAAGTATTAGAAAATTATATGTAGAGTCCTTCGAATTTTGAAAATATGTTTATTCAACTATTATTTTTGGGTTTGCAGTGATTTAGTTTCCACTAAGAACAAATCACTATGTTGGTAGTTTCTAGTGATTAATCATGATTTGAAGATAGCATAAAACTAAATAATTTATGAATTTAAATTAGGATTATTAATATTTTACATAATTTTGTTTGTCTAAAACGCACGTTTGGTCATGTGACCGCAAACGCCTATCAGAGGAAGTGACGTCATGCCTTGTGCGATGGCGCGCTTTTTTTGCTGTCATTGACAACTCTTCATAGTATTTTTCTGTCTAAAAGACTTCGAACTTCCGCCGTGACGTCATTTAGTTGCGCCATGACAGTTCGAGCGTTTGTTTTTGAGACCCATTCAAATTGAATTCTTAAAATCATAATTAAATCATGTAAATTGTTGAATATTTTTGAAAAACAAGGTATTTGATAAATATATTTACTAAGGTAAGGTATTAATTATCCAGTTTTTCAAATTTAGTCAACTACCCTATTCAGTGTTTGGATATTTTTTGCATGTATCAGAAGACTTTTAAAGAATATAAGTATTTCTTCTATTTCACGTCGATAGGAACTTTGTAATCTTTTTTTGACTCTACAGAATTAATACTGAACTGAGTTTACAAACTTAATTTACCTTAAATAACTAAATTATCTTAGGATCTATGTCTGAATATGCTTATCATCTTGTATATAATCATACATATATAATAATGCACACACACACACACACACACACACACACACACACACACACACACACACACACATACACACACACACACACACACACACACACACACACACACACACACACACACACACACACTCGCTAATGTATACCTAGCTTCGCCGAGAACTTATTGGCTGCCCCTAGCCGTCCAGGTTACATTTACATTTATTCATTTACTTTGATTTGTTTGTAGTAAGAATGTATTAATATCATAGTTGGTTTCTTTTCTTTCAATTTTAAGTTGTACCACCTACGTTTTTTACGTTGTTTATGCATATCTAAAACTCAAAAATTGTTATAAATCTTAAAAACTTACAATAAATATTTTGAAACAGATCTATTTATATGTTAGTCTTGTATATGGCATGTTTTGTATCTAGATAGGCAAGTTTCTAATTTAAAATCTGTTTAGTACCTATTTCTACTATATCTGCTATTCCTACATGACTTGTATATTTGCCGTGGAACTCTCTAATTGGCTAGATTCCATTGTTAACTTGTAATTATCACAAATGTTTCTATGTACAAAAAGCTGTTGAGTTTCCTTAATAAAGAAAAAAAAAAATAAAAAAAAAAATAGGAAAAAATACAAAAAGTTATTTAAATAAACTAAAACATACGGTACAGTAAATATGTAAGAGCGGCCTATTTTTTTATCAATGTGAATGTAGCCTTAGGTTTAAGGCGTAGGTAGTGGCTAGAAGATTTTAATTAAACTTTTATCGTAAGTAGATGGCTAATTTGTGCGAATTGAGATTAATGCAAGTTGGTAAGTACTGACTCTACATTGTTTTCTGAAGTAGGTTCATTTATGTTGAATTCACAGCTCAAAAAATAATTTAATCCTTCAAAATAAAATAAAATAAAATATTTATTTAAAATAAAATTATTTATTGATATTCAATTCATCGGACACACTATGCTTCGATATTTAAAAACATGTTATGTACACAACTGTTGGACTAAAGTTTCGCTGTTATTTAAAACTCTTAGCTACCTAATGCAAGTTCTGTTTCTGTTCTTTATAAATAAAATAAAAATAGAAAATTAATTTTTCCACACTTGTGCATTTTTCCATACCAAGCCGTCAGTGTGGATAAATGGACAAAAAGTTCAATTTTCCACACTAGTGTGGATTTGTAGTGTGGAAAAACGGACTAACCCGATTTTTTTCTCTCTCTACACAACATAAAAGCTTTATTCTGGACCCCACGCGACAGTGGCGCCAACTAGTAAGCACGAAAACGGTAGCCCTCATTTCATCCAATCAAATAGCGCAGGCCACCCAATCCACTATATAGGTACCTACCTACCAGCCGGGAGCGCGCTTACAGAATTCGGGACCAAACAGAATCGGGAATGGTGGCAAATGGGAACGGACGTTAGCAAATAAAATGCGGAAAAAAGTGTTTGATGTTCGTGTTCGTCAGTTTTTAAAAAAGTTATTTGCATGATTAAACTAGTGACCTGCTGGCTTTAGACTGAAGCAAATATTATTCGTGATAAATGTGAGTTATTGAAATTTCTTGATATTGAAATGGATGGTTTTCCATAGCGACCGTTTGTAAGTCTGCGCTCTTTACAAGGTCGTCTACCTGTCCGATTGAAGTAACAACATAAAAAATATTTTTAGTATTTTTCGTAGAATTAAAATGTGTTTTTATAAAAAAAAGTTTGTCAAATACAATACGTTTTCTTACATATTTTAGCTGCAATCTGGAAATGTTATGAATTTTAAGCACAAAAATATTTTAGCAGAACTGAAACTGTCATTTAATTAAAACTTCGTAGATCCAGTTTTATTAGTTTCATACTTTCGTTAAAATAAGCGCCGACGAAATTGAAACATTATCTTTTATTATCCGAAAGCTAACATCAAACTTTCTATATTACTATAGTAAGTTGTTCCAAGTTGAAAGGAATGAAAAAGAATTTAAAATAAAAGTTTTATTTTTGCGACATAGGTACTTAAATCTTAGTAGATATTTTAATAAATGAAAAAAAACGTTTTCGAAATATAGGAAATGAATTTAAAAATGCTGTCATTTCATACAGCGTTCGTGATCACAGGTAAACTGAGATGATGTTTCTCGGGTTCCATACCTAAAGGGTAAAAACCCTATTTCTAGGACTTATTCCGTCTATTTATATTTAACTGTATTTTTTTGTACGAGAATTGCGCGAATGGAATACGTCTCGGACACGAATGAATACGAAAGCCAAAAATGTCTAATACTTTTCTGAAAAAACGCATCCAAATCGGTTCAGCCAAACGCGAGATAATCACAGAAAAACATACAGGGTACACTAAGAACCTTCTTTTTTGACGTCGGTATTTTCTTTACGATCGCATACTTCGAGCGAAGACACGAAGAACCGCTCAGTAATAAACCATCACATTTAGTTTATGAAGCTTGAGACAACACTATTATCGAGCATCGTTTACACGCATAGGTTTAAGTAGTGATGCGCGTCATGTGCCATGCTCAGAATAAATGTAATCGGGAACATAAATAGGTATATATACATGATAATTAAAATAAAAATATATCCCCTAAAAAGGATAATTGTTACTTGATGCTGGGAAAGTCGTGGATGACTAATAATTATTTAGTGCCTCAGACGATTAATTGTAAATTGAAGCTACTTAGGCTAAGTTATCGATGTTATTATTATTAATATAAGTAGTAGCTTAACTTTATGGGAGCCGCCCCTGTTTTAAAAATGAATTTTCAAATAATTCCTTATTACCACTATAGTCCGGGTAATATCAGGCTACCTTTTGTTGAAAAATAACATGGCGAATGCTTCAACAATTCATATGTCGTTATGAATGGAAACTTTTTTTTTCAAGGTATTACCCCACCTTGAAAAAAAAGTTTGCAGTCAAAACTGTGTGCAGTGCAAATTAGGATTATTAATATTTTACATAATTTAGTTTGCACACGCACATTTGGTCATGTGATGGCGCGCATTTTTGCTGTCATTGACAACTTTATTATAATTGGCACATTTACTTTTATTTTTTTCACTGTATATTTTGACGTTCATAAGTGTCATTTCATGACCTAAATTGAAATAAAGATTTTTGAATTTTTGAATTTTTGAACTGTTCCTAATATTTTGCTGTTAAAAAGACTTCGAACTTCCGCCCGTGACGTCATTTAGTACTTAGTTTTGTACTTAGTTGCCATGAATAGTATTCTCACGAAAGTTTTTAACGGTGGTCACAGTGAGTTGGCTAAAATTAATTTCGTGGTTGCCAAAAAACTTTTGTGCAAACTGAAGCGGGCTCCGCGAAATAGAATACATTCTACATTGCACTGAAGACCGGAGCGGAGCGGAGAAACGGAGAAATATTAACCAATAGTATGTAGATAGCGGAGATTTTGTGCAATCCTATTGGTTAATATTTCTCAGTTTCTCCGCTCCGCGGCCACGCTCCGCTCCAATGGACTTCTTCTTCTTCAATTTAAGAGCCGCGCTCTTGTCGGTGGAGTAATCTCCATTCTTTTCTCCTGCCTGCTTTTATCTTGACTTCTTGATACGACATGACATTAATTTTCTCCTTCACTTGGTCGAAATAGCTTATCCTAGGCCGTCCTCTTCCTCTCCTCCCTTCTATTTTTCCTTCTATGATATTCTCTAGAAATCTGTCATGTCGTATCAAGTGTCCTATCATATTCCCTCGACGATTTTCTATTCGATTTTCTCCAATGGACAGGCAGCCTAAATGTGTCATAAATAATGTCAGGGCGTTTTTATTTTATTTTATTTTTTTCTCTAGTTATTACCTTATTAAACTAGAGAACAAAATCGCAGCCAACACATAGACACATCGAATAAGTATCATCATCATCACCAGCTAAAGGACGTCCACTGCTGAACATATGCCTCCCCCATGGATTTCCACAGCAACCGGTTGTAAGCGATCTGCATCTAGTGTAATCCTGCGATCTTTACAAGGTCGTCTGTCCATCTTGTCAGTGGACGTCCTACGCTGCGCCTTTGGTCGAAGGGTCTCCAATCCAAACTCCGAATAAGTGTGATTGATAATAATTTACTAGCAATCTCTTAGTGAGCGTCATAGGCAGTCACACTGAGCTCCCGGGAGGGTTAAATATTTTATATTTCGTTTGTTTCACCACAACAGGGAGGGAATCAGTAGGTTTCTTAAATTTATCTTTTTTTTTTATAGTTGCTTGTCACAATACAAGCTTAATATTATTAATTTAGGTGATTGATGAGGTGACGCAGCCTACGCGTTAAAGACTTGGAAAATTCAACAAACTTGCCAACGTGTCAGTGGCCGAGTGGATTTGGCATGCGCCCGGATAGCGTTAGACACAGGGTACGATTCCTTGTCAGACGCAGTTGCTTCTTACAAACAAATGCAATTTATACTAGCTTTCTTCTTACCTATGCAAATTTTTCCCTCCTCTATAATATAATGCCTCACGGCCGCGCGGCCATTACTGATATATTATAATCGTAGCGCAGTGGTGGCAGCGCTTTGGTAGTAATATGAAGTAAAGCTACCTACGGCGCGGTCGTGTTTAGATGGGTGACCATTCCGACCATAAGTGACCTTATATCACGAGCATCTTCGTGCTTTAGAAGGCACGTTAAGCAGTTGGTCCTGGATAATATCGGTTGATATTAGTCGCTGAGGGCCGGTTTTTTGATCCGATGTAACAATTGTGCGTGTTTTGAAAAAAAAAATACCTTAACCAATGGTCATTAAAATAGCCATTCTAACATTTTTAGTTTATTTTTGGTTTTATAGTGTTTTGTCACCATACAAACTTACTAATATAAATTGCACTTGTAAAAAGACAACTGTGAACCTGTGACAGACGAGGAAATGAACCCCGTGTCTTACGCTATCCGGGCGTATGCCTATACCACTCGGCCACCGTCACACTAACAAGTCCGTTGAATTTTGCAAGCGCTTCTTAACGCGTAGGCTGTACAGCCTATATAGCAATTACAATTAATTAATTGTACAGCAATTTATATTCTAACATTTTGTTAAGGTAGTTTTTCTTCAAAATATACACAATACTAAATATTTAACCGCTGTTAACGTAACTTTACCATTACTACGGATCAAAAAACTGACCCTAAGCTAAGTCAGAGGTCACATGGGTTTGATAACATCAGACAGCAATTTGGTCGATAAAACATAATCTTAAAGAGCCTACTGTCTTCATGTTCGGTATTTGATCATTCCACATGAAACGTTAATATTTTTGCGGCGACATTTCTCGGACGAAGAAATATCCGCATAATTGAATTTTCAAGGTACATTTTCATTTTACATCGTGATCCATCAATAATGACGAAGATTCATTTATATTTTTTTCTGGGTGTTATAAACAAAAGACTGACTCGTTGTAGAGATTAGTTCGCTGGTCACTATCCAAGAGTTCCGGGTACGAATCCCAGGTCGAGCCGAAATTTGTTTCTGGGTTTTTCTGTTATGAAAATACTCGGAAACGGCGTCAGCAAGTTGGTGGTGATGACACCCCCGTACCTCGGAAAGCACGTTAAGCCGTTGGTCCTGCACTGATCTCATATCGGTCATGTCGGAGCCGTCGAGCCGAAGTAATGAGAGCACCTAAAGGAACAGAGAGTGCACTTGTGTATTGCGCATACATCTGGGCACTATAATATCTCCTGCGTATCTGGCCTATCTCTGTTGATGGGCTGCCAGTACCGAAAATCTGTAGGATAATATTAAAGACAATATGGTTTTATACTGGCCATAATCAAGCTATAGTAAATTGCTGTTTAGGTATTGCACGTAAATTACATTCTGTTGTATACTTATTCCTAGTTCATTAGTATAGCTATCCAACGCAGCAATGCAGCCAACATCATTATCCTCAAGGAAACGGTTTCGTATTGAAATATTAAGGTAGGTTTTAAGTTTAGGTTTTATGAATTCATGCATAATCTATGTTTTATTTTGTCTAATAAATGTGAGTATACTACCTATGCTATGTGAAATAAATAATATTTGACATATTTAATAGTAGCTGTCCCCCGCGACTTCATCCGCGCATTTTGAGTTTTATAGGCTAAAGCTTTGCCAATAAAAACAACGTAAAAAAGTAAAGTTAGCCTGTAAGCATCCCACTGCTGGGCAAAGGCCTTACCTCAAATGTGAGGTGGTATGAGCCATACTCCACCACGCGGGTTCAGTGCGGATTGGCGGAGGGCTGTTTGCAAGGCAAGTGACCAAACCTTGCTGTCAGATTTTTATCAAGCCGCCCATAGAGCCTCTGACTTAGGCTTAACGACTAATACCGATCGATATTAGCCGGGACCAACGGCTTAACGTGCCTTCCGAAGCACGGAGATGCTCGTGATGTACGTCACTTATGTGGTCGGAATGGGTCACCCATCCAAACACTGACCGCGCCGTAAGTTGCTTAACTTCGGTATCACTACCAAAAACAACGTGACCAAGACATTTTTTTTAATTGGTCCAATAGTTCCAGAGGTTAGCGCGTTACAACAAAAATTCTTCAGCTTTACAATATTTGGAAAAAAAAATAACACAGTGTATCGACTATAATATTATGTACTGTTTGAGGAGGGCCGCATTGACTGTTTCCGGTCCAGCCCAATATCCGGCTTCCGGGCGATATATCTAATTAAGCATATTGATCACGCACTAGCTTTGCCCAGCGACTTCCATCGAATTATTACACCAATATTTTTTTCTGAAAAATCAAACACGATTTTAGCACAATTACTTATTCGTTTACCATAACACACACAAACACATCATATTTATCTTTCACTGCAAATTTTTTTATATCATCTTTTTTTATAAGTCTGAAGTGTCCCAATACTGGGTAAAGGTCTCTCAACATTTTTTTTTCATCTTTGTTAAATGAGTGTAGCTCGTCACTTCACCGTCTTCTGGGTATACCGCGTGCCCGTCTTCTTTTTATGATTAAACACATATAACATGACATATAAAGTGAAAAAATAAGAACAATTTCATATACTTCAACTGTCGGCGATTTTATTCTTAGTGTTACGAATATCAGATAATGATTATGACAAGATTGTCCTCCATATACTTAAATACATAATATAACATCCATGAATTACAAATGTTCGTGCTCATCACACAAACATGTGCCCCTAGCGGGATTCAAACCAGCGACCGCTGGTTCAGTAGTTAAGAGCGCTAACCACTGCACCAAACGTGTCGTCAAAAAAATCATAATATTTTAATCCAGAAAATCACTCTTAAAAGTAGAATAACCTTTTCCTTTTGTATTTGCAAGAGCAGTCATTTATAGCAAACAAACTCAAAGTTTATACTAAATTCCACACATTTGTTGAATTTCTGAGTTATGTAAGACGGGCAAAGTTAGACAAGCATTATACAGGGTGTCACGGATATTTAATCCTTTCTCTGGATACGGCGTTTGTTAATATTTAGTAAATATTATTTACCCAATTATGGCCAAGGCAAAAGGAAGGTTATGATTTAAGCAGTCTATCAGTCTATGTTTGCGTTGGTATTTTGTGGGTTCCACATTTGCCGCTAAATTACTAAGCCGATTTTCGTGAATGAGGTAGCAATCAATTCCTTAGTAAATTTCACGTTACATAAGCTTAAAGACAACATTGCAAATGCTTTAACAATATTATTTGGGTTCCTTGAAATAAAAAGTTTACAGTCAATTTAAAGTCATAAAAATACGAAATTCTGAGTACAAAATGTTTACTGAATACAATTATTCGTCTTGGTACAGATTTAAAACTATATAAACTTTTAAGAGTCAGGTATAAAACATGAAGAAAGTCGTGTTACACCACTTATAGTTTCTCTTTTTTTTTCACTTTTCGATTTTCACATCAAATAAGCGTTCCCCTGGTGTTGGGTAGCAGCAACATAAGTACTGGTAGAAGGCTAAAGTTATAATATATCAGGAAAGACGTCTGACTGGGCATGAAAAAGCCGAGTTTCAATTTTCCCTGATTTGGAGTTTTGGAAAAAACTTCACCGACACAAGTCTAGCCCGTTTTGATCATCATCAGGATAATAATATAAAACCTTTGATTAAAGTAAAATAGCGGAAGATAGGTGACGCGCCACTCGAAAGTGGACCGCTAAAATCAGGCCCCCGTCGCCTAATTTCCATAGGATTGCGTATACGGGTGACATTTATAAGACGTGTGACGTAAGGAATGTGTAGTGCCATTTTTTAGCTGACAATTAGTATGACGTGCCGTATCTTCCGCTATTTTACTTTAATCAAAGTATAAAACACATTACATCAGAATAGTAACCGAGCGGACTGCTATAGGTAGCAGGTCTGCTAGATTAAACACATTAAAATCCAACCTTAAAAAGTACAAGACAGTTTTTTTTAAACACTGCCACATTCATCGGAACATACATCTTTGTTGATTCACCAACAAAAGTCTCAAACTCCAAAACTTTGAGTTGTGGTTTTATTTATTTTTAAATGGAGCGGAGCGAATTCGCGCTGAATCTGAGTTTGGGCACAGTTAAGAATTACACAGCTAGAACTTTTCTTTTTTGGTTTTAATTAATCGTTTTTGTTTGTTGATTATCCAAAAATCTAGATTTGAAATTTATTCAATGTTTATTCAAGCTAGGTAGTTGATTCAAGTTTATTTCTATAGAACGATTATTTTAATTGTATTTTTTATAACAATACATTTCAGCCATAGGTAATATTTAGTAAAAAGTTTTTTTCAGCAGTCACCTTCTAAATCTCTGTTTTATGGGTGTTTGTTCCTCTGTTTAGACATATTTGGCGATTAGAGTAATCTTTTGGCATTAGGTCTGCAATATGTACAGTTTGATTATCCATGAAGCTTAAAAATAAAATTCCAGATTATTTATACATTATTTTTTTATTATTATTATTTTTATTAATACAGACCCGCAAAATGGTGTCGTACCTACCATACCGGTGTACAATTCCATATAGACGCCTTCACACACTTCGTACACACATTTTTATGTGTAATATTGCGTATGTGTGTTTTTGATGTTAACCAATAAACGATTTTTCTTTCTTTGTATAAAAAGCATTTTCAGTACCAACCCGTTACCTATGTTATAAATCAAACCTTTTCACAGGAACTGAAACTTCTTTTGTGCGTCCGCGAAATACGAATTGAATTAACGAAAACCTTGGGTTTGGTTAAAAGAGGTTGGGTGAATTCGATACTTTTGCCTATATTGATAGCCTTTAAGTCATACAAATAATAAGCAGTTTTAAATTCATGTTGAATCTTATTTGAAACTTACATCTCGCTCTTTGTATTTGGTGATTGTGTTTTTAGCGTTTACGGACATTGCTGCACAAACATTCACCAACGGCCTCCGTGATATTGTGGCTAGGTACGCTGTGTTTAAATGCGTCGCTGCTCCGAAGGCCCGGGTTCGATTCCCGGTTGGGATACTGTAGAAATTATAATTGTCTTTATTGTCTCCGGTCTGGGTGCTGTAGTTACCACCGTTGTAAATGATTTCTATAACACAAGTGCTTTAGCTACTTTAAAAGCATAGCAATTTATGTGATTGTTGTCTAATATTTATTGATTTATTTATAAAGCCATCTATCGACCATTTCACATCCCTATCGGGGGTTGAATTGGACTAAAAGGGTTCGCATCTCACCTCAGAGCGAGTTCTTTATACGTCCACGTTTTCAATGCGAAATCAACTAGGTAATGTTTTTCAGTGGGTTCTTGCTTTTTTATTTTGTACATGTTTTCATTTTACTAAACAAAAAAGCTAGATTTTTCAGGTGCGGAGTTCTTGTACAAGGTTGGTTTAATAAATCCAACGTAAAAAAACCGGCCAAGTGCGAGTCAGACTTCCCTTGCTTCCCCTTGATTGCCCAAAGAAAATTTTAATGTTTGTATGAAGGACTAAGTGATATTAGGGGTTGTTAAAAATTACCTATATCTCAATAACTACAAATTCGATCTCGTTCAAATCAATTTTTGTTAATAAGTACATCACTTTTTTTTTCTTCAAAATTTCGCCTTACCACTTTTCAACAGAAATAGCTTGAACGCACGACACAAAAAACGGGCAACCGTACTTAACTAAACAACAGAGCTACTAGTAGGTATATTATGTCACGGATCCACCATGTTACAAATAAGTTTAATCTAGTATTTATTCCATAGTGCCTCGGTGGCGCAGCGGTTAGAGGGTCGCATTTTAAAGCGACGGCTGCGCCTGAGGTCCCGGATTCGATTCCCGGGTCGGGCCAAAATATGTACCTGAGATTTTCTGTTCCGAAATTCTCAGGGAAGCCCGTAGCTTGGAAGTTGGCGGTGTTTCACCCCCGTGCCTCGGAAAGCACGTTGCGCCGTTGGTCCTGCGCCTGATCCCTCTCCGGTCGTGTCATATTGCTGTCTGTCCCATCGGGCTATGAGAATAAAAGGAATAGAGAGTGCACCTGTGTTTGCGCACACACTTGTGCACTATAATATGTCCCGCGCAGTCGGTTAGTCGTTGTGACTGGCCACCGTAGTCGATATAGGCTTAAGGGAATTATTATTCGATAGTATAGTGTAGTAAAATCAATCAATCAATCATTTATTTCTTGCAAGTAAATATTATTATTAAATAGTAGTATTTAAAGAGATATGCGCGCGGCTGCAAAGCCAAATGCGAGTTTCATTGACGATTCAATGTTGCGTTACTAACTTTAACGGGCTATTGACCAGTTTCATGGGCTGCAAAAGGTTAAATTAAAATATTACAAATAAAGTTTACTTGTAACGTCCCACTGCTGGGCAAAGGGCTCATGCAAATTATGAGATGGTTCGAGCCATAGATACTCCACCACGCGGGCTCAGTGCGGATTGGCGGAGGGGTGTTTGCAAGGCAAGCGACCAACCTTGCTGGCAGATGGTTCAACCCGCCCATAGGGCCTCTGACTAGGCTTAACGACTAATATCAACCAAATTAAATGTGCAATTTACTTATTCCAAGCCTCAAAGTTTCTACTTATTAGTACAGATACGATACTTGGCACTTTAAGAGAGGTTCATCATATCTTGTTTCCGTTAATAAAGCTACCTATACGCGTTAACTTCAAAACCAAGTATAGGTATTTCTTTTGTGAAAGAAAAATAAAATTGTTTAGCCAAAAAGCAAAATAATCTTAATTAACTAAGGGATTTCTGATAGAAATCTGTCATTCTTATTGAGAAAAAAAATAGTTAACATGTTATTTCGTAGTGCAACTGAGCTTGAGACAAACTAGGTGTATGTCGCTTAGAAATACAGGGTGTCTCGGTCTGTTCAGTGCCTAATGAATAATAGTCTTAATAACCACAAGTGCTTATTTAAATTTAAATCACAAAAAAATTAAAATAAATTTCACATATCGAACCTTAATTTTTAGGGTGCCGTAAGCGAATGGCAAAAATCGGAACCCTTATAGTTTCGTCAAGTCTGTCTGTCTGTCTTTCTGTCCGTCCGTATATCACAGCCACTTTATTCTGAAACTATTAGCATCACACCGCTGAAACTTGGTAGGTAGGTGTATCCTCTTTACCGCTTTCCGATTCAGGTACAAAAAATTTGAAAAAATGAAATTATAGAAAGAAAGAAAGAAAGAAAGAAAAAACGTTTATTCAGCACCAAAATATTTTTACAAAAATTTTCCTTTAAGTTACACTTAAAACTAAACTAAACATTTTGCTCTTACTTTAATGATAACAATTTTTGGCACTGAAATGGCCTTCGCTCAGTATTATAGGGGGGGCTCCCATACATAAAACTAAAACCAAAAACTTTTTTTTTACTCAAACCTATACGTGTGGGGTGTTTATGGATAGGTCTTTTAAAATGACATTGAGGTTTCGAAAACCATTTTTTCTAAAAGTCTAACGTTTGAGATATAAACGCTTCCAAAGTGGTAAAATGGGCATCCCCCCCCCCCCCCCCCCCATCTAACTTTGAACTAAGGAAGTGAAAATTTGGAAAAAAAAATGTAATGTAGATCTCAACACAAACTTTCAACGAAAATTGGTTTGAGCGAAATCGAACCAGCAGTTTTTGAGATATAATACATTTTTATTAACCGCAAATGTAACTTTGTCTTTCATACAAACACTATGAAAAACAAAGTTATATTTGCGGTCAACAAAATATGTTGGTATTTTGGCTAAGTGGAAGTAAGAATACCTAATTCAGTTATAGTTGGCACGGAACCCTCAGTGCGCGAGTCCGACTCGCACTTGGCCGGTTTTTTTTAATTATAATCAAAACCTTTACATTTATATATTTAAAAAAAAACTCACCCGCCGCATTCTGTTCCTCCGATTTAGACATGATTGATTACTTGGTCGTTGTATGTATTCTCACGAAAACTTTGTGCAGTTACTTAATTTTCCACTTTTTCACTCACTGGTGTACTTTTTCATGGAAATGAAACACTGGAACAATTTATGTTATTTATTTTAACAGAAGTTAAATTAAAAAATAAACTAAATAAAACTAAATAACGAGAAAATCCCAACAATTCAACAAAACATTTATTTCCAATCAAGATCGGCCTATTCAAAATTAATTTTAAGTGATTGGTATTTGTAACATCTTGACTACATAAAACGCACTGGAATAATTTATAAAATCTTACGACCCAACGCAACATAAAATACAACTGAAAATGATCCCTATTAGTTCCGAAAATTATGCATTCTATTCTACGTACGTGTGGATTTGTAAACAAAATTGTAACGACAACCTTTTTCAACACGAATGCTTAGAGCAATCGTCAAAAGATCGTAATCAAACGAACAGCTGTATCGATTAACGTATTAATAACACTCCACGAATAGACGAATTGCCTACAAATATGACGAATCAATACATTCAAATCAACCTGTATACTTAACAAAAGAAATCAGAAACAAAAATCAATAACTGAATAACGTTAAAAATAACGGTATTCAACCTTTTTTTAATAACTGGCAGGTGATATCAATGGAAATGGGAAAGATTAGGCGTTCGAAATTCAAACACGGTAACAGGTGGTTTTTGCCGGGAAAGTACGACATACCACCTCGGATCCCGGTTTCGCACTGGCCAGCTAGAATAAGGCAAAGCGCGGGAAAGCGCGTGCGTAGGACTTTTCAAATTTTCGGATGCGTTCCCTTGCTTGAGGATTCGAATATCAGTCTTAATGTTATGACAATAAGGACTTCATTTGCTTGTAGCGATGGCAGCAACTTGTGGCTTGTTAATTCTAAAACGTCACATCTATACAGTCTAACTAATACAAATGTCAACTTTATCACTTTTAAAATAAGTTTGGTAATTGCATGTGATTTTGTAAGAGAAATAATAAACAAAAAATAGTTACAGCTATTTTAATGTGCAAGCCATTTGGTTCGAAACAAAGGGGCGTAATGGACCTTAACGTTATGATTTAAAGTCAATTTTCGAATAATAATGAGACAAGCGAAGAGCGAGACAAGCAGGCGTCTACTTATTTATAGTGGCAAATTGTAAAGTAGGCTCTTTAAAATGTTTTCTTATCTAAACTGAAATAAGACTCTAGTGTGTTTCTTAGTATAGTATGAAGATGAATTGACCGAATTCTATAAGGTCAAATCGTTTTAAGTGATAATATTTTAACAGTGTCTTTGTCTACATAGAGAAACAGGACACAATCATTATTTTTTGTATAATCGAGATTTTCATTTTTATTATTTTCCTTTACAAAGACAGATAATTATTTAAAACAGCACAAAAACAACCGAAAAAATATGTCTTTTGTTGTAGTTAGTCATATTTTTTAAAATATTTTTCCTGTATCTATTCTCGGGTGACAACCACCCCCGTTGAATTTGGCTTGTACTTTTTTTACACCTTGTATAAATAGGTTGTGAATTTCCTCTGTTACCGACTATATTTTCTTTGTATTGACAAAAGCGTTTTCTTAAGAATTCGCTTCGCATTTTTAGAGTTCATTAAGTATTGAGTGGCGACTTAATATCAAGGACCTCGCTAAAAATACTTAGCTCTCAATAGCTGAAGCTGTATTTCATTTTCATTTAATAACAATTTTTTATTTATTTATATTCAAACTCGTGATTTCACGTAGCTTTCCTCGTCTAATCAAGGGTTTTGGTTTAAACTTGCATACTCATTTTTATTACATTACATCACTAGTAAAAAAATATTTTACCAAACAATACTCTAAACTTGGCCCAAATGTATTTGTAGGATCGTCACGGATTTCTAACCGAACCATCAGACATCATGTGGGCAAAATAGGCGATCGTGCAAATAGATAGACGTGATGATCAATCAAACTTTATTGCAGACTTCACAAACAGCCGTTATTGATTCTAATTTAGGTAGGCACTAGGTACACTAAACGTAACGCAGGGCAGTTCCGTGACGTAGATCTTCACAGTACGACGACTCGACCGAAAGTGAGCTCCGATGAAGCGTCGCTGACCGCCACGACTCTGCCAAGCGCGCCAAAACCTTGTTTGACGTGAAACACCGCTAGAGGGCGCGCTGGCGTTTCGTTTAGTGTTGCTAGCTGCGACACGGCCATCCTGAGAGACACACGTCCTCGTGTGTTAATCTGTAACAAGAAGAAAAACCAGCACAGTTTCCGTTCGGCCAATCCTGCTTTTGACCCTAAGTATTTCCTCCCAGGAATAAAACATTCGGTATTGTCATATTAACGTCATAAAGACGAAATGATGAAATGTCATAAAGAGTCAAATCAGATAGCCTTAGAAGTTTTTACAGAAGCTAAACCACCAAGTCCAAGCACCATTAAGATTCATTAAGATTAAAAACCACATTAAAACCATCCATTTTTAAGCACCAGGTTGCACATTCGCGATCACCAGCTATCACAATAGCTCAAACACAATCATCAGTAACCATTCTTCCCCACGGGAAGCCACAGTCTACCTTTGATTCTATGATCTTCGCTACAAGGCAAGATCCGACTGCACCACCCAGAACTGCCGCCCACCGCCTACCCACGGACTACTCATATAGAGCAGACACCGATTTCTACTAGGCTACGGCTACGACATTCTGGTACAGTCTCCGATCCATCGAATCGTGAACCTGTGCATCAACTAGATTCAGCATCATCATTTATCTCATTACTACCAACACAATCTCAATCGGTACTTGGCCCTCTGGCATTTCCCTAACACGAGCGTGTAGTAAAAAGATGGAGGCAGATATTTTAACTACTATCTTTGAAGTCACATAACTTCGAAAAGCACGTCTTTGTATCGTACGGCTAAGGTCTACTAATCTAATCTGCAAACTCGCCAGTATTACCACTAGGGGAAGAAAAAAACAACAGTTTTTAAGAAGCCATAGTAATGCTTGAAATATTCACGAACACATTTAACCAATCCGCAATCGATATTTACAAAATTATTCGCAGACGCACACTAATCCGTCAATTCACACGCGTTTACTAAATTTATCTTAAACGTAGGAAGGTACTCGTGAATTCATCCGCAGTTACGCAAACATAACGACAGCAAACCCGTTCTTTAAAATATCACGACCATTGAAAACACTACGCGAATTACGTAACAAAGCATCGGGTACACGTGGAACATAATATTCTCGATCGCGAAATTAATTATTTCTACCTGACACAGACCTACTATTCACATTTTTACTACCAATAGTAACTAAATAAATTACCTAATTAAAAAGTTTGCCTTGAAATGTACTATCTACGCGTGAAATAAGTTGCCAGGGTCATGTATCATGATCTTTATCAATCGCTTACAACTCTCAGTATTCTCGAGTAACCTCATCACCACGGCTCCTCACAGCCAAACACATTGCTAACATGTCTCAATCATTTCTACACACTACGATCTGACACACAGACCACGACCTCCGCCAGAGTCAAACGCCCATCGCACAGTAAACAGGTTTTCGCTCGGTCTTTCCTGACCTAAATAGCACAATTGTTAAATCTTAAGGTGGCATTAGTTTACACATCGGATACATCAACGTTCATCACAAAGACATTAGTCTTAGTCTAGTTTTTTGCCACAACAAAAGAAAGGGTACCTATCACTATAAAAAGCACTCACAGTCGCACCAACGACTTGACTTGACTCACTAAACAGCGTCGCTACAACGCATTGAGGCTCACAGTATCGCTACAACGACTAAACGACTAATCCCGACTGACGACAATACACCAAAATTTAGTCAATCGTTAGGTTCCAATAGTGGTCAATGTCCTTTTCTACTTCACTATTCGCTATCTACACCGTTAGTAAACAATGTTAAAATATCAGGTAGTAAATAAAGGCTTTAAATTATGAGAGATATCGGCATCATTGAAACTGATATCAATACTGTGATTTGCAATGCATTACAAGATCTTTTAAAAATCTAAACTTACTTGATGACATATTAACGACTAGACCGGGAGCCAAAGGACGACCTTTTTTTTTTTGCTAAGCAGACAGTAATAAATAAGGCAAAACGTTCAAAATAATTTCAAAACGTATGCTATCAACTTTACCGGTTAACATAAATTGCAAATTGGAATCAATGAAATTTCGTGAAATCTAGTTGCAATTGACGCTTCAACGAACCAATGAACTTTCAGTCACCAAGTAACAATAAAATGAAAACTGCTCACCAGATATAACATGAAGATCCAGCAGTGCGTTGACGACGCACACATCGACGCGCTTCTGCCTGGCTGGCTCCACGACAAGTGCTGCAGGCTCGCTTCTTTCCCGCTCCGCTCCGGACAACTGGACTTGGTCCGCAACCGTAGAAGTAGACGACTAGGTCAGATTTTCAGGCAGGCTGCAACACTGGGTCGAGTTAGGTATCTTCTGGTGAATCACTTCACTTAAAGCTTCTTGTTTCTTCTTTAGCTATTCACTGCTGACGCACTTGACAAAAAATGCTCCTTGAAAGAGGGTCCATGTCATTCCAGAAAATGCAACGGAACACAATCACAATTATTCTCCATTGTACGCGAGTTCGATACACACTTGGCCGGTACTTTCGTCACTCGCGTCGCTTTCGGTTGCACGCGTTTGATTTTCGCACTGTCCCTTGATGTATCCAATTTCTTTTCACGTGGGGCGTTACGGCGAATCCCGCTTCTGATGTAGGATCGTCACGGATTTCTAAGTACCGAACCATCAGACATCATGTGGGCAAAATAGGCGATCGTGCAAATAGATAGACGTGATGATCAATCAAACTTTATTGCAGACTTCACAAACAGCCGTTATTGATTCTAATTTAGGTAGGCACTAGGTACACTAAACGTAACGCAGGGCAGTTCCGTGACGTAGATCTTCACAGTACGACGACTCGACCGAAAGTGAGCTCCGATGAAGCGTCGCTGACCGCCACGACTCTGCCAAGCGCGCCAAAACCTTGTTTGACGTGAAACACCGCTAGAGGGCGCGCTGGCGTTTCGTTTAGTGTTGCTAGCTGCGACATATTGATTATTATACCTCTATCCTATCCTCCTTATATCCTCTAAAGTGACGTTTCATATTTTAATTATTGGTTGGTTAGCGGTTATTTGTTGATGGGAAATCAGGCTCTAACTCTGTTTGGTGTGCATTTCTAGGGTTCCGTATCCGAATGGGAAAAAAACGGAACCCTTATAGTTACGTCAAGTCTGTCCTGTCTGTCCGTCCGTATGTCACAGCCACTTTATTCTTAAACTACACTCAGCGGCGCGGAATCTTGGCCAAGCACTTCTTAACACGTTCCGGGACAGTGCCCGCCTACAGGCGTGAAAACAATAAAACATCTATTGTGTCTGGAGTAGTGTCCCGGAACGTGTTAAGCGATATCAAATGTTCGTCGTCCCCCCCCCCCCCCCTAACATTTAAACTAAGCGAGTGTAAATTTTAAAACAAAAATACATAATGTAGATCTTAACAAATACTTTCAACGAAAATGGTTTGAACAAAATTGAACTAGTAGTTTTTGAGATATAGACATTTGCAACAACCACAAACATAACTTTGTTCTTCATACAAATACTGTGAAAAACAGTGTTATATTTACTGTCAACAAAATAAATTGTGGTATTTTGGCTAAGTGGAAGTAAGTGGATCCCCAATTCGGTAAAAGTTGGCGCGGAACCCTCAGTGCGCGAGTCCGCCTCGCACTTGGCCGGTTTTTTTCTTTCATTGCTTCTCTATACGTACTAATAACAACTCACAGGACGTTATATTCATCCAGTATTATAAGTTCGTATCATCCTAACTAGAACATAATGTAATTCTAGCTTAAATAAACGTTGTTTCAAGCGATCCATCTTCAAAGTACATTTATGTATTAACCTACTCAAATCAGCCAAATATCTGCAAACAAGTTTCAACCTTAAACGAAATCGTACAGAGATCATTATTCTTTGCGGTGTTTTGATGGATTTGTGCAGGTTAATGTACCGTTCTGTGTAGATTTGCTTCTAATGTGTTAAAAGGGTTGGGAAGTATATTTATCCTTTGCCTAATGGGTTTCAGCATTTAGGGTTTCAGAACTTTAATCTACTTTTATTATTATTATTTTTAGGGTACTGGTTTAAATAATCTTATTAAATGATAAAATTTGTTTAGACATTTTGGATTAACCTAAATTTTTTGACACTTTTTAAACTAAGTACGGGCAAAGTCCTTTGCGCCTAATCACTTTTCATTGGTAATCGCTTACACACGCGAAACAAAAAGGGCGTCACTCCAGACATAGTTAAGATGTGAGGTGCAAGAGATTTGTGGGTTTATTTTATTTTTAAAAAGAATAATTCTTAAAAAGGATTGTCACGATTGCTTACAATGTTCGCCAAGCAAAGCGAAATAGATTCATTTTGATGTGGATGAATAATCTGAGAGCGTATTGCGTTCTCGCTTTAACCCGTTCAAGTTCCAGACAGTTAAATTTCCACTCAACTAGTTGAGTCGTCAAATTGGCATTGCGATGTTTCTTAACACGTTCCGGTACACTACTCCAGACACAATAGATGTTTTATTGTTTTCACGCCTGTAGGCGTTCACTGTCCCGGAACGTGTTAAGAAGAATTAAAAGTACTTCAATTTCACTCACTCGGGTAGGTCTATCTCACGCACGCTAATCTACTGATTGGATTATACGACATCGCAATACGAATTTGCTAATTCGTCGAAAAGCAGTACCCCAATCACGAACATTTGACGTATTCGTCCCGTAGTCGTAGCGAGTTTACATCAGTCGGCAATGCGAAGCACTCCCGTGTCATGTAGTAAGCTCGAAAGCATTACCGCAGGTGACGTCATACTAAATATGGCACGTCCAGAAACCAGTTAAACGATCTATTTAATTAAAATTATTGAAATATATTATGTTATTCTTATACAAATGATAACGTTACTATAATAGTCCCCTTAGCCGATTTCGACTTCGGTGCCCAGTCACAACGACTAACCGACTGCGCGGGACATATTAATAGTGCACAAGTGTGTGCGCAAACACAGTTGCACTCTCTATTCCTTTCACTCAGATAGCCCGATGGGACAGCAAACTGACCCGACCGGAGAGAGATCAGGCGCAGGACCAACGGCGCAACGTGCTTTCCGAGGCACGGGGGTGAAACACCGCCAACTTCCAAACTCCGGGCTACCCTGAGCATTTCTAAACAGAAAAACATATACATATTTTTGGCCCGACCCGGGAATCGAACCCGGGACCTCTGGCGCAGCCGTCGCTTTAAAATGTGACCCTCTCACGGCCGCGCCACCGAGGCAGTTAATATACGTACGTTAGTACGTACGTGTTAGTACGTTACTATACGAATACTTTGACACAATTATTCGTGATAGGGGTACAGAGCTGCTTAACTGTATAAGCGATATCTATAAATAAATAACAAAGCACATACAAAATGATAAGTGACCGCAGCACGCGCTTATCAGTATGATTCAGGACACGAGCTTTGATTTACAATAACATTCGCCCGGAGGTTATATATGACAAATTGGAAATAAATGTATAACGGCCGAGAGATAAGCCAGCATGCAGCTTACGTAAAATATTGTTATTTAAAGTTTTTCTATCAGTAGGGTGAAAAAAATGGCTTGCCAATGTGTCGGTGGCCGAGTGGTATGGGCATGCGCCCGGATAGCGTCGAACACAGGGTTCGATTCCTTGTTTGACAGTGACACAGTTTATTTTTTGTGACTTCAAAAAAATAAGGTATTCAATTCGACCTGTATGTGTATGTGATATCGTTAGAATTGGATAAAGGACACGTTCGTAAATTGCCCCAGAGTCGTTTAATGTTAGATTAAAGAAAAGCATTAAGAGACTTGACTATATCATTTTGCAAAAAATATATTGAATTTTTAATACAATATTGTTAATTTACTTTGCTTTTATCTAGCGGCATATAAATCTACAAAAAAAATAGGACAACTATTGAATACAATTTCCTGTCCCCAACAATTGTTGTTTGGCAGAAAATAGCGGTTTCGAGCACTTATAAGCAAACTGACGACCGCTTAACGAAATGGCATATTGTGTCATACTGTGTCATGTGGCAGTTAGTTAAATAAGTAAGCGCTCGCAATCGCTATTTTAAGAAGGAAGATGACGTTTGCCTCCCATGGGTACTAACCTTTAAACCTACCAACCTCTTCCTAAAACTTGAAAAAAAAACTGTGACAAGGAACTTCTTTTCGTTGGCTATTGTTTGCGTCATCGTAATTTTCACGCGTTACGCACCCTAGCGGGGCAGTTTTCTATGTTTGAGTTTTGGTGGCCTAGATTGCGGGTTTTCGACACAGATGGCGCTATGATCTAGAAAGACCTGTGCAAGAGATTGAACCCACACAATTTATTTCGTTTTATGTGAAAACCCCGCTATTTACGGCTTATATTACTTTATATTATTTTAAAAGGCGAAGAAACGAACCCATAAAATTAGTTTCGGTCGTGACGCATGGATTTTTACTTTTGGGGCAAGCAATGTATGGCGCGCCGACCGCCTCCTTTGAGTATGTTAATTTGTCGAGGCTTCCAAACACGTGGAATATGCAATATGGAAATGTAAATAACCTGTATATGAATAAAGATATTTGTATTTGTATTTGTTTGTATATTTGTATGTTTGTCAACGGATTTCTCGAAAACGAGAAGTCATAGCGAGAATATCAAGTATATTTCCGCTAAGGGTACAGTGTAAGTTTCATCAAAATCAGTCCAGCAGTTTTTGAAAAAAAGCTATAAAAAAAAACTAAAAAATTCAAAAGTCAAACAATAAAAAATAATTAAAAAATTAAACTGCCTTCAAAAACGCACTAAAATCTTCTATTTAAAAGAAACAAATTCTTTTGGAGTCGGTGCATGATGTCAAGCTTACTGTAGTATGTACACGTATGTAACCAATTATGCTTGATATATAAACTAATCTTATTTCAATAAAGGCAGTCTTATATCATAATTCGGACGTTTCACTCATCTCCCAGTACTCGCCCTACATGGCGACCCTGGCCACGGAATGTGCTTCGCGAATATGAGACCTCCCATATTTGGTGTGGAACTTTTGTGCGGCTAATGAAGTGCGAATAAAATTGAACAATGGATTTCTATTTGCGGTCGCATCATCAAGTGCACGTAAACTTAATAAATCAAATCTCCACTATATTCATTGGACAAAATGGGCAAATCTCAATCAAAGGAGGAGACCGTGATTGTGCAAAATGCAGCCGGCAGTAATGAAGCTGGAATTGAACAATTTCGTTTCCACCTCACCACGACAAATATCTTGCTATCAATCATCGTGTTGCTGATCTGTTTGGGTTTCCTGTACTGTGTGTTCCGGGTGTACAAACGATGTCACACAAAATGGATTACATCAGAGATGTCCAGAAATAATTTGCGGAGATCCTTTTTTCGACAACGGCAGCTCCCAGCACCTACAGACGAGGCGAGTCAACCACAGGCTTATTTTTCTAAAGTGTAAAATCTGTAAAGTGAAAAATGCGTTAAAATAAGTAATAAGTGTCGTTTACGTGCATATAAAATACGTAAAGCGTGCAGTGTCGTATTCCGTATTAATCGATTATGTCAAGAATTAGACTTTATTTTAAGTAATGAACTTTAAGTAGTAAAAGTGCGTTTAGTTCAGTATTTAATCTCAATTAGAGTTTTCAAATGTGCTCAAAATATTTACGTGAGTATTCAATCTTTTTATGTACGTCTTGGTGGTAAGTTATGACTTTAGAGTTACAACTATTGTATGAAGAATTAAAAAAAATAAGAACATATTTAATTAAAATCGGCCCAAGCCGTCGTGAAGGAAATATATTACAAGTAAAACTTAATGAATCAAAAGAGTTATTTAGTTGTTATTCTGATTGGTTGGTAAATTTTAGAGACGAAGTAAATCAAGGTAAAATTGAAAGTAAAGATATTCCATTTTATGAAAATTATTGTAAAAACTTCGAATTACTTCATACAAGTATTTTACAATTGTGTCAGCTAGAAAGTGTTGAAAGCGAATCACCAACAAAAATGGATACTTTTGATTTAAAGACAGCTTTGACTTTATTGCCTGTTATGTCAGATGACGAAATCAGTACAAAGCAACTAATAGATAATATTCATTATTACGATTCTTTGCTCACAAAGTCCGAGTGCAAAAAGAATTTAATTAAATTTGTCTTAAAAAGCAGACTATCACAAGCTGCAAAATTACGTCTTAAAGACGATTACTCTAGCGTCACAGAGCTGATAAGTGACATGAATAAAGAATTATTGCCAAAAAAAGGCGCAACTGCAATTCAAAATAAATTGCAAAAAACAAGACAAAATGAAATGTCAATTTCTGAGTTTGGAAAGGAAATAACAGAACTATTTGTGGACCTTACGATATCGCAAGCCAATGGAAACACGGAATGTTATAATATTTTAAAACCTATTAATGAAAAACAAGCAATCAAACAGTTTTCAGATGGCTTACGAAATCGTAGGCTCAGTACTATCATTTCCGCTAGGAACTATAGCTCCCTGAAAGACGCGATACAGGCGGCTCAAGATGAGGATACTTCCACTTCCACCGCAGGTGAAGTGATGGGTATGTACAAAAGAAATTCTTATCCTTCAAGAAGTTTTAACAACTCTAGGTACCCACGCGGAGGACGTAATAGACATATGTCTTCGTATCGGGGACAAAACAATGCGTTTCAAGTAAACTCGCAACGTACATGGAATCAGTCAAACCCGCGAGGCCAAGGGCAACGAGGACAAGGACGAGGACAACGAGGACGTTATAATCGAGGTACGTTTAATAGATATCGTGGAAATCGAGGGATGAGAAACAACACAGTTAACGTCATTAACCAGACTTCCGACGTTACACCGGAAGAACCAAAGTTAGACGAGTTTTTTCGTGAATAAACAAAATCATTCGATCTTAGCTAGTAATAGCAATTGTTTTATTAAGCTATTAATTTCACCACATAATAAAATTTATTCATTTTTAGTCGATTCGGGTGCGTCATTGTCCGCTATAACATACAAACATGTGATCGAATTAAGCATTCCATTCCATAAGGAGAGTGTAACTATAAATGGACTAGGTGGCAAAGTTCAAACTATTGGATATGTTTACATTCCACTGACTTTCGATGGACACATAATTAGTCACAAGTTCTTTGTGTTTAATTCATTGCCAATTTTGTCGAATGGAATTTTAGGTCGTGATTTTTTAAATAGATTTGGAGTACGTTTAGATTTTGGAAAAAACATTATGACGTTAAAAATAGGAAATGATCAAAATATTTCTTTACCAATTACAAGTAATCATAGTGTGAATGTTTTGGAAATTCCGCCACGCAGTGAATCGCTACATTTTATTCAAACGGAATTAAAGACCGATTGCGTTATTTGCTCGGAAGAATTACATGATGGTATTTATTTAGCAAGTTCAGTAGCGACTCCAATTAATGGAAAGATACCGATAAAAATTTTGAACGTTACAGAAAAAGCATTTACATTATCAAATATAAATCCTATGATACATGAACTTAATGAATATAATATTTGTACTTTTGAACAAAATGATAATAATTCAGACCGAGTGAAAAAATTGTTTTCTCTATTACATTTAAATGATTTAAATACGGAAGAAATGGAAAGTATTAAAAATATTTGTGCCAAATATGCAAATATTTTTTATTTACCAGGCGATAAATTAAAGACCACGAACATTTACACCCATAATATTTCTTTAAAACCAAATGTAACTCCAATTTTTTCAAAACCCTATAGATTACCCATTAGTCAAAAAGAAGAAATTAAAGTTCAAATTACTAACATGCTCAAAGAAGGAATAATAGAACCTAGCAAAAGCGACTGGTCAAGTCCTATATTACTAGTGCCAAAAAAAGTTGATTCAACGGGTCAGAAAAAATGGCGATTAGTAGTCGATTACCGAAAATTGAATAATTGCATCGAAGATGACAAATATCCTCTTCCAGATATTACAGAAATATTAGAATCATTGGCAGGAAGCGTCTATTTTACACATTTAGATTTGCACCAAGGTTACTATAATGTGAATTTAGATGAAAATTGTCGAAAATTAACAGCTTTCAATTCTGGTCAGTATCAAATGACTCGAATGCCTATGGGCTTAAAGACAAGTCCCAGTTCATTTTCAAGAATGATGAATTTAGCAATGTCAGGCTTAAATAATGAAAAATGCCTAATATACCTTGACGATTTAATAGTTTTTGGTCGTAATTTAAATTGTCACAACAAAAATTTACAGGACGTTTTTGAGAGATTGCAAAAGGTTAATTTGAAATTAAATCCTACAAAATGTTCATTTCTTAAAAAACAAATTTTATACTTAGGCCATCTTATATCTAATCAAGGAATAATGCCCGACCCCGATAAGGTGAATACTGTTAAAAAATATCCCTGTCCACAAAATGCAGACGAAGTCAAAAGATTTGTCGCATTTACAAATTATTACAGGAAATTTATACCACAATTTGCTGAAATTGCTCACCCATTAAATCAACTTTGTAGAAAAAATACAGATTTTAACTGGAATGAAAAATGTCAAGAATCATTTGAAACTCTTAAAAAATGTATCATATCACCCCCAGTCTTAGACTATCCAGATTTTTCAAAACAAAACTATTTTACATTGCAAACTGACGCGTCTAATAAGGCAATTGGCGCAATTTTGTCGAATAAAAATGGACGACCAGTAGCTTTTACCAGTAGAACGCTTAATAAAGCTGAATCAAATTATCCTGTCATAGAGAAAGAGTTGTTAGCAATTGTTTGGGCGGTTAAACATTTCCGTCCTTACTTATATGGCCAATATTTTAAAATTAAGACAGACCATAAACCTTTAGTGTACCTGTTTGGTATGAAAGACCCTTCCAGCAGGCTAATGAAATTTAGATTGGTATTAGAAGAGTATAACTTTGATGTAGAATATGTTAAGGGTTCAGATAATGCAGCTGCAGATGCTTTATCTCGAATCACTTTGACATCAACTGAATTAAAAGAAATGAATAATAATATTATTAATGTTATGACAAGGGCACAATCGAGAAAGATTAACAATACCGATTCTACTACGTTGGACGTGATACCTACAGACTTGAGGCCTGATCAACCAAAAGTCGTAAGTACTCATGTAAAACCAGCAGAATCAGTCGAACTTTGTATGATAAATAATGATAATTTCAACAAAATGAAGAAACTAGGAAATATCAGCAGGGAAAATAAAACTTTTTGTTATGATGAAAAGAAAAATATAATTTTTATAAAATATTTAAGCTCTGACTCACGAATGCCGCGACGCGAATTCGTGAGAGAACTTAACATTTTCTGTAAATCTATAAATGTCAATGAAGTATGCATAATAAAAAAAGATGATAATAAAGAATTTATTAAGAAATTAGTTGAGGAAATTCAATCTATGAAAGGATGGACCGGTCCACGCGTATGTATTTTAAATAATGTAAAAAGTGTATATGATAAAGACGATAGAAAAGTTATTTTAAATGATTTCCATCTCCTGCCTAGCAGTGGCCATGCAGGCATGAGAAGGATGGTCAATAATATTAAAAAGTATTATTATTGGCCAGGTCTTGATAATGATGTTAGAGATTATGTAAGGCGATGTGATAAATGTCAGCGTCAAAAACATTCTTTGCCAATAAAGGAACCAATGAATATTACAACAACTGCTAGTACAGCATTTGAAAAAATATATTTAGACCTTGTGGGTCCATTTGAAATTGATAATAATAACTACTCTTACGTTCTAACTTTGCAATGTGAACTTACCAAATATGTTGAAGCTTATCCCTTAATTTCTAAAAAAGCAGAGGAAGTAGCAAAAAGTTTCGTCACCAATTTTATTCTCAGATATGGAGTGCCACGAGAAATTACTACAGACAGAGGGAAAGAGTTCATTGCAGCGACTTTTCAAGAGGTATGTAAATTACTACAAATAAAGCAATTAAACTCTACAGCTTATCACCATCAGTCTTTGGGTGCGCTAGAAGTATCACATAAAAATTTAAATTCTTTTCTTCGTATACAAACAGATAATCATCCAGAAACATGGAGCAGCTGGCTTCCATTTTGGTCATTCGCATTCAATACTACAGTTCATACTGAAACCAATTTTACCCCATATGAACTGGTGTTTGGTAAAAAATGTTCACTACCAAGTAATCTAATAACAGACCTAGAGCCACTTTATAACTATGAACATTACCCATGTGAACTTAAATATCGGTTACAAATGTCTCAAAAAGAGGCTAGAAATAACTTATTGAAATCAAAAGATAGTAGGAAAACCATGTATGATAAATATACTAACCCTATAACATACAATGTGAATGATTTAGTATTAGTGAAAAATGAAACAGGAAATAAGCTAAGTTCTTTGTATTCAGGTCCTTATAGAGTAGTGAAAGATAAGCCACCAAACGTAGAAATTTTTAGAAACGGAAAAACTGATTTAGTGCACAAAAATCGCACAAAATTGTATATTCAGTAATTATAAAAAAATATATATACTCTGTAATTTCGTACTCTGTATACTAGTTAAGTATTTTTTTAAAAATGTGTATTCAATTGCATGTTGTTTTTAACTTATAAAAAAAATGTATCTGTCTCTACATTTTTTTTTCTTTTGGATGGATGGTGTAGTATGTACACGTATGTAACCAATCATGCTTGATATATAAACTAATCTTATTTCAATAAAGGCAGTCTTATATCATAATTCGGACGTTTCACTCATCTCCCAGTACTCGCCCTACATTACATTTGTACACCAAGACTTTTCTTCACCCATGTTGGCCTATTCTTCTAGTTCATGACCTAATCAATCTACGGTTTTCGGTTGAACCACTTCTTACAGGACACCCTGTATTTATACCATATATTTGTAATGGGTTCGCTCTTGTTTCCAGACTAGACCAAACGTGGCGTAGGTAGACACAGATGACGATGAAACGAGCTCTCCCAGAAAAAGCCTGTTCACTCTGTCTTTTCTCTTAGTCTTTCTTCACTTCTGTCATTCCTTGCGTTTGTTAGATGGATTACTCCTAAGGTAAAATAAAAAATCATCAAGCACATTTGATTTTCATGCCCTTTCATAGTAACTAGTATTATTAGACTACAAAAATAACGGTTGATAATAGTCGTTAAGCCTAGTCAGAGGCCCTATGGGCGGCTTGATAAAGTCTGCCAGCAAGGTTGGTCGCACCCTCCGCCAATCCGCACTGAGCCCGCGTGGTGGAGTATGGCTCATACCACCTCATAGTTCAGTTCTGGCCTTTTGCCCAGCAGTGGGATGTTTACAGGCTAACTTAACAATTAATAGACAAAGATATAATCGAACGATATTTCAAAATTATTTCCAATTCCTAAATCACCACATTGTATCGGTAAACGATAATTCGTAATAATCGGCGACAAATATGGAAATATGGCCGCTTACGGTATACGGATTAATGAAATTAATATTCAACAGCATTTAGAGCTATGTTTAAACAAGATAGCTACTTTGTTAATAATACTAGTGATTTTTCATGACTTTGTCCACGCAAAAAAAACGCGCAAACGTAGGTTTTTACCAATTGTAACGACGTTAAACCATTATAAATAAATAAAAATAAATATACGCCAGACAACACACCAATTGTCTAGTTTCGTGGTAAGGAATTTTCTTTCCGTGTGTTACGAAGTACCAGACAATGATGATGATGAGGGCGTCTCCCATAAATACCATTAGTTAAATAGTTAACTTAGATCACGAAACTGACACTTATTTGTAAATATTCAACCATTGATAACGATTTTTAAACATTAATTTATTTATTTTATTTATTTATAACACTTCATGCACAAACAAAAGGTACATATGGCGGACTTAATGCTAAAAGCATTCTCTACCAGTCAACTATTGGTCTATACAAAATTTATATTTATAGAATTATATTTATAGAATTTAGTAAACTGTCAATCAAAAAACCAGCTCTTTGACGCTTGTTGACACTTGACTTGCTAGATTCCTCCTCTTCATCATTATCATCATTATCAGCCAACGGACGTCCACAGCTGAACATAGGCCTGCCCCAAAGTTTCCACATCGACCGATCAACTACGACGAGAATTCCTCGTCTGTCACAGGTTCACAGTTGTCTTTTTACAAGTGCAATTTATATTATTAAGTTTGTATGGTGACAAAACACTATAAAAACAAAAATAAACTATAGCTATCTAATTATAATAAAGCCCACTTGCGCATTATGATTTAACGCAGGATTACGCTAATCCTGGGTTTAACCCGGGATTTCTGTCTTTGTCAAAGTTAAATAAACTGACAGAGTCAGAATGATGATTTAACATAAATATAACTTTTATAATAGGACAAGTTGTTCTTGATAGTATTTTGATATCACAAATCCAAAACGGCACATGAAAAGGTACGTACGTAAGGTTTGACGACCTCCGTGGTGTAGTGGCTAACCACGCTGGGTTTCAAGGCGTCGCCGCTCCGAGGTCCCGGGTTCGATTCCCGGTCGGGTCAATGTAGAAATCAAAATTTTCTATATTGTCCCGGGTCTGGGTGTTGTGGTACCACCGTTGTGTCTGATTTCCATAACACAAGTGCATTAGCTACTTACTTTGGGATCAGAGCAATGTATGTGATTATAAATAAAAATGATTTCTTCTTCTTCTTTTATTTTCGCAAAACATCATCTTGAAAGGTCAATAAAATATTAAATGCCGACATAACAAGTTTATTACTCACAGATAGAACCTCTTTTAATCTTTACGAGGAAAAGAGCAGGCCGTTAAGATACTAAAAGTGGGTAATCGGTTTATAACTTATCCGCTCAAATAACGCTATTTTTACGTATTGAATTATGTCAAAAAATTATGGAAAAATGGTCAAAGTCGGGAACTTTGAAATTCTTTTTATACATTTTGTGTCAAAATTATGTATTAACGTCAGACGACACTAATCAAAGAGAATCACACATTGAAGAGTAAGATTCAAAAATCCCTTGAACATCGCAGAAAGGTTGTAAACCTACACATAACTTATTTTATTACCAATGAAACCGAGTTTAACTTAAATATAATACTGGTTTTACAATATTTTTAACACTCACAGTGTCATATTTTATTCTTAAGGGCCAGATATTCCATTTTTACGATGTTTCGATTGAGTTTAAACATGGAAACACTAATTATTTAAATCTCGAATCTATATATGTTATAGAAGAAGATTACTAGAAAGCTGGATTGTGGTTGGAAACACGATTGTAATTACTTTGCTCGATAATAATTGCCTCAGAAGTGGGCCCCTTTTTTTTCGTATTTTCTATGTAGTTTTCAAATTATTGGACTTATATTTATGAAAATCACATATTTTAGTAGGTAATTCCATTCTACACATATACATGTTAAAATGATTTCAAAATGTTTGTTATTTAGATCAGAATAACGAAATATCTAAAAACACTTTATTTGACCTATTTCGACTTTTTTGATCTTGATTTGCTCAAGCTACACAGATGTGAGGAACAGGGGATTATAAGAATATACATTTTGACCACATTAGTGAGATCTCAGCTATGAATCAAATGATTTTTTTTTAGTTTTTATCGGTGTTATGTTCAGGCAAAGAAAGGTCCATTTTTTTCATTAGTCTGTATTCTTTCTTACAAGCAGCAAATTCTTCCAATTGTCTTTTTAAGATTACTTTAGACACCAAAGATGTTTAGGGCGTCCAATCGTTTTTTTCCAGTTTTATTAACATTTTCATTCATAAAACACTGATTTAGTGATTCTCACACTTGTGACGATGGTGATTCGCGCAACGACTTTGACGCAACAGTTGATCGTCGTGTCATCTCTATTCTATACATGCAAGCAGAAATAGCGCTATCTTTTTATTCAAATGACAAGCACGAGATACCATTTCCTCATTCCCCTTGACGCCACTGCGAACGCTGGACCTATGTCAATTTTTGCAATTTTATTTGCGTACTTAATTACGTAAAACACCTAAGAACTAATAATAGCTAATTTCGCCGCGCCGCGTCACGCTCAGTTGGATCAGCACCAGTCTTATACTAATCAAAGGTCGCGAGTTCAAATCGGGGGTATCATGAATATTTTTCTACATAGTCACAATATTTTTTTAGAAAACGAAATAAGTATTTATTTTAATTTTTGGACATTTTAACATTTAAAATAAAAAAAATTAAAAATAAAAACTAATTAAATTTTTAGGTTTTTTTTAAAGTAGCAAATCCTATTAAAAAAACTACATAACAATGAAAATAAATTTCAAAAAGAAAATTAGTATCAAAAACATCATCACCATGCGGATAAATCTCCTCAATGCCATGAGGATGGAACCCCCAACCTCTACGTGTTAAGCAAAATAAAAAGAGAAAGGCTGTAGCGACATATATAATTGTTGTGAATAAATGAACTATATTTTTGTACCAATCGTAGAGATGAATCCGTTTCTATAGTAACAATATAAACAAAAAGCATAAAACACTCATGTCAAATTTTTGTAGTTTTGAACATTTTCTCTATTTGGAAAAATCAGAGCTAAACCATAACTGTAGGTTTAGCAGTAATCTCAAATGCTAAAGCTGTGCCCTGGTGACTCTAGTATATTGGAGACGAGAAAATATTATATGAATTTGAGGGAGGGAGAAAATTATTAGGTGATAGGTCTATATTAATTTTATTTATTTATTTACATCTAGACTCCTGTGACAAAATACAAACATTGGAGGTTAAGTTAAGGTCGGTCTAGCTCTCTTCGTGTATGGAACTCAGGTTTCCATGTTATTTACGTACGTACGTACACATTTTCTGAATCGTGTAGTAATAATGCATTGACTATCTATCTCTTATTTGGTGACATGGACTTGAGCGACGAACATGGAGATTACTCAGTATAATCCAATTATATTTGCATTCAGAAATGTCAAATCTGAATAATTTTTTCAATTTTGTTCTGTCGAAAATGTGTGGAGACTGTCTTAATTTTATTTTTATAACCGTTCCTCAAATTGCTGTTACTGAATATCCAAAACAACTTTGGTGTTTGTGACACATAATAATTCTATTAATCTTGTAGTTAGCGCCAAATGGCGCTTCGGGGTCACGAAGGGTTCCGTACCATTATCTATGAAAATGGCATAAACATCATATCTGTTGTCAGGGAGTCCCATACAAAAGATATGAAGTTCTAATAATGGGGCAGCCCCTCATTATTATCATTATCAGAGTAGATAAGTTGTATGAGAGCAACCTGAAAAAAAAACTGTTTTTTAAGTTTTTGTTTTTTCAACGGCAACATGAATACATCCTTCCTGAAAATTTCAACTGTCTTACTATCACGATTCATGAGATAAACCCTGGTGTTGCCCTTTCGGTGTAGGAACTCATTCTCATCATAATTCATTCCTTGTAGGGAGGTGTCTCAAAAATATTTTAAAATACATATTTTAGGCGGTGTGATTAGGATATAAAGAAACCCATGCCAAATTACAGTTTTATAGTAAAAAAGGTCTATAAGCTAGACTACAAAAAGTCAAACATGGCAAAACCATATATGGTTTATCAAAGTAATTGTGTGGGTGCGGTGCTCTAATTAACAAACCTAGACAGTTGAAATATGGCATCTAGCTAGGTAATAATGTGTAAGCGAAGGAAAAAATCTGAAAACAAAAGAAAGTTTTTTAATTGTAGGGTCTGAAACCGTTATAATTAAGTGGATGGAAGCTTGCACAAAATATGTATTAATGATTTATGAATAAGCAAATAAATATTTCTATAAAAAGTTATGATATCCCAACAAAAACATCAATGTGAAAAATGATAGCCAAGTTCAATGCTCAGTATATTTGATAGTGAACTTCGCCGAAAAAAGTATTGCATCTAAATGAGAGATTACTACTAACTACTTTTGCCTTACTATTTTCTTACTTTCTAACACATGATAGTCAAGTCATTTTTATAGTTCAGGCTGATATTAAGCGAGTATTTTAAGCGTGGTGTGGGTGATTAATTTACTTGAACCATTTCACGGGACATCCAAAATATACGCGGGCGACGTCGCGGGAGACGACTAGTAAATAAAAAACTTTGATATTATTAAAGGATTACTGAAACGATAAAGAAACCTTTGTCTTTAATTTAGCTTTCCATATTTGTAATGTTAAACGGAAGCGTGAAACATACTGCGCAGACCCTAGATAAACTGGGAACAGGGCAAGAGAATGATGATGATGATTTGAAATGTTATGAATTTCAGTGTGTAAAAAAAACCATGACAAAATTCTCGTGATGGGTGAACTTTGACTTATATACCTACTGGTTTGTACGGAACCCTAAATTTGAAGTGCCATATCTGTAATGGTCTTCAGTCATCATCAATTGGAAGACTGATGGAAGATAGTAGTGAGACTATAACTGTGTCGACAAAAAGGATCTTAATATAAACCACCTAAATGTTATTACATTACATTTCCTACACCTATGGGTTGGCTGGAAGAGGTATCTTTTAGGGATAAGCCCACCTTTGTTCACATTGTGACTTCTTGTACCTATTTTCTGTACATCTTATAAGTGCAATAAAGAATATAATAAATGTTATCGGATATTCTTTCTTGTTTTTATAATGGTTACAGGTTGCTGGCATAAAGTGCTGACCAGTCGTGTGAGAATGAAATGCCACTCTTTGCGTTCCTTGTTCTTTCGATAAACGTTTAGACTAAAAAGCATGTATGGTGTACTAAAGAAACCATTTTGTAAAAGTTCTTAGGGGTTCTGCTAGATGGCGTGGGTATGTTACTTACAAAAGCGCATGAAGTATCTTATTCAAGAAAATTTTGTTCCTTAAATAAACACTAGATGGTTTAATTATACACGAGATTTGTAAGACAAAGTTGACAGAAAAAGTTTTGTGCGGGGGTGCTGGTGGGGGAAGCGCCCCGCACTTTTAACAAGGGGGCGGGGCTTATGAGATAATTTGACGGAATAAGACGGCCTTAAAAGATGAAATATGAAACCAAATAGTAGTAGATGGCGCTAACGTCACGCAATGACGTATCAATGACACCAAGAATTTCGCGCGGTCGGACCGACAGCACGGTAGCTCAATTGGAAGAGCAGTTGGCCCGGTTAGCCAGAAAGATGCTGGTTAGAATCCCGGCCGTGCGCAATTTTTGGTGTAATATTTTATCTTTTAAATATAACACTCCCAAAAGCCATATATCTCAAACTAATAACAACGCATACGATTTTAATCTACCGCATAACAAAACCCGCGCCCGTGTAGTAATTACTCTATTGTTCGAAACAAAATGGCGAGTCATGTGATTAATATACGCACCTTGACTGCACAGCCTTTGCTTTGTACCTAAGCCATAGCGCTACAGTTATGTTTTTTTTTATATGATATAGGTTTGCTCTTGTCACTAGACTATCCCAAATGCATAGACAGGGACGAAGATAAAGCGAGCTCACCCAGAAGAAGCCTTTTCACTCTTTTTTGAAAATAACAGGGTCATAGACCGATGGAAACACAGATGCGGGTAGAGAGTTCCACTCTTTTGCTGTGCGCATTGTGAAAGTAGACGAGAAGCGCTTTGTTCGAGTCAATGGAATATTAACGAGGTATGGGTGGTAATCCGCAGTGCGTTGCACAAAAAGGGAGCTGGTGGAATGAGCTCATGGAGGTTCTTTGCACACTCTCCAAAGTAAAGCCTGTAAAAAACCGACAGGCAGCCAACTTTACGGCGGTGAGCCAAGCTATGGTGCTTGGCGCTAAGAGTGTCATCACCGACAAGCCTCCACTGCATCGAGTGCGGCTAGCTGGTACTTAGCTGATCCGTCCCAGAGGTGACAACAATACTCCATGCAGGAACGGACTTGAGCTTTGTAGAGTGTTAGAAGCTGTGCAGGCGTGAAGTGTCGTTTAGTGTTCATCTTCATTATTATTACCAGCCAAAGGACATCCACTGCTGAACATAGGCCTCCCGCGCGGTTTTCCACAGCGACCGGTCGTGAGCGGTCTGCATCCAGTGTGACCCTGCGATCTTTACAAGGTTGTCTGTCTATCTTTTTGGTGGACGTCCTACGCTGCGCCTTTGGTCGAAAGGTCTCTAATCTAGAATTTTCTTTCTCAATGGCATATTAATGTTAACATTTCAAAATTGACAGTTTAAATGTAAATTGTTAAGTTTCCACGTGCTCAACAACGCTGAAAGAAAGAAAGAAAAAATTCAACCCAAAAAAAGGACGCTTAGCATTCAAGTCGTGGCAGCCAGACCGATTTTTAACCGACGTTAAAAGGGAGATTCTTTTGTGTATGTGTATGTATGTTTGACCGCTAATTTCTCGCGTTTGGCTGGACCGATTTAGATGCTGTTTTTTAAGATTTTTATTTTGTTGGATTTGTCTTAACCCCGATTAAAACTAAAAGGCGACGGGGTCGTGATGAAACGAAGATGGCTGGCACCGCTAGTTTTAAATAAACATGACGTGTTTAAATCAAAATCAATAGCCATTCCAGTCCACATTTAACCAACTCGCTCAACTCTTAGGGCTCTCAATCCGACATTTTGGTAAATTGCTAAATTTCCGAACGGAGTCCTTCATCCCCTCCCTTCGAGTCCTCAGAAGCTGACACCAAACGACCCGCAGGACTTATTACGTAACTTAAAAGCAATCGCAATTCATGTCAAAAATTGAAAATGCCTGAAAAAAATATAAATCTTATAAATAAGCGGCCAAGGCCAACTAAAGGTTGTGGCTTGTAATGGGAGCAAAAATTTAAAATAACCAGTAATAAATTGTGAATAGTTTGAATTATGCTGTGATGTAATGTTTTTGCAAGCGCAAGTAAAAGATTGCGATGTGCGAGCAGATTATACAGGGTGTGGGCTGTAATAGAAGCAAAAATTTAAAGCATAGCGCCATTAAGTAACCAATAATCAATCCTAAATGGTTTTGATTTTTATAATGATAAATAAATTTATTATTATTTTCTAACAAAATAAATCGAACCAGATACATTGATTAGCAATTATTACTTTGGTTTACTATATCTCTGAGAGGTACGTACGTACGTTCCGGGACAGTGAACGCCTACAGGCGTGAAAACAATAAAACATCTATTGTGTCTGGAATAGTGTCCCGGAACGTGTTAAAGCATTTAAGAGCACTATGGCTAGGTCGAGGTACTACGTATACTCTGTAGAATCATTGGTAAATATTTTTGCTGCTAATACAGGCCACACGTTGTATAGTTACACTGCACTGCACTGCATGGTTGTTGTTTTTTTGTCTGTTTTTGTTTTTTGATTGTTTTTTTTTGTTGTTTTGTAATATGTTAATTTGTCATGCGATTGCGTATGTTTTTTTTTATTTGTGAACTCGTTTAAATGTGTGTGTGTTTGTGATGTCCTAAATTAATAAATTCATTTTCTTTCTTTCTTCTTTCTTTCTAGTTACACGACAACTCGAAAGCAGTCAAGTTAGGTAGCAGCCCTGTCGACTGGATCCAATATGGCGGCGGAATAAATAATGAATATTGCCGGTGCACATGAGATTGCGGATCGAGACTGATGCGGAGACGAAGCGAGAGGTTTTTATCACACTGATATTATAAGTTTAGTATATCCTAAAGGTGTGCAAGTAGTTTTAAAAAATAACAAGTAAATAAAAAAAATTGGTTGCCTGTAAAGTCGGTATACGGGCGAAAGTTTTACGTGACAACGACTTTTGATGTCTGTCTCTCTCGCTCTTAGGCGGGCTAACCATGCCCGAGTGGAAGGGACGCGTGCCTCTCACTCGCTCTCATTGTGAGCGCATAACGTGAGCGGAGCGTAACGCAGTTTCTTGAAGTGTCACCCGGCAAACCAATTTATAAGACTTTGTCACGTCAAAACTAGCCAAGTTTGAGTCGGACTCGTGCACGAAGGGTACCACCAGGTAATCGATTGACATCGTGCAGAAATACAAAATTAAGAAATTGTGTCAATTTCAACTGTCTAGCTTAGCGGTTCTTAAGCTACAGCCTGATGACAGACAGTGAAGTCTTTGTAATAGGCTCCCGTTTTTAACCTTCGGGTACTTCGTTATTACAATTTATTGTAAAAAGGTGGACTTACTATACTATAATATATACTATAGAATGTAGCTTAGAAAGGGAAGTTACAAATAAGTGGATGACATTCTCAACAAAAAACAAGATTCCATACTCGTCTCGTATATTTTCAGATAACGAATAAATACAATATCATGTGGACCGTGACTTTCAACAAACAGTTGACCCTTTGATTTGCAACAAAGAGAATTTCGGATTTTCAACCCTATTGTTACAGTTAAGAGGTTTCAAGGAAGTCCTAATGTTCGCTGTTAAAATTATTGATTGTTGGCCTAATTTTCATCATTTTAAAGCGACGGCTGCGCCCGAGAGGTCCCGGGTTTGATTCCCGGGTCGGGCCAAAAATATATATAAATATATACCTAGGTTTTTCTGTTCAGAAATTCTCAGGGAAGCCCGGAGTTTGGAAGTTGGCGGTGTTTCACCCCCGTGCCTCGGAAAGCACGTAAAGCATTTGGTCCTGCGCCTGATCTCTCTCCGGTCGTGTCAGATTGCTGTCCCATCGGTTTATGAGAATAAAAGGAATAGAGAGTGCACTTGTGTTTGCGCACACACTTGTGCACTATAATATGTCCCGCGCAGTCGGTTAGTCGTTGTGACTAGCCACCGTAGTCGAAATCGGCTAGGGGGATCTTGTGATCGGTCGCTGGGGAAAATATTGGGCGACACCTTTGTTCAGCAGTGGACGTCCTTTGGCTGATAATGATGATGACCTACTTATTTTAGTCATAACCCAAAACCGAAAAAAGAACAGGTTTTATATAAAATACTAAACATACACTACTACCTACTAAGTAAGGCAAGCAAATTATCCATGCTAAAACACGCCATAAAAACGAGATTTAAAAATATTTCCGCGTAATTCTATTTTTCCTGCGACGATTTATTTCAATTTGCCTAATCCGAAGAGAAAATCTCGGGCATTTTACATTCTGCGGGGATTTGAGAGAAATATTATGTTTCTGGTGGAGCGCAGGTTTCAATGAATTAGAAGATGAATTAATAAGTCACCTTAAGCTTTTTTATTTTAAGCCAAACTTTACACATTAGCGTAGGTACTTATGGCTTATAATTTCTACAAATTGAATTAAGTACTTGCGGTCCCAGTGAATTTCGTTTCCCCTCTATTTGGGGCAAAGCCGCGAATTCGTATTAGGTACTTGGCGAGGCTATATTACTTGAATGTAAATTCATAATGAATGGGTAAAATTCGTCAAGTCCTAATTCGTCAAATTTTCAATAATAAATGGTTGATTATCCCATAATTTTGTTGGCTTTATTCATCAATTCTTCAGGCTTCATTCAAAGGACACGGTCGACGCGCCATACATTGCTTGCCCCAAAAGTAAAAATCCATGCGTCACGACCAAAACTAATTTTATGGGTTCGTTTCTTCGCCTTTTAAAATAATATAAAGTAATATAAGCCGTAAATAGCGGGGTTTTCACATAAAACGAAATAAAATGTGTGGGGTCAATCTCTTGCACAGGTCTTTCTAGATCATAGCGCCATCTGTGTCGAAAACCCGCAATCTAGGCCACCAAAACTAAAACATAGAAAACTGCCCCGCTAGGGTGCGTAACGCGTGAAAATTACGATGACGCAAACAATAGCCAACGAAAAGAAGTTCCTTGTCACAGTTTTTTTTTCAAGTTTTAGGAAGAGGTTGGTTGGTTTAAAGGTTAGTACCTATGGGAGGCAAACGTCATCTTCCTTCTTAAAATAGCGATTGCGAGCGCTTACTTATTTAACTAACTGCCAGTTATATGACTTGTATGACACAATATGCCATATCGTTAAGCGGTCGCCAGTTTGCTTATAAGTGCTCGAAACCGCTATTTTCTGCCAAACACAACAATTGTTGGGGACAGGAAATTGTGTTCAATCGTTGTCCTATTTTTTTTGTAGATTTATATGCCGCTAGATAAAAGCAAAGTAAATTAACAATATCGTATTAAAAATTCAATATATTTTTTGCAAAATGATATAGTCAAGTCTCTTAATGCTTTTCTTTAACCAAACATAAAACGACTCTGGGGCAATTTATGACCGTGTCCTTTGACGAATTAGGACTATTCTGGGACTTGGATGACATCACGTCAAGCTAAGCACTGCGGTATCTTATCCTGTTGGAATAAGGGCTATTTATCAACAAATATGTAAAGCCTGATGTGCTGGCGACTGTACATTCAATTACATTTTGAAGGAATTCACCCAATAAATAGGCTTGACCAATATGTACCTACTTACACATGACTTGTCGAATTAACAATATTTTATTATTTGACGAATTTACAATAATATGAGAAGTAAAAAGGCGCTCGACGAATCGACACATATTTTAGGCTTGACCAGTTGTACCCTACATTGTATTAACTCCTAGAGAGATGCAAACAACTGTTTTATGAGGTTTTTATTTATCACAGACAAGCTCACGTTAAGCACCTTAGTTAATGATAATTTTATTTTAAATATGTAAGCCAAAATCACTTAGAGGTAAATAAATAAAGCTTACACTTAATTGCGGCAAATCCACGACTCGCCCTCACGCAGGGATTACCTACCCACAGACCTTCTACAAAACTTAGAAATATTATATTAGCGTTTATAAGCCTAGCAAATTGCTAATGCGCTTGGCAACCATTTTGGGTTCCGTAGCCGAATGGCGAAAAATCGAACCCTTATAGTTTCGTCAAGTCTGTCTGTCCGTCCGTATGTCTTCTTCTTAAACTTTGCCTTGCTCTCGTCGGTGAAGTATTGCCATTCTTTTCTTTTTTTATCCGTATGTCACAGACACTATTCTGAAACTATTGGATTACATAACGATTCACACAGGAAGTAAAAATAATGATATTTGTGATAATTTTGAAAAAAAAACTACATGACTACACTTAGGGAGATTTTAACAAATACTTTCATCGAAAATTGGTTTGAACTAGATCGAACCGGTAGATTTTGAGATATAGCACATTTTCAACAATCGCAAATATTACTTAAAAATTTAGCTTACCTATCAGATATTATGGGGTGTTTCTTTTTAGTTCCGAACGAGAGAAGGTGATTAATACGTTTATGGAAGACGTTTAATTTAATTCAATATTTTGACAATTATGTTAAAATTGTATTTCGATATGGGGCACTAAGTACCTGAAATAAAAGTTATTTTATTTATTTATTTATTTATTAATTTGACAAGGCTCCAGCGCATAAAACTTGCTATTGCAATCCATATGAGTTTGACCGGAGTAAGCAAACAAAACTTTTTACTTTTTTATTTTATTATAATTAGATAGCCATACATTTAGCTACGATTACGACTAAAAAACAGATGCACTATTTTGACGATACGTTTGGTGCAGTGGTTATGCGCTCCTGACTACTGAACCAGCGGTCGCGGGTCGAACTCCGCTAGGGGCAAATGATTGTGTGATGAGCACGAACATTTGTACCTAAGTCTATGCCTATGTTATATGTATTTAAGTATTTATGGGAGACGCCCCCGTCATAATCGTTGTCTGGTACTTTGTAACACAAGGAAGAAAATTCCTTAATTCGGATCCAGACAATTGGTGTAACCAGACTCTTGCGCATATTTATTTATTCATTTATATTTATGAAAATATTAGTTTAATGGTTAGCCTAATTTTGGCCACAATCTGACAGCAGATGGTGAGTAATGGAGGCCTAAGATGGACATGTCTGACTAGTAATAGCTACAGTACAGTGCAACAAGGATCTTTTGGCATGATAAACCCGGAAATTATTGCAGCGCTTTTGTTTACTTAACGATTACCTACTTAGTTAAAAAATAAATGTTGGATAAAGGGACCTCTTGAGTCCCCGACACATTTACAATCTTCAAAAAACGGATTATTCCGATTTTACGCACAAAAAATCGACACTAGTGTGGAAAATTGGTCGTTTTGTCCATTTATCCATACTAGTGAGAATTTTTAGTGTGAAAAATCGGAATAACCCCAAAAAACAACTATTTTTCTTAGACCCAGCTGGGAATCGAACTCCCGAGCGGACAGCCCCTATAAAACTCTGTATTCCTTAATTTAACTTTTCCAAATGCGTTAGTCAAGTTCTGTGTTCTCAAGATGTAAAGAACCCTTGAAAAAATATGCCACTTTGAACCTTATGCGTCTAGTTTAAAGGCAAAGTGTTTCTTTGATAAAAAGACAAGGTTGCCAAAATAAAGAAAAGTCACCGGTATTAAAGCTAAAGTGTTTGAGGATGAATGACCGATGATGGATGTATGTTTGTTACTTCTTCACTCAAAATAATACTGAAAAGATTTTGATGAAACTTTCCAAAAATTTTGCTCATGCTATATTATAATATTCATTTTTTATAAAAGTAGCGAAGATATGACGATAAATGTTAAAGAAGCCGGGAAAAGTCTGTAATTTTTGAACTATTTTCGCGTACGCTGCAAAAACTGTAAGTTTATTAACGCGAGTGAGCCTCAGGGAATTACTAGTCGATAAAATAAACTAGACAAACATTATTGAAATACTCGAAAAAAGTGTTATTTTAGTTTACTTAGAAACTAAATTGCCTAACGTAATAAGTACTATTTCTTATTATTTTCATAACTTTAAAAAATAGTTTACGGATCCACACCTCAAAAGCAATAATAAAAGTTTGTCGAAATTTTTTTCTGCGCCCCTTAATTTGCGGTTTTTACACCCTCAATAAAAGGGAGCGCCATTGTAGACGGCCCTTAACACCCGGCCCGGATATAACCGCCGAAAACCGGTTTGCGGCAGTTCCACCCAGTTTTATTGAAGAGAGAACTGAAGAAATGAAGGCTTTTACGAGACTGCCTGAAAAAAGATGCTGTCGAAAAGAAAATAATAGGGTACCAAAACAGAATGCCGGACGTTTAGCCCCATTCACTCGATGGAATGACAGCGATGACTATTTGACAGACATTTTTAAGCATGTCATTTTGTAATAGTCCCCCTAGCCGATTCGATTACGGTGGCCAGTCACAACGACTAACCGACTGCGCGGGACATATTATACTTAGTGCACAAGTGTGTGCGCAAACACAGGTGCACTCTCTATTCCTTTCACTCTCTCTCATAGCCCGATGGGACAGCAATCTGACACGACCGGAGGGAGATCAGGCGCAGGACCAACAGCTTTACGTGCTTTTCGAGGCACGGGGGTGAAACACCACCAACTTCCAAAATCCGGGCTTCCCTGAGAATTTCTGAACAGAAAAACCTAGGTACATATTTTTGGTCCAACCCGGAAGTCGAACCCGGGACCTCTGGCGCAGCCGTCGCTTTAAAATGCGACCTTCTAACCGCTGCGCCACCGAGGCAGTTAATTCGTGAGTTATTTTGTAAATGTATACTAATATTATCAAGCTGAAGTGTTCGTTTGCTTGAACGCACTTATCTTAGGAATTACTGGATCAATTAAAAAAAAGTTGTGTTTGATAGCTTATTTATCGGGGAAAGCTTTAGGCTATAAAACATCAGATTGTGGGAGGAGGGGAGGGGAGCAAACTCAAAACTCGCGGACGCAATCGCGTGGGACCACTAGTATTTTATGATTTCTCCTAGCATAGGCTAGTAAAAGTAGTCGTTAGCCTTTCATAGCGCCAACCAGTTCATATTTCAGTCGGCAAATATCTTAAACCAGTTCTTTTCAGGTTCGAACTAGTTTGAGGCTGTTTTAATTGCCGCAATATTAGGGGTGTCCATCATTAAGTATCGACTTGCATATCGATAATACCTTCGTTAAGCGTTCAGTAAATTTCAGAGAATGAATTACAGTGTCATAGACAGATACACAAACACACAGACAGTCACACACATACAGGGTGTTGTTTTGGTTAGCGACGAGCAACTCAAGGGTGATAATATGAGTTATGCTTATTTAAAAAAAATATTTTCTTTTAATTAAACGCAAGTTTTATACGCCTCTTCACAACCTTCTAAAAAAATTTAAATGAATGGGGAAACTCGCACCCTCGCGCGTATTTACGCCTTTGCTAGTAGGCTACGAGTAGGCAACCCGGTGTTGATAGTTTTGCCTCGCCCGCTAAGTATATCGCAATGAAAAAAATATTTTGTGGGTTATTTCCATTTATTTATTTATAATGAATTTACAACAAATCTTAACTTAGGGAATTATGCTATTTACAGCGTTACATAAACCTGTGGTTTTACCGAACGCTGCGCTTGTTGAGTCGTCATCGTACTCGTACTTATGAATTTGATGTAGATAATGTATTTATTACACTAAGCAAACAAATATCTATTAATACATTACATGCATAATTCGATAACATCTACGCCGACCCGATAAACATCCAATATAGGTGTACTTAGTTACCGCTTCACCCGACCCGCGCGCCATAGCACTCGCAACGCAACAGTACCAGTTTTAACTAGGTGGGTCCACACGGGGTGATTATGTGCATTTATTTAAAAAATATGCATGTTTTTTGGCATCAGTATCGTTTGCACAACCCTGAGTCGCTGACCAAAACAACATAATGTATAGCGGTCAAACTTATAACATCCCTCTTTTTGCAAAAAACTATGCAGGCACATAAATACATACGTAATCAGTCACATTATACACACGCACAAGGGCCCAATCGTGAGGCTAAGTGCGGAAATCACCCCAGACAAACTAACTAACTAAATAACTAGTCACATTATACCGACAGCATATTGGTTTTTAGGCCGATAAGAGGTCCGTGCCTCTCCCTGGTTATGTCAAAATTCTATCTCACCAAGCTGTGAATGTGAAGGAACAGAGAGTCCTCATGTACGTGTATTCTAGAGCACCACTATAATATCTCAATGGTTCAAAACGTCACACAATGACGTATACCTAACTTAAGATATCAAGAATTTCGCGCGGTTGGACCGACACGTGACAGCACGGTAGCTCAATTGGAAGAGCATTTGGCCTGGTTAGCCAGAAAGATGCTGGTTCGAGTCCCGCCCGTGCGCAATTTTTGGTTTCTTATTTTATGAATTAAAATCTCACTAGTGGTATATGGCGAACTCAGTGATATAATGGCTAAACGCGCTGGTTTTCGAGGCGTCTCGCTGCTTCAAGGTCCAATCCCCCTCGGGTCAATGAAGAAATTATAATGTTCTATACTGTCACGGAACTGGGTGTTGTGGTACCAGGTAACGTTGTAATTTCCGTAACACAAGTGCATAATTTACTTTCTTTGGGCTCAGAGCAAAGTATGTCGTTGGGGCCCAATGTTTATTTCTATTTTAAATATTTATTTTTTCTTCACTCAACTGAGAGTGACCGCAGTGCAGTGGTTGTGGTTCGGTGTGCCTGGAGAACATTATTTATCGACATTTATGTAATGTCCCATCTCTATTCAGAGTGTATTGAGACTGCATCAGCTCGGGCTGTTGACTCGCCACGTAATGACTTGTGTAGTGAGGGGACAAATATAACGGTAACGGTATCGTTATATGATTTTGTGAAAGCTCTGAAGACATGAAAATTGAATCTGATGGGTTTTTTCAAATAATGTGATCATATACAATTTCCATTGCAATAGTAGATACGTTTTCACCTATGTTAATAAATAATTAATGTCAGATTTGTAAAAGAGGCGCTGTTTAACTTTTAATTAATTAATTTATTTAAATAATTTCATTGCACAAATCGCCACTAATATGCGTGAAGCAAGATTTCAGGTACAAGGTGGACTTAATGCTAAAAGCATTCAGCATGCAAAAAACAATCAGTCTTCATGCGTTAGACAAGTTAAAATGTTTGATAGAGAGTCAAATTATAATGATATCATTCCCCTTCCTTGTTTAATGATCGCACTCAGTTACTTAATTTAATGCATATTTACAAAAGTTTCTCAAATTATTCTTTAAACATGAGAATGTTCCTGAATACTACTATTCAATTTCATATAAAGTACTGTTAGACGACCTCCGTGGTGTAGTGGCTAAGCACGCTGGGTTTCAAGGCGTCGCCGCTCCGAGGTCCCGGGTTCGATTCCCGGTCGGGTCAATGTAGAAATAAAAAATTTCTATATTGTCCTGGGTCTGGGTGTTGTGGTACCACCGTTGTGTCTGATTTCCATAACACTAGTGCATTAGCTACTTACTTTGGGATCAGAGCAATGTATGTGATTGGTGTCCAATATTTATGTTTTTATGTTACGATACCGTTATCTTTATCCCCTCCCTACGGCGCAGGTCAAGAGGTGCTCGGAAACGTTACGGCGTTATTTGAATTTTTAAAGCGGCGTTTACGCGACGCAAAGCAGGCTGCGGTGGCCACACAGGCAATACTATTTAGGATATAAACTACAGTCGCCAGCATATCAAGTTAATTAAATATGCGCCAGACAATACACCAATTGTCTGGTTTTCGTGGTAAGGAATTTTATCCCATAAATACTTAAATACATATAACATCCATGACTTAGGTACAAATGTTCGTGCTCATCACACAAACATTTGCCCCTAGCGGGGTCTGAACCCGCGGCAGCTGGCATAGCAGTCAGGAGCGCTAACCATTACCCCAAACGCGCAACAGTTATACATTGTTGAAAACGAACCCTTTTAGTAAATAAGATACCGCAGTGCGTACATTACATGCTGTTTTCCGTACTTTTCTGTCGTGTAGCCATGATTTACAACAGTTTAAACTCTATGATTTATAAAGTAACTAGCTTTTGCCCGCGACTTCGTCCGCGTGTAATAGTGACTTCTTTCTCCCGTTTTTTACACATTTACCACTATATCTTTGCTCCTATTGGTCGTAGCGTGATGTTATATAGCCTATAGCCTTCCTCGATAAGGACTATCCAACACAAAAATAATTATTCAATTCGAACCAGTAGTTTCGGAGATTAGCGCGTTCAAACAAACAAACAAACAAACTCTTCAGCTTTATAATATTAGTAAAGATACACCCCACGATTATTCAAAATGCATAATTACCTCTGTCTATTTGTAGAATCCTAAAAAGGCAGGTTCTCAAGATACGCCTTATACGAGTATAAGACGATTCTAAAAAGAAGCAAATCTGTGTCTCAGAACTACTGACTAACTTTTATGGCATTAACAATCTGTTCCACAATGTCCTAGTAACTTCTTGTTATCCTTATTTTAATTTATTTTCCTTTATTAAGGACAACAAACAATTACATTGTAGGATTGGATTGACCTTAAATATCTACTATATAAAAATAAGTAGGCTTTTCCTCCCTGACGCTATAACTCCAGAACGCACGAAACGATTTCCACGGTTTTGCATTCGTTGGAAAGGTCTCGGGCTCTCAAGATTTATCCATAAAACGGGGCTGAGGGCGAAACGAAGTTCGCTGGGACCGCTAGTTATAGTATAAAAATTACTTATAATGCTATTATCTGTCCTATACTTCATACATAATGACTACTGACTTTAACGACTGATAATGATGTTAGTTGCTATTCGTTGTCACCCTACAAATGTATTCAAACGTAATTTATTTCGGAATCGCGGAATTCGTCTTCCATCCAATTAGTGGTGAGTTCTTTGAGTAAATGCTGTCTTTAAACGCGGACGAACTAAGCATCGCGATGACTTGCAAACTAAGACCAGCTAACATTTAAACTGTCAAAACATCTGGAATAATGATAACCCAGAGTTAGTGAACCAAATAACGACGCGTTTGGTGTATTGGTTAGCGCTCCTGACTATTACGCCGGACGTCGCGGGTTCGAATCCCGCAATGGGCAAATGTTTGTGGGATAAGCATGAACATTTGTACCTAAGTCAATGGATGTTATATGCATCTATTTAAGTATTTATGGGAGACGCCCCCGTCGTAATCGTTGTTTGGTACTTCGTAACACAAGAGAGAAAATTCCTTGCCACGAAACCAGACAATTGGTGTTGTCTGGCCCATATTTATTTAAAAAAAGAAAAAAAGCAATAGCCCAAGTTGGAGCGATTGAACTTAACACGTTCCGGGACACTATTCCAGACACAATAAATGTTTTATTGTTTTCACGCCTGTAGGCGTTCACTGTCCCGGAACGTGTTAAGGAATCGAACGCGCTAATCTTAGGAACTACTGGTCCGCTTTTTGATCTCTTATTTGACTGCCTTATTGGTGTAGTGGTTAGTTCGCTGGTTGCTTCCTGTCATGGGTTCGAATCCCGGGTCGGGCCGAAGTTAGCTTCTGTGTTTTTCTGTCCTGAAAATACTCGGAAACAGCTCGGAGTCAGGAAGTCGGTGGTGATGAAACTCCCGTGTCTCGGAAAGCACGTTAAGCCGTTGGTCCTGCGCCTGCGTCGCACTGAATAATGAGAGTGAAGGAACAAAAATTGCCATATGTATTGCGCACACACTTGAGCACTAATATAAACAATGTCTCGCGCCGGTGGCCAAGAATTATTTTTGTAATCTCATAAAAAAGAAAGAAAGAAAGAAAATGAATTTATTAATTTAGGACATCACAAACACACACACACAATTACGTGACAAATTTACATAATACAAAACAGAAAAAAAAACAATCAAAAACAAAAACAGGAAAAAAAAACAACAAAAAACAATTACTTACTTACTCTTTTGGCGCAGCGACGTAAAGTGTGTCTTGGTCTCCGACACAAAATTAATAACTAAAAAACTTCTAAATTAATAACTTTAAATAGAATTTAAGTTTTATTGTACAAAATATTTGCATAATGTTGGCAATGGCTAAATGGGCTGAACGTCTAAAATAATTGTAAGGACATGATTAATTTTGTACCGTATTTAAATGCAAATAAATATTCTATTTTATTCTATTCCAATCTCAATTGAGATTGACCGCCGTGGTTGGATAAGACCAGGGGCCCTATTTTTGAATCACTCGCGTCAAAATTACGAGTGATTTTCGTTCGAGAACGAGTTTTTCTCTTTGAATTTTAATTCATCTTCGAACGAAAATCACTCACCATCTTGAATCGAGTGTTTCAAAAATAGGGCCCCAGGGCCCCTATTTTTGAATAGAATATCACACGCCATCTTGACGCGAGTGATTCAAAATTAGAGGCCCAGGAGCTCTATTTTTGAATCACTCACATCTATATTTCGCGTGGTTTTCGTCGATTTTTTGTTCGTTTTCGAACGAAAGACACACGCGATATCCAAGCGAGTGATTCAAAAATAGGGCCCCAGGAGGATGATATCTGAAAAGGCTATAAAACATCGCACTACGGCCTACGGGACAAAATTAGTAAGAAACTACTAGAGGGAGTAAACTATAACATTAATAAATTGGTCTTAAATCCAAATCTAAACTCGCTTGCTAAATAAACAAGCTTTTGAGTACAAACAGCCGCAGAGCAAACGAGAAATAGTTAGCTAACTTTAACTAAAGTCGGTGACCGCAAAACTAACTAAAGTTGCGGTCGGTTCACAGGTTAACCACTGGGTGAAATCGCTGCTGGCAATAGTGCTTCCTAGGCGCAATATTCATAGATATATATCTTCCCACCATGGTGGTATGGCTTGCAAGAGTTTTGTAAACAGAGTCAGTAAGTATGAAAAATAAAAAAATCTAATAAAAAAAAACCTTCTTAAAAATGCAACCTATAGCGTTTCATTATTGAATCAAGAAAAACACAAAGAAGTAAATTGCTTATTTATTTCCTTACAGATTTTAAACAATGACAGTTACGTATGATTGCTGACAATTAGGTGACGTTTTCAAATTAGCCGTCCTATTGTATTTTGTTCGACGAATATTTCTTATGCAAGATCCCAAGAGGTTGACTGTTAGAGAATGCCTCAAGGCATTAAGTCCGCCAATTGTACAACTTACAGTGCAATAAAGTTTAATTAAATAAATAAAATAAATAAGTTTATGCAACTTACTAAGAAATAAGTTGGGCCGTCATTTAGAAATAAGTATCAACGATAACCTGGGCCCCTATTTTTGAATCATTCGCTTCAAGGTGGCGAGTGATTTTCGTTCGACGTAGTGTCAAAAGTCATAGAAAAAAAATCGTTTTCGAACGAAAATCACTCGCCATATCCAAGCGAGTGATTCAAAAATAGGGCCCCAAACGCTTATGAACTAAATATTTCGAATATTTTCGAAGCAGCACATAGTTAAATCGCAGCCGGCGACAGGCTGCGGGTCTTACAGCCGAACCTTCAACGCAAATTAATTAAAACAATAATTAATCATAATGAACGATTAACTGCGCTCCGCCAGGCGGCGCCACTGGTTTATATGGTTGATTGTAGCTACTCTATAACAATTTACGTACTTAAAATTTAAGTTTGTTACTGAACAGACCTTGAAAATGTATATGAATTTCTGCAATTGTGATTAATAACACTAATAATTTGTTTACCCAAAGGTTGACAGTAAGAGATCGCTTATAGCGATAAGACCGTCTAAATTGTACATTTTTATCTTAACTGTGTGATGTGCAACAAAGAGTTATCTAATCTTATTTAACCCCTAGCACCTTTGAAAATCAGGCTAAGGGTTAAAAAAATCAAAATCAAAATATTTATTAGGTAACTTAGTAGATAAGTTTACAAATTTGTGGTTAGCGCATCCTTTTAAGAAAATAGTTTGCTTGTGTTAGGAAACGCCGCTCTTCCGTAGTGTTAATACATGTAGTAACAAACTTCTTTGCACTAAAAATATCAGATAAAAATAAAGAAAGAAATTAGAATCGAATCGGGTAGGTTCTACCATCTACTTAACTTAAGTTCTAATATTTGTTTTGCAATATACCTACCTTAAATTCATAAAAAACCTTGTCCTCGATGCATTAAATGAATTTCAAATGTCATAACTTTTTATAGCAAAGGCTTCGTGCGATAGTGTGTGCATACCTCTACATCCTTGAAGACTGCAGACAGCCTCTGCCGAGAGGAAAGCGCTTCCGCGACCGAATTGTGTCTGAATAAATTTTGATCAAAGTGTTAAAAGAGTAAGTTGGTGGTCAAAACCCTCATATCTAAGATTTTATTACTTCAGCGTTCACCGACAAGGTGGACAGACGATATTAACACATTGCGGATCACACTACTTATATGCAGACCGCTTGTGATCGGTCGCTGTGGAAACCGTGGGGGAGGCCTATGTTCGGCAGTGGACGTCCTTTGGCTATAAATTATGATGGAATGGTGTGAATTAAATCGAATCAATCATTTATTTGTCAGAATACACAAAAGTATGCAAGTAACAAACTGCAGGTCTTAAAAGTAGGTAGTAGCTGTATTCAGCCTGCATTAACATTATTTAAAGACATGAGGTTAATCACACATGTTAACACGTTATAGGATTTGCTAATTATGTATTAACTTTCTATGTTAAGTAATGATGTTTTCAAAATAACGCATATTGTTTTACGTCATAAGAAGAACTGATGGCCGTTGGGGCAGAAAAGTTCTTTGGAGACCCTTCGACCAAAGGCGCAACGTAGGACGTCCACCGACAAGATGGACAGACGACCTTGTAAAGATAGACCCTTCGACCAAAGGCGCAGCCTAGGTCGTCCACCGACAAGATGGATAGACGACCTTGTAAAGATAGACCCTGCGACCAAAGACGCAGCGTACGACGTCCACCGACAAGATAGACAGACGACCTTGTAAAGATCGCAGGATCACACTGGATGCAGATTGCTCACAACCGGTCGCTGTGGAAAACCGTAGCCTATGTTCATCAGTGAACGTCCTTTGGCTGATAATGATGATGATGACGTTATAAGCAAGAAAAGCACTAAACACAAGGGAATACTTCTCACACTTGAGTTACTGAATCACATTTGCCTGTACTGATTCTACTTCCTTCCCTTGGGCTAGATTTCAGAGCTAATTTCGCTCCTAGATTTATTACCCAAGCAGATGTTTCTGATTACAGAACAAAATGTTCTCGTAACGCTTAGGTGCTTATAAATTCAATGCGAGAAGCATAATTTTCTTGTGTTGTGAACTGAACATTTTAGGTGTATTTTTATGGCGTAAGCAAAGTAATGTCTCACATTGCCGCTGGTTGTTTTGCATGAAAATGAACATCTGAGTAATTTGGTTACTAACCGTTGGAAAACTTACTAACCGTTTCTCCCAGAGCCTACAAATGTAGGAAATTGAAATGGAAATTGAAGAAACTCATTGATTCGTCTTAGATCTCAATAAGTATTAATAAATAAAGAAATAATTCCATATTTAGTGATAAACATCACATATCAATTTGACAATTAACGTTTAATTAACTTTTAAATTACATAAACCCTCGTCGTGAATAAAAAATACGGCTGAACAGATTCTCATGAAACAATGGCTAAGAATTCGGACTCAACGAAAATCGGTTCATTCGTTTGAGAGCTATACGATACCACAGATAAATAAGTTATCTTTATAACATGTGTTTGCGCTGGGGGTTAAAAATATTGATATGAATGTCGAGCTTTTGTTTTTCTTATTTAAACTGTAACTAGAGCCATCTTGTGTTACGGGCAGGAAACAACATCACTTCGATGAGCTTAAAAGCAACTACCATCATTGAATATAGTTCGAACAGCTACACACAGATGGCGTGTTATGCAAAGTACATAATAGGTGGCGCTGGACGCATACGTAGGGGCAACAAAGAACGATCTAATGGTTTTTTTTTTTGTCCTTATCAATAAATAAATATTTATTATAAGTATGTTTTATGTGTATTACTTACCAGGTGGAGGGTTGAAGCGTCTCTTCATGTACTCCAAGACCTTGTCGCGAATGCCACGCTTTTTTGTATCGCCTTTCTCATCCGTATTCTGCAAGAAATAGACAACTTTATTAGTTTTAAGATACAGAAAGTGATCCTTTAAATGGGAAGGATTTTTCTATTGTGTTGAAATGTTCAGTTTCAACCCTTACCTCTGCTACATTTCCAAAAAACGAGCGCCATCTCTTGATGATGATAAAAACAATAGATGACAAAACGTAGAATCAAACTGCTCATTGCAGGCAAACGCACAGAACTAATTACCTATCTCTTAACTAGATGGCGCTGTAATGCCAAACATTTTAACAATCTCTTTTTACTAGTTCGTTTTGTCACCAATAGATGACGCCGTCAGATATTACGGAATCCCTACGGGTTTTCATCTGAAGTTCAGAAGGGTTCCAAGATTGGAGGTAAATTATTAAGGGAAAAGTTATGGTACATCAGAAATAGTAAAGGGTCATGAATGTGAAACGAATGAGTTGAACAGCAGTGGTTGTTTGTAATAAACTACGAACTCCTCAAACATCTTTTCTTTTCTCTTCATAGGTGTCATTTCATGACCTAAATTGAAATAAAGATTTTCCTCCTTATTTATAATAACGCAAACAGTCTAAAAAACCTGTTTTAACTATAACACTGTTCTGTCTCATTCTTTCTTGGTGCTGTCATCGTTTGTCAGAAAGTGACAAAATAGTGTAATAGCTAAAATAGGTTTATTAGACTGTTTGAGTTTTTATGAATAAAGGGTTTGGTTTTTATTTTTTATTTTTTGCCGCAATAAACTTGCAGATTTGCCTGAACTAAGTATTTGAAAAGGGTTTGATTGTGTTGATATTTATGATTGAACGTACATTACTGATTTTGACATATTATTTTGCCTATAGGGTGTAAGAAAATACTAGCGGTTACAGTGAACTTCTATTCGCTTCCAGCCCCATCCCGCACCGTCGTGTCCGGCCACTTTTTATGGTTTAGTATCCTATTCAGGGCCAAGACAAATCCAACAAATTCAAAATCTGAAAGACGGTCCACCTGTTTTCAAGTTATAATTGCTGTCACTATACATACAACTTTCTTTGTGTGTCTAGATTCGGATAAATACATATAAGACTTGGTAGAAGAAATTCTCTAAGTGGGACTTCTCTAAGTGGGTCTCTAAGTGGGACTCTAATCCTGGGTTAATTATAGTGCGATTTAACCCAGGATTACGCTGACCCAGGAACTAACCCAGCTAACGCTATTCGCGTAAATTTCAGAAACAAGAACCCAGTCTCTGTCTTTGCCACTGGTCTAGCCTGAAGACAAGAGCGAATCCATCCTACTACTATTATAAAGGCGAAAGTTTGTAAGTATGGATGTATGGATGTTTGTTACTCTTTCACGTAAAAACTACTGAATGGATTTGAATGAAACTTTACCAAAATATAGCTTATACATCAGAATAACATATAGGCTACAATTTTTGAGGTTTCTAATGTGAGGTCGTAAAAAAACACATTTTTTGCGCTACTAGACGGGACGAACCTGAAGTCCACGCGAACGAAGTCGCGGGCAAAAGCTAGTTTCAAATAAAAACAGGATTAAATCATCATTATGTCCCTGTCAACGTTAAATAAACTGACAGAGACAGAATGATGATTATTTTAGTCCTGGGTTAGCGTAATTATGGGTTAAATCATCGTGTGCACGTGGGCCTAAGCAACCAAAAATAATAATAAAAACCCGTTGCCAACAAAAATGTAATTTTTACAGCGAGACTTACTTTTTCATAAAGCTAATATAAATATTTAAATCCGCAGGGATTGAGCCTAACGAAACCACGTACTTGTGGCACATGTGCGCCTAAACGAATGGGAAGTGCGTGATGTAAGCTTGTGAATGAGCTTTGAGAATATTTTACACGTAAATACTTTATTAATAACATACAAAAAAAGGACATACAACATAAATAATTTAAAATAGTTTAAAAATAACTAAAAAACACGCTTTTTGCAGGCAAACCCATTTCAAATAAGCAATCCGCCATCTTGGATATCCGCCATGTTGAATTTAAGTCACGTGACTACTTTTTTCGTATTCTAGATAGAAAACCCTTTCATTTGATACCCATATCATGGGTTTGCATTTCAAATAGCCATCTGAGGAGGCCATAAGGTATTGTATTTCTAATAACGTTTCTTAGCTAGTCATATATTGTCAACAGAACTCGGAGCGTGTGCAAAATTTCATCTTAATCGAAGACTGGGTAGTGGGTCAAATTAAGATTCCAATAGAACTCGGAGCGTGTGCAAAATTTCATCTTATTCGAAGACTGGGTAGTGGGTCAAATTAAGATTCCAATATTTACATACATAGTTACAGGTGAAGCTAATAAAAGCGTGTTAGAAATAATAGATAGGGCCTATTCAAAAACGAAACCATTTCCTTGTGGCAAGGAGGCTATAATGCTGGCTGCGTTGCCGCGTTGGATAGCTATGCCAATCCTTTGAGCTGGGAACCAGCCAGCTTTATTATTATTGACCGCAACAGAATTCAGTTTTGGAGATTTATTTCTAAACAGCAATTTAGCAGAAGGTCACACTATATTATTATTAATAGTAGCTATGTTAGCTGTATGACAACTATGATTTTATGACTTGCACAACCCAGAGGTAGCATATTAACTCAGGGTTACTTTACCTCGCCTCTCTTTCTCTATCAAAATCAACAGTGTAGCCTATCATGGACCGACTCCAAAAGAATTTGTTTCTCCTATATGGAAGACAAATGCATTATTTTAAGCTTTTTAGACAGTTTTTGAAGGCGGTTTTATTTTATTTTTGGATCAAATTATTTATTAGCGAGTATTCTTAATATTTTTTTACAATCTCCCGTATGTACTACTTTGGCGTAGTTCTATTCCACTACAGAATAGCCTCGAAGCTTTCCGCTCACATACCTTCCTACTCACGCGCTACAGCTACGGGCTATTCTACTACGAGTGCTACGGTTATACTACGAACATTACGTAGCAAGCCGCTACGAATGTTAGTACTACCACAGTACTACAAATGAGACGTAGTATAACTATTCACTTCGTGAAACCTACAAAGTTTTCACATTAAATAAGCATTCATTGAAGTCTGTAAAAAAATAATATTTGTGATATTTTTCCTTTTCAAATCTCCCAATCACAATCCACCGTCATAAAATAAAAATCCGATTCAATATAAAATATGAGCGAGCCGTCGATTCTCTACAAATTTTAGTCAAAACCGGCGAAGTGTAGTAACAAATGGCTTGAAGGGGAGAGAGAGGGGGGGGGGGCGGTGCGTTTTATTGCGGCTGCGGCTCCTGTGAGCGTAGGCCAGGGGATAGAGTGCTAAGTCATAATAGATTTCGCTTTTTGAAAAATGAAAACTAAAAAAAACATTCAAAGATTAAATAAGAAACCAAAAATTGCGCACGGACGGGACTCGAACCAGCATCTTTCTGGCTAACCAGGCCAACTGCTCTTCCAATTGAGCTACCGTGCCGTCGGTCGGTCGGTCGGTCGGTTTCTTATTTCATCTTTCAAGAATAAAATATGACACTGTGAGTGTTAAAAAATATTCTAAACCATAAAAAAACCATTCCGATTTTTGGAGAAAAAAGACTCTTTACGTTGAAATATACAATCGGCTTAGTTCCGCAATAATGACCTCGTTTTCGGGCAATTTTAAATTGTACCCAATTATGTTTCATTATTTTTTTAAAAAAACTTAATTTATAGATAACTAAACATATGAGGCGCTCGCATCGCAGTGGTAGCAGTGCTTTGGTAGTGATACCGAAGTTAAGGAACATACAGCGCGCTCGTGTTTGGATGGGTGACCATTTCGATCATATCACGAGCATCTCCGTGCTCCTGAAGGCACGTTAAGCCGGTTAATATCGGATGATATTAGTCGTTAAGCGCTCTGATTAGGTCAAGGTGATTAAAATATCAAATGTTTAAAAAAATTTGTTCCTACTACAGGCCATACTCTGTAGAAAGATGATGAAACATTCGCTGTCTCTTGGACTATAACGCTAGACCGACACAGGAAAGGCGGGTATAGGGAATAATAGCTTCAACTAATTGCTAGCGGTCAAATGAAGTGGATATCTACTCAACCTTTAACCTAAGGGTTTCTGCCCACTACGCCGTAGTATACCGTGACATAGGAACCTATCAAAAAAATATTGATTATTTTTAAAACTATGACATTGTTCCCACTAGACCGTTCCGTAACTGACCAACACCGTCGCGTGTCATGCACGGAGCGCTCTCGCTCCATATAACGATGAGACTGAACGCTGTAGGTATATCTATTCAGTAGTTTAAATAGAGAAGTGAAATACAAAGTAACCCCTTTATTCATAATAAATAACTCAAAACGGTCTTTTAAACCTATTTTAGGCACACTGACACTGTTTTGTCACTTTCTGTAAAATGATAACAGCGCCAAGAAAGAACGAGACAAAACAGTGCAATAGTATAAAACAGGTTTATTAGACTTTTTGCGTTTTTATGATTAAGGGTGTAATAATTAACTCTAAAAAGAAAGAGAAAGAAGGATACATTAGTATTCAAAAGTATGAAAAATGTTACCTTTTACCATTTTGATTCCATAAATTAAAAGTAATAGCTAAATAGAGTCATTTGCTGCAGGCATGGTCATAAATAACCATTTTATGGACGCACTGCCGTTCGCTGCAGCCATCCTGTATCATCGATGATTAAACATAATTTATGCGAATACCGTAAGTTATTATGTTACATTAGTAGGTTCTGTGTGTGCTGTAGTTGACATTAATGACACTTTATGATAATCAATATTCAACATAATCAAATATATCTATAAATATGCGCTATACAATAACATTAGGAAAGTAATTGTCTCGGTATCGAAGTAAGGAATTTCTTTGTGTTACGATACGCATACCAGACAACGATTATGACGGGGGCATCTCCCATAAATATTTAAATAATTATAAACATCCATAACTTGGGTACAAATGTTCGTGCTCATCACATAAACATTTGCCCCTTGCGGGATTCGAACCCGCGACCGCTGGCATAGTAGTCAGGAGCGCTAACCACTCCACCAAACGTGTTGTCAAAAGTGTAAAATTTTGTGGATGTTTGTTGCTATTCAAGCAAAAACAGTCGATATTTAAACAAGTAACTAAAAAAGATTGAACTAATATTACTAGCGCATGAAACTGACACCACGAACGAATCTCGTGCGCCATGAATTGACGCCATTTCTCATCAACTCAACGGTTTCATATTCGAAATTGATTATGACACAATCTTGCCGTCGTATCTACGACACATTTTTTGCTGGGCATAGCTTCTCTATACGTAGTAGTAGTAGTAGTAGTAGTATTAACAAACTGGTTTAGATTGTTTTTTAACACTCAGTGTCATTTGTAGATAGATTGAAGGATAACTCTTTTTTGCACACTACATTAGTGAATACAAATTTGTTTAAAGGAAATGTACAATTTAGGCGGTCTTATCGCTGTAAGTGATCTCTTCCAGACAAACTTTGGGTAAATAAATTATAGGTTTATAGGAAGGGGTTTATTTGTATTCTTAAAAGATGAAATAAGAAACCAAAAATTGCGCACGGGCGGGACTCGAACCAGCATCTTTCTGGCTAACCGGGCCAACTGCTCTACCAATTGAGCAACCGTGCTGGTTAGCCAGAAAGTTTTTGGTTTCTTATTTCATCTTTTAAGAACAACTCACTGCTTATAACATTTCTGCTACAATGCGTATTAAATAACAAGCAGCTTATCTCCTCGTTCACACTAGAACAGGCTTGAAACTCGGCCACTTAAAGTTTGTTCACAAGTACAATCTGGGGCTTTACTGTAAATAGTATAGCATTTGTATACAACTTGAGATCAACTTATTACTAAACCCTCATCATCATCATTATCAGCCAAAGGACGTCCACTGCTGAACATAGGCCTCTCCCACGGCTTTCCACAACGACCGGTTGTGAGCGGTCTGCATCCAGTGCGATCCTGCGATCTTTAAAAGGTGGTCTGTCCATCTTGTCGGTGGACGTCCTACGCTGCGCTTTTGGTCACTGAACCCTATTTATGGCAAATAAACGAATTAAGAATGCAGTTCCCCGCAGCTTCACCCGCGTAAATGTCAGATCATAAAAAATATCACTATGAATTATAGCTTATGTGTTATTTAGATCTATGAGCTATTCAAAATCCATCCAGCAGTTTTTAGTTGAAGTAGTAACCAACACAATCTATCCTCAAAAACTTTCCCGTCAGTAATAAAGTCAACTGCGTACGTAGGTTTATTAATAACAAACAAGAAAAAAATAAAACTAAGACATGCAACATAAAAAAAAATAAGACTAAACTATTTTTGTAGACTTTTGTGAGCGTTTGTCTGTTTGTGTATGTGTGTGTTTGTGATGTCCTTTATCAATAAAAGCTTTTCTTTCTTTCTTTCTTTCTTTCTTTCTATTCAAAAACGAAACCATTTCCTTGTGGCAAGGAGGCTATAATGCTGGCTGCGTTGCCGCGTTGTACGTAGGTTAGTTCTCATAGAAGTCATATTGTTAGGACTGGCACATCACACCGGAAAAACCAAGTTGGAAAATCCATACAGCCTATTCTTCAGTGTTGAAAACATATACAAAAAAACTTAATCCGTCAAACCCCAACGACATCATATGGGACGCGTAATAAATTGATTTTCTTTTGAAAGAAAGAAAGAAATATTTATTTGCATTAAACATGGTATACAAAGATGTTAAGTTTTTCACAAAGAATCTCATATTCAGCCAATAAATTATGACATGCAAATTAAATTTATTTGTAACATTCATTTAACAATAAATAAATTGTGAATTATAAAATAATATTAATAAAATCATTAAAAAGATGAAATAAAAATGTCAGTGGGATGTCAATTAATTACAAATGTCAACTCAATTCTATAAAATGTCAATGTCTGTTCGAAAAATTCCTTAACACTATAAAAACTATAAATACTGAGCCATTCATAAAGTTTCTTTTTGTATTGATTATTGCTAAGTTGTTTAAATTCATTTTGTGTATGGAATCTCGGTGCTTGACTAATTCAATGAAAAGTCACTTTGATACTCCAATCTAGATTTTAAAAAATCTTCTGCTAATATAAAGTGCTGTAAATAGCCTTAATTTTTGAGCACTGTTTGTAATGTAGGTTAGGCCGATGACACCGAATACTTATACATTGTGTGTTAGCAGCCTCCCTGAAGCCCGATACCAAGTTTAATTCGCAACAACACGATGCGACGAGCTGCGTCGCCTAGTGATGTGCAATGCTAAGCTATCGATATTTTAACAAACTATTTCTTTACCAAAATACTTATGGGGCGCGATGACAATTGACTGACTTGAAATTTGAAACCTCACTGCTTAAGGCTCGGTTGTACAATTTTATCAGTTATTTAGTTTTTTACATATAGATTATATAAATAGAAAATAGTTGGCGTAAAATTTTGTAACCGTGTACAATCAAGTCAATGTCCCTCATTTGATTTGAGGGACATTGACTTGATTGTACATTTTAGCTAAAACATTATTTTCTTTAAAAAGCAGTAAAGGCAAGGCAAACTTGTCACACATTAACATAAAGTTTTGCTCTTTGTTGGGCAGCCTACGACCTCAGAGCAGTAGAGCCAGCCAGTGATAATACAGAAATGGATTTTGCTTTGGTTTTTTAAAGATACATAGATAGACACAGGTAGTACTTATTTAAATTAGTACTTTTTGAATAGGTAAGTCTTATTTTTTATGTTTCATGTCTTAGTTTTATTTTTTTTCTTATTTGCTATTAAAAAAGTACCTATATAATTAGTAATTACTTTTTTACACACCTTTACGTCTGAAGTTAACAGTTACTTAAATTCATAGGTATGAAACATTTTATAAATAAAATAAGATGCTTTTTTAGTTTTATCAACATATTTACTTGATTTTGTGCCTTTTGAAATTTTTTGATAAATATCGATATATTTTTTTACCATCGATATTCTATCCAGTTACATCCCTAATAGGTCTGCGCCAGGAGACGTTTGACGCAACAATTACTACGCCATGTTCCGCCCAACTTCGCGAAATATTTGCGCCATTTTGAATTTTAACATTTTATCATGTCCGTGATGTAGCCAGATAAATTCTGGGTACCTTATGTATTCTAATCTAGCTATGAGTGCTCGTAGCGTAGTGGTGGCAGCGCTTTGGTAGCGATACCGAAGTTAAGCAACGTACGGCGCGGTCGTGTATGGATCGGTGACCATTCCGAACATTTGTGACGTTATCACGAGCATCTCCGTGCTTCGGAAGGCACGTTAAGCAGCGGGTCCCGGCTAATATTGGTTGATTAGTCGTTAAGCCTAGTCAGAGGCCCTGTGGGCGGCTTGATAAAATCTGACATCAAGGTTGGTCGCTTGCCTTGCAATCACCCCTCCGCTAATCCGCACTGAGTCCGCGTGGTGGAGTATTATGGCTCATACTTCCTCATAGTTGAAGTAGTATTAGCGAAACTTGAACTTTCATTTTTTTATGAGTAAACTGTACTCTGATCACGAATAACGTTATATGACGTCATCTTTAGAGCTTACTAAACGATACGGGAGTGCTTCGTGCTGTCGACTGACGCAAACTCACTACGATTACGTGATGGATACGTCAAATGTTCGTGATTGGGGTACTGGTAAAACAAAAAATCTAAAATGCTCCTACAAGTTTCTCACAAGCCGCACAGAGAATGATGGATGACGATATCCAACTTTTAACTTTATTTTACCCTTCTTTTACTTCACAACAAAAGTAACATTTCAAGAGCTCATCTATCTAACTTTTTATGAATTTATCACTGACATATGACGTGTAATGGTCACTAACACAGTTACTTTCTTTCACATATGAAGATGACTCAAAGGCTCCGTATTCAAATGGCAAAAAACTGAACTTACTTATATTTCGTCAAGTCTGTCTGTCTGTCCGCCCGTATTTAACAGCCATTTTATTCTGAAAACTATTACTTACAATAATTGAGAATTATTTTTTAAATCACTGCAGTTTCGATTGCAATTGATTTTCTTACTCTCACATTAATCACACGCGATATTGACGCCAGTGATTCAAAAATAGGCCCCCGGAGCTACTGGTTGGAATAAAAAATATATTTGTTATTTATCGAGGAAGGTCATAAACTCCGTAACATCATATTGGTAAAACGGGTAGACGAAGCCGCAGGGCATTCATAATATTAGCAGAGTTCTTACTCTAGTCCACCAGAGCCAATTCTAATTTGCGGCTATTTCGCAGCTCCCGCCTTTTCTTTGTTCCCATTTTCCACTTATGTGAAGAGCCCAAAATAGAGGATTTTTCGGATTTGCAGTAAGCAGCAGCAGTAGTTTTAAGTGTTTTCGCTAAAGTTCGGTGAGCCTCTCCTGTGTAGAGCGACTGAACCAGATTGATACTTAATACTTTTAATCATGGAACAAAATGGATAGTAATTAATGGTTGTTTTCTGTCTGGGAGACCTTCGTGGCCAATGTGCAATGGCTAAGCACGCTGGGTTTCACTGCGTCACCGCTACGAGATCCCGGGTCAAAATTTTCTACATTGTCTCGAGTATGAGTATTGTGGTACCAACGTTATTTCTGATTACCATAACACAAGTGCATTAGCTACTTACTTTGGGATATGTGATTGGTGCCCAATATTTCTTTATGTTTTTATTAACAATGTTGCTACCTATTTTGCAAGGTGAATTCAGTATGAATATTTTTTTGCGGAATATACAATTTAAAAAAACGATTTCTTAAATTCAGATACAAAAACTCAGAATATCTTTCTCCAATCCATAATACATAAAGGATTTTTTATTTTTATTTTATTTAATAAATAATATAAATAAGGATATCTGACATAAAGGGTTTATAAGGGGTAATAAGTTTTCAACAGAGATAGAAAAAAACACTGACTCATTTTGTTCTATTTTACTTGATTTTGAATTTTAGCGTGACGATGACAGGATCCGTCATTAATTTAGGTGTGTCAATTAAGTAAATACACTTACTTGTTCCCGATGCTGCGCTCTGCTCTTGTTCGTACTTCTGGTCTGTTTCGGCGGCGCCACCATGCCGTACATTGTATTGCACTAAATGTCTTACAGGAGTAAAACTTAAAAAAAACACTTCATATAACACAGGTTTTAGCACGTTGGTGTTTATTAAGGGAGAATCCCGCTATCAAATCATTTTATTACGTACCCATTACCTACCTATAAATATAGTAACATTACTAATATTCTTAATTTTGTTAAATCTGTGTAGATAACTGCAATTTTAGGCCTCCTGCTAATAAAATAAAAGATTTTTATTTTTTAGAAACATTTTTATTTTATAATTATTCGTGTTATGAACAACAAACATCTTGCTATTACAATTTCTGTATTAATAATATTTTTACAGCGTATTAAATGTTTAAAAAATTAGATTTTTTTGTTTGTACTCATAAAGTATCAAGATTATTCGCGCGCCGCTTTAGCCATCAGCGGCGTATTTTTCAAAATAACGTCGGCTCAGCAACGGTTTAAATAACGATAAATGGCTCGGAAATATGCTGAAAATTCTCTTTATGGACCGAAAGAACTGCGCGCTCAGTGAACCTGGAAAAATATACCTATATTTACGAGCCCCGTTTATGTTGTAAATTGTAAATTAACTGATATACAACTATATCCCTATTTATTAAACATACGATCCGTTGTCACGAAAATGGCTTAACCAATTTTGATGAATCTATACAAATATTATAAAGCTGAAGAGTTTGCTTGTTTAACCATGCTAATCTCAGAAACTACTGGACCGATTAAAAAATATATTTTTGTGTTGAATAGCTTATTTATTGGCGAAGGTTTTAAGCTATACAACATCACGCTGCGACGCGAGGGGGGGGAGCAATCTCAAAACATGCAGATGCAGTCGCAGGGGACCGCTAGTTTTGATAGCAAGATAGATTTTATTTATCGCAAAAAACAATCCATAGAGAAACATTAAACTGAAAGTTTTTATAGAAAGTCAATTTTTACGAAGCATTTAGTGTGAAATTCAGTCTGTTGTCTTTATTTACTTTTATTTTTATTTAAAGACTTTATTGCACAAAATTTAGTGTACAAAGGTTGACTTAATGCTAAGAGCATTCTCTGCCAGTCAAACCTTTAGGTCATGCAGAAAGACGGCAATGGGTGCAGTGAAAAAACTCTATTTATATTTTCACTATTTGTTAGAAAAAGAGATAAATGACATGAATGAATAAACATCTATATTTATTTCATTCTATCTACATAGCGGCGGTACTAAGATGAACCAAGATTCTGTCAAACTAAAAATGTCAGTTTAGGTTTTGTTTACCTGATTTCTTTATGAGGCAATTTGCAATTAATTTACAGCACCCATGCGGAGGTGCCATCTCATTTACATCACTTGCCAATAAAGATGCTCATTTAGATACCTTTTACATAACTCTAAGTACCTTGAGGTACCTAGGAGGGAAACTTAAAACGTATTACCTTATTTATCTGTGTTAATTTTACTTACTAAATAGAGAACATTTATGCACTATACAAGAACTTACTCATACTGCCATAATGTCAATATTAGTAAAATTATCACAATCTATTTATAATGAAAAACGTGTATATTAATTGCTATTTGTGTTAGCCTCGCTAAAACTAGATAACGGCCGAACTGATTTGGCTGATTTTAGTCTTGAAATATGTGTTAAAGTCCAGAGAAGGTTTCAACAGTGATGAAATATAGGATGATAAAATAAATATGCAATGGGGACGGGGCCGCGGACAACGAAACGAAGTTCGCTGGGATCACTAGTATGTATTATTAAATAAATAATGATAAATTAATATTTGTTTTAATTGCATATATTTTTTCAGTTTTCAGCTAAGTAGGTATTAAATTTTAACTAAGTATATCCATCAACTAGCGTTTGTCCTTTCAATCACGATAAGTATATTTTATTTCTCAAAATAGTCACGAGAATATTTATTGAATAGTAAAATAAAAACTTTTTTTCTGATCGTAATATAATCACAAAAATCTCAACCTCTTTGTTTCACTGTTCTTTTTTGTTTAAAAAAAACAACTGTCACTAGCTAGCAACTGTCAGAGCTATTTTCCCGCGCTTTTCACATGCACACGCAAAGGCCAACCTATTTACACTGTCCTGAAAACACTGCAGCGTCCTGTAATGCCAACTTTATCTTGCGGTTTATATGAACTTTATCCCATTGAAATAAGACCTATATTCGTAAGATTTTAAGTTGGCTTAGGTTTGTTACATACTGATTACAATTAGGACTTTAACGACCTTATGCAAATAATTGTAAAGGTCAATTTCATTTGGCAAACTATGATTGTACCGATCCTTAACAAAGGTTTCCATTTTATTATTAATATCAACCTTAATGTTATTTAAATAGAGTACAATGTTGAATAACACAAATAAATATGCAGCTATCAGGATACCATGCATAAGTTTTTAACACTGATCAAGTTGAGCTCCTAATTATACTGATAGACCAATTAATATTTAAAGTTTCGGGACCATTTGGACCTTGAAGATTCTAATAATCATTCATTAAAAAAAAACTGGCCAATCGCGAGTCACGCGCACCGAGGGTTCTGAATTTCGAAATTTTACCTTTATCTTATGTTTTAGTTACTGTTTTGACTCACTTCATAAATGGGCATGGACTTTAACTAAACACTAGGATAAAAAATCAAAATGATATATTATGTTATGTCATGTTTTCTTGTCGATAGGTATTTTTGGGTCTAGTATCCGCACATTTCGTTTGATCAAGTTTCGAAAATACACATTGTAAACGTAACATTGTGTCTAAACACAGGTCTTCAACTCCTCATATTAATAAAATAACAATGAAAATAAAAATAAAATTTATTATTTAGAAAAATTATTGGAGATTGAAAAGCCAATCCCCACCACGAAGGTAATGGCGAATATGACTATCAGCACTATCATTATCCGTCTAGCATTCCTGCCGAAACACGTGTTATCTCCCGCCAAGGGACCTCTGACGGTGTATGCACCTTCCTGAAAAAAAAACAACAAACTATTAATTGGAGGACGTTAAATGACACGTGACTATTAGTCTTACGAAAAGTAATAAAAAAAGTTATTTCAATGAAATCTGTATCTATACCACCTACTTCGCACACAGCGAATTGTAAATCATAAATCATATCATAGAATTTGTGTGTTTGTTAACGTAACGAATAAACTGAAAACATAAAGACTGATATCAGAAAATCTTCCTTCGAATGCAAAATTATTTCTTGTTACTACGTAACAATATTTATTTCAAAAGTTGAAAACTCCTACTAAAACTTCAATAATTTAGGCGTAGGTGTTATAGTATTTGAATATTTGTGTCCGGTCAATAAAATTGATTATTAATAATTTATAAGGGTTCCGTTATTGCCATTTGGCTGAGGAACCCTAAAAATGGCGATGTTTTCGCCAGATTTTGTATGGATAGTGAGACAAGTAATTTCTATAGTTTTACAATGAATATTCTATCTATTGTTTTAACTCTGATATCATTCGATTGTGTAAGGTATTTTCTGTCATGTAGACGAAATTATGTGGTATTTTAGCTACCTTTGATTTTTTGCTATGCAGTAAAGTATTAGCAATATAGTGTTTTTGCTTTTCCGGTTCACTATATAAATTCCAATTCAAATTCAAAATCTTTAATTTCATTTAGGTCACAAAATGACACTTATAATATTTTCTTTATAAATATGTTAATTTTGAACTGCATGTGTACCTACCTACTTTTTGTGTTGTAACATCGAATGGGAGGTGAAAAGCAAATGGGAAAAGAGAGCGCCTTTACCAATAATTACACATTTATTTACATGATTTAATTATCAAGAAATAAGTGCCCGTGACTAAAAGGGCAAGAAGGAAGATCGCTATGACAGGATACATAATGCATTTCTGGTATCTTATGAAGCACCTGTTCGGGTCGTCCAGGTCTGCCGCTTCAGTCAACTGAAGCTGCAACAAAAAGGAGACAGTACTTTCGGACCTAGTAATATTTCAATGACGACACGTTTGGTGCAGTAGTTAGCGCTCTGGGGCCCTATTTTTGAATCACTCGCGTCAAGATGGCGTGTGATATTCAATGTTTAAAGTCGAATTTTGGAATGAAAACCAGTTGTAATCTACACAAAAAGGATTTGAAAAATCATTGCTCAATTTTGTGAGTACTCACGTCTAGATTTTCAGTGATTTCCGTTGATTTTTAATGTGTTTTCGAACGAAAATCACACGCCATATCCAAGTGAGTGATTCAAAAATAGGGGCCCTGACCACTGAGCCACGCGCGCGTTCGAGTCCCGCAAGCGGCTAATGTTTGTGTGATAAGGACTAACATTTGTACCTGAGTATGGATGTTATATGTATTTAAGTATTTATGGGAGACGCCCTCGTCGTAATCGTTGTCTGGTATCGTAACACAAGGAAGGAAATTCCTCAGTTCGAAACCGAGACAATTGTTGTGTTGTCTGGCGCATATTAATAATGTATTTATTTAAATTTTAAGCTTCGGTCACAGGATCGTCACTGTAGTATTACTATATTTTAGCTTTTAATAGAGAAACTCATTCCACTAGATTTCCCACTACATTCTTGTAATCCTGCCGCTGTTTGGTCGGGGACTGCTTGTTCAACATATTCGCAGCTAACCACCATAGCTGGTTGCCGTTCACTATCCGATACCTGTGACCCCGCTAGTAGCCTACAGCTCAGCCCTATACAGGGTGACTTTGAAAACACTACTTACTCATATTCATAGTAGAGATGTACCGACTAGTCGCCGACTAGTCGGTAAAGCCGACTAGTCGGCGATTAGTCGGCGACTAGTCGGCTAAATCCGCCGACTAGTCGGCCCGCTTCTTACTCATGTTAATATGCTTAAACAAATAGAGTGATTGAAATGAAGTTGTATCTTTACTCTTGTTATTTTTTATTATAAGAATCACAGTTTCAGTTTATAATACAATTTAATAATTGGTAGCAAATTTAAATAGGAACTCTTCCTTTGACATCCCCAAGTTAATCAATCTCAAAATTAATAAAATAAAACAATACTAGAAGTATCTAAGTATAGTAAGTAAGTATCAATTGGATCAACAAACTTTTTCAACAAAATATTAGAAATAAGTAGGTAAGTTTACTTTACACTACAACCTAGAAATAGTAAGTTGTTCTATGTGCACTTTGTATATTATACAAATAAAACAAGTTCCTATTTCAATATAATAAATTGTACTGAGATCTAGAGATCAAGTAAAATAAACTTCAACGCCAAAAAACACTATTATACTATAGCTTAATAATAATCTAGTTAACAAACAATAGTAGATTGTTATACAAGGGGAGAAAGCAATCCTTTTCACTCGAGATGTTTCTCGAGAGTGAAATGGTGCTTTCACCCGAGTTAAACATACTATTTTTCATTTCGACTGTGAGGAAAAACATTAAATTTACAATAGTGGTTGTAGATGTCATGGTCAGGTATTATGTAGTACAGCGAGAAAGGAAAACTCAAGTTTTTGCACAAAAAGACAGTTAATTTACAGTTCTCCAAACATCTAACATGATTAGAAAGAACAACGACACGAATACATGAAAACAGTACGAAAAAGCAGACGATACGAAATAATTAAAATCCTTGTAAAAAATATCGATCGAATTTTCCCCACAGATAATAATTGTCAAAATTTAAAAAAGTAGGCATAGAGTTCAAAAAGAAAAAAATACACTGACAATGTAAAAAAAAAGTGTCATCTTGGTATTATGGCGGGAAGCCGAATATTTTAATCACAGATTAGTAAATGTATATTTAAATTATAGATTGAATCAATTGAATATTTTTTATATCAACGATCATAATAAACATGTTTTTCAATGTATGGCTAAGCAAAAATGTTTATTATTTTTATAATATGATGTGACTCAATTATCTTTGATCCAAGCTTTGACTGCATGCCTTGACTCTATACCATGCCAATTAAAACTAAATTACTTTCCACCCTAGGGATGGATAAGCTATTTTCCACCCGGCTATCTACACAGGAAAGTGCTGTTTTCCGAACAGGAGAGATGAAAAACAATGTACTACTCATCATTAATCAAAAAATGGCAATAAAGACTAAACTTTTTCATGGCGGCGCCGGCCGCGCGCCAATTCTACGAACCGAGAACGCGCTCAGGAACATTTCCGACTTCACCCGGATTTTACCGAAAGTAATGATCGGCCTAGCCGACTAGTCGGCCGACTAGTCGGCCATTTTGCTGCCGACTAGTCGGCCAGTCGGCTAGTCGGCCAAAGTCATAGTCGGCACATCTCTAATTCATAGTCTTCCACATATTAAAATGAAAATCAATTGTTATTATGAAATATCATTTCAAAAATCGTACAGTATCACTCCGATTTCCGTTTAGGCGGAGAACTTTTTTGATACGTTTACATATTATTTTTATAAAGTAAATTTTTAAAATCATAAACAAAGTCTTAAACTGTAATTTATCAGCTTCATTTGAAGCAATGATCATTTCTAAAGTGTTTGATATGATTTTTCTCGGTTTCATCATATGAAACTTTATATCAATTGATGACTATGAATCATGAGTAGGTTCTTAGTTTAAAATATTGCCAATGTTTACAAAGTCACTCTGTATCTATTTCAGTCATTACTTTATTAAAAGTAACTACTTACTAGGCGTAACTAAAAGGGACTAACATGATCTTACCCGAGCCATGTTGTGTTGTGACCGCCTCTTAGCTTCAAGTATTAACTGGAATAAGAAATTCGCCATTTAACCACACACCGGCGACAACAAACATACTATCACCTATTAACTTTCGCGTTGCATTCAATTTATTTATTTTATTATTTATTGCACAGACAAAAGAAAGTACAAATGGCGGAATTAATGCTTAAAGCATTCTCTACCAGTCAACCATTGAGTGAATTAAGTATTCGCTGTTGAAATTCGAAAGTAGGTACAGAAATTTCGGGATGATGGATATAAGTTATCAGCATTATGTAATCCAGCGATCAAAAAGTGTAAACCGCGTGTATAGCCGTCACAACCGAACCGAGATACCGTAAGTGTTGTTTGTCGAGGTGACTGTACTGACAATAATTTATCTAGTGTTGTGAGGGTGGCGGAAGAATCTTCAAGTCGCTCTATGCTGACAATTTATCAAGAGACTAGCGGTCCCAGCGAACTTCGTTTCGCCCCCAGCCCCGTCCCGCCCCGGCCCCGTTTTATGGGAATTTTCTTTGCTATAAACCTCACGGAGCCCGAGACCTTTCCAACGAATGCAAAACCGTGGAATCGGTTCGTGCGTTCTGGAGTTATAGCGTCAGGGAGGAAAACCCGACTTATTTTTATAGTATAGTAGATTTGAGGGTGGCAGAAGAAACTACAGTCCGCGCAGGTTTTGCCGCGATCCACCAACTGACTCGTGACCACGGCAGTAAAAAACACAGCCGAAACGTCAAGAGCAGTGAGTAAATTCCTTTTTTTTTGCTTGTCGTATTGTAAACAATCCAAGATCAAGTCAAGATGGTGATGCTGGGCCTGTGATATACGAGTACTTTGATTGTGATGATGTGCCTGTGATATTCCTTGATTAATTTCCGATTTTCCAATAAAGATTTGTATCTACAATTCCACGCAGGATTGCTTTAAAAAAAAATACTGAATTTTGTCAGTACTCACTTCTATATTTCGCGTCATGTTCATTGATTTTTAGCTCGTCTTCGAACGAAAATCACACGTATGTTCAAGCGAGTGATTCAAAAATGTTTTTTTTACAGGTGTAAAACTATTTAGTTTTCTACTGGGTCACACTTAATCTTCACTGGTTAGGTCAAGCAGATGATCTCGGCAACACAAGAGTTGTAGAAAATGTCTAGGTACCATAAAGTAGGTACGGTTGAGGTCTCTGTCGCCTAACCACTTTTAAACGAAAATCGCTTGCACATACGACACAGACGGGTGTCACTTGAAACAAATGTCGACGGTGCAAGCGATTTTGGTTCTTAAGGTGGTTAGGCGGTGGTGACCTCGATTATGCATGTATTATTTACCGTATTACGTGTGTGTTCGTCTTCATTTTTGTCTCGCTGTGTAGATTTTATTGTAGTAAAAACAAATGGATATTTAACGCAGATAATACCTACATACGTTTGGTGTAGTGTAGTGGTTAGTGGTTAGGTTAGCGCTTCTCTGACGACTACTATGCCAGCGGTCACAGGTTCGAATCCCGCAAAGTTCAAAATGTTTGTGTGATGAGCTCGTACATTTGTACCTAAGTCATGGATGTTTATATGTATTTAAGTGTTTATGGGAGACGCCCCTGTCATCATCGTTGTATGGTGGTACCTATTCGTAGCACAAGGAAGAAAATTGTTTAGTTCAAAACCAAGACAATGTGGTTTAACTTTAAAAGAAATGGATAGGGAACGAAAGATACTTACACCAACCGCAGCGAATCGCAAGAAGAGTTCTTCTAATTATTGTTTGGTGTTGAGTATCTCTAATGTGATGAGCGGCATAGTTTGGCAATATAACCCACTGTTTAATTCACTTTAACTTTATTTTATCTCAAAAAATATTTGAGTTCTTTGAAATTTATTTTGATCGCTATGTTTATAAACAAATACTAACTGATACTGACAGACGTACACTGACAGAGAGAATATTGACAAGAAAAAATATAGAAGAACAATTCCACAGGTACCCTAGGTAATTTAATTTACCTTTTTCAAAAAGCTATAAACCTCACGGAGCGGAGCCCGAGACTTTTCCAACGAATGCAAGACCGTGGAAATCGGTTCGTGCGTTCTGGAGTTGTTGCGTCAGGAAGGAAAACCCGACTTATTTTTATATAGTAGATTTACTTTTTTTTCTGAATCATTAATGATTAATTGCATAAGAAGATCGACGACATCAGTCACGCTCACACTTATATGTCTTTATTTTATAAAATGTAAATCCAATATTGGCTGTATGATTAGTATTTAAGAAACATATAAAACTGTATTTTGAGAGCTGTGGATTTTGTTGCAATAAATAAAAAAAAAAAAAAAAAAAAAATTATATTTTTGTGTTTATTTTTTTTCTGTTTCGTGAATCTTTCATGTTTAGTGGGAAGGTAGCGCCATCTAGCTAACAGATGTGGCGACAAATGTAAAATCTCAATGACGCAATTCGTCTCTGAATGACTAGATGGCGCTGGCCACTTGTATTTTTTTGTTTTTGTGTCTTTGGCAGGCAAAAGATTCTAATCTGTCTTTTTTGCATCCCATTTTTTAATGATTTAATCTAACTATCATCTATCTACCAGGAGCTCTAACGAAATGTTTTTGCTCAAATCGAAAAGATTATCAGAATCAGAAAGTGAATTTCGCTAAAACCATGTAGATAGGTACTATTACATATCCTGTGCTAAAACTAAGACCCTTTGCTACCGAACCCGTAATAATTAAAAAGTATAGTGTCAAACAAAAGTCATAACAAATTTTGACATGTTCATTTTACTGCACAGATTAGTAATATGTTTTTTGAGGTTTTTCGTCGCGCGGGTGATAGCAGGCAACACGTGCTATTGGGTTTTGTTTTCTTACTCGCGTGTTTCAGTGATTTAAAAGCTTAATTACCCCTAAATATTCTAGGTGGTGGTTTATTTATTGTTTGTATATTCGGGTAAGTGTTTTACTAACTAATAATGGGTCCAATCCCTCCTGATCCCCCCGACCCGCCGGATCAAACCGCTTCGCAGATGGACATGACCATGGACGTGACAGTAGCGCCCACAATTCAGGAATCGCAACCTCTGTTTTCGCAAACAGCAACTAAGCGCCGTCTTCTTGACGACGATAAGGAAGAGGCCTTGGAACCAGCGAAAAGGCTAAACTCGGACGTTCCGGCATCACTTAGTTCTCCCAGTAGCCAACCTATTTATACCCATCCATCCCTTGTTATTGCTCCAACATCGTACAACGACAAAGATAAAGGCCCGTTCATCGTCCATGTTGCCCATATAGTTACCGATCCCTCAAGTCCAGCTTTCATCCAACCCATGAAGTTTGGTAAGTTTTTGGTCCAAAATAAAGTCAAGGATGTGGTAATAGACGGCGTTAAAAAAATAGGACGCAACAGAATATCAGTCGAATTTGCATCAGCCTCGGCTGCAAATTCCTTTCTGAATAATAACTTGCTATCCCTCCATAAGTACGCTGCTACTATCCCTACTTACAATGTTACCCGCATAGGGCTTATTAGGCGTATACCTACCGACTGGTCGATGGAGGAACTCGCTGAGTCGATGTCTGTTCCGGAAGGTTGTGGCATTCTCTTGAAGGCTAGAAGACTAAATAGGAAGCAGGTCACCGATAACCAAACTACTTGGATTCCCACCCAGTCAGTCGTGGTCACCTTCAGAGGCCAGGTCTTACCTGAGAGGGTATTCTGTTGCCATAATTCGATTCCAGTTGAGTCATACCAACTTCCCACGATTCAGTGTATGAATTGCTGCAGATTTGGCCACGTCAAGGCCCAATGCCGATCAAATCCGAGATGCTTCCGATGTGCCCAACCCCATCCCGCGGAAAGCTGCTCTGTTCAGGAGGACAAGGCTACTTGCATTCACTGTTCAGGTTCACATTTTTCAATCCTCGTGACTCCCTGAGAGAGGTCTTTAAGAAAATCAACATATTAACTGTGGCTTCTCAATACATTTTTGATAACATAATGTACGTCCGTAAAAATTTAGATAATTTCATGAAGAAAAGCGACATTCACCCATATAACACAAGAAATAAACACAAGCTTGTCGTTCCTAACTTCAGATTAGTTAAAACTAGTAATTCGTTTATGGGAAATTGTATAAAATTCTTTAATAATATACCACACAATCTTGTCGAATTGCCGGTTGATAAATTTAAGAAACACGTTAAAAACACGCTTATGTCTAAAGGCTATTATAAGGTTCAAGACTATCTAAACGACACGAATGTGTGGTCCGTCCAGCCTGCACCGACTGATGTACTTACCTTTGATGATTTTGATTTTACGGCAGCTAGTGGTGACTGAGTTTGTTCCGGCGTTTCTTCTCAGCACTTGCCTAATTGTCTGTGTTCTGTCTCGAAGCGCTGGTAGGGCCCAAAAGATAAGGAGACATGTTTCGGCCCTTTCAGGGCACATTTATTTTTATTTTTATTCACTGTATATTTTGACGTTCATAAGTGTCATTTCATGACCTAAATTGAAATAAAGATTTTGAATTTTTTTGAATTTTTTTTTTTGAAAAAAAATCAATAGAGCTTGCCCTGAGCAATCACGCCAGAAACTTATTAAACTAACTATGTCTCAGGACAGCGTTTCATATCTACAGGCTTCATCATTATACCCCCCAGTGCGCCGCTCATATGCTGAGATGACAAGAACACCCGCTTCTCTGCATCCTACACTGACACCACGCCCTTCCCCTCCAGCTTCAGTTTCATACAGGAAAGCTGTAACATCTCGACCAACCCCACGCCCCCGTTCTCCTTTGGGAAAGAGCTATGATAGGCAAGCACACCAAGCCATAATAGGCAACTGTGCTTCCTCTCTCCCAAATGGATGTGCCCTTAATCCTAATCCACCTTCTCATTCTTCTTCCAATGATAATGAAAATCTTCTTGAAATCCTCTTATCTTTGATAATGCGTATAGTTTCCGGCCATGCTGGCCAATTACCGTCCAACGTTGCTGATAGACTCTCCCAATTCTCCCAATCTCTCTCTGTGTCTGATTTCAATAATGTCCCAAAAGGTAGTTCAGTGGAACTGCCAAAGCCTTAGACCAAAAAAAAGTGATATATTATATTTTATAAATAAATATTCTCCATCCGTCTTTGCCGTCTCGGAGACGTGGCTAGTCCCTGGCTCACACTTCCGTGTGTCGGGCTATTCGTGTCTCCGAGACGACAGAGACGATGGTTATGCAGGGTGTGCGTTGCTTGTCAAGCGCTCCCTGCCTTTCTCCCAAATCCCTCTTCCCCCCCACAGCCGTGATATTAATATTGTGGCTGTGCGTATCTTCGATCTTTCCCTTCTGTCTGTATATATTCCTTACCCTACCTCTAACTCTATAAATGAACTACACTCAACAATTTTTTCTCTTCCTTCTCCAGTTTTAGTGCTGGGAGACCTTAATTGCCATCACGTATCCTGGGGTTGCTATCGCTCTGATAATCCGGGGTCTCTTCTTCTGGACCTTTTGGATGGCCTCAACCTTTGTATTTTGAACGATGGTAGTCCAACAAAGCGTTGCCCACCTAACCAAAATCCTGCTTCTGCCGTAGATCTTTCTATCTCTTCCCCATCTTTAGCTCCTCTTATATCGTGGTCCGTTCTTGATTCTACATTTGGTAGCATACATTTTCCTATCTTGATCTCCCTGTTAGACAAACCGTCTACAAGCACCCGTCTCCCACCTCTCTTAAAGTTTAAATTAAATGATGCTGACTGGTTTGCCTATGCATCATCAGTTAGAGATAATTTAAATTCACTTCCGGCTGTAGATTCCTCAAATGCTCTTTCGGCATATACAGATTTTGAAAACACTTTGCTTTCATCTGCAGAAGCTAATTTCCCCTTAAAGCAACCTATCCGCAAAATCTCTCCTCCTTGGTGGGATGCTGAATGCACTTCTATTGTTCAAAAACGTAAGGCAGCAGAAAAAAGATACAATGGTGCGATGACCTCGGAAAATTATGTAAGATATAAACGAATTGCTGCCCAGGCAAGGAAACTTTTGTCAAAGAAAAAAAGGTTGGGTTGGATAAAATTCTGTGAAAGCATGTCTCCACGAACTCCTACCTCCCTGGTTTGGAAACAAATCAGGAGATTCCGACAATACCTGGATTCACCGAATGTGTCTTCGAATGACCCGTCCCTATGGTTAAATGATTTCGCTGATAAGCTAGCTCCTCCTTTTGCCCCATCGTTGGATTGTATTCCTTCCTTGTACAATTGTGTTAATTCCACCTTAAGTAGCCTTGACTCCCCTTTTTCATATCAAGAACTACAATCAGCTGTTAATGGTTTAACTGACTCATCTCCTGGCGCTGATGGAATCCCCTACTCGTTCCTAATAAAAGCTCCCGACGAAGCTAAACTATATTTTCTAAATTTGATTAATACGTTTTTTGATTCTGGCTCAATTCCGGAAAGTTGGAAACATCAGATTGTAATTCCAATTCTTAAACCGGGTAAAGACCCTCTTACTCACAGTTCGTATCGTCCCATCGCTCTCTCATCTACTCTCCTTAAGATCATGGAGCATATGATCAGAAACCGTCTCGAGTGGTTCGTAGAATCGCGCGGTGTTCTTTCTAAAACTCAATACGGGTTTCGAAAGGGCTTTAGCACTCTGGACAGCTTAGGCATCTTAACGACAGATATTAGGTTGGCCTTTAAAAACAAAGAATATCTTGTGGGAGTCTTCTTAGACATCGCTTCGGCCTATGATAACGTACTGATTCCAGTGCTCAGGCAAAAACTGCTTAATCTGAGTGTCTCAGAGAAGTTGGTACGTCTCATCTGCAACACACTGATGTCTAGATGTATTTCGGTCAGATATCAGGATACTATTCTTCCTCCTAGATTAATCTGGAAGGGCCTACCCCAAGGTTCTGTAATGTCCCCTTTGCTGTACAGCATTTATACCTACGACCTCGATAAGACCGTAGACTCATTCTGCAATATATTACAATACGCCGACGACATCGCCTTATATGTTTCGTCCAACTCTATACCAGACGCCTCTTTACGTTTAAATTCTGCACTCAAATACCTCGGTGAATGGTTATCGTACCACGGACTCGCAATTTCAGCTCCAAAGTGCACTTGCGTAACTTTCACTCATAAACGCGAAATTCCCGACGTACAGATCGTGTCAGACGGAGAACCGATTCCTTGTGACTACAAGGTTAAATTTTTAGGTCTAGTTTTGGACTCCAGATTGTCAGGGACTGCCCACTTTAATTATATTGCTGAAAAAGCCGAGAGGGGGGTAAACGTCCTTCGATCACTATCCGGCGTTCGATGGGGTGCCCATCCCTACTCTCAAAAACTTTTATATAATGCTATCGTACGTAGTCACTTTGATTATGCCTCCTTTTTGTTGGATCCATGTAACAAATCCGCCCTTGTTAAACTAGATAAAATCCAATCTAAGTGTCTACGCATTATTATGGGTGCTATGAAGACCTCTCCCATCAATGCTCTCCAGGTCGAATGCGTCGACCCTCCTCTCTATCTTCGTAGGCAATACATCAGTGACCGGTTTTACCCGAAGGTTGCTCAAAACCCATCTCACCCCTTATTAGTCAAACTGGATTATCTTTGTTCGTTAAGTAACCCCTCAGACCCTTCAAGCAAAATTCCTTGTATTCTTTTAAGTCATCAAAAGTTTAAACGCCTTCCTTCTCCTATTGAAAAAATCCCCCACAATCCACTCTTCTCTAATAGTTTTGAATCCCTTATCTTTGAACCCCCTATCAACTTTAATTTTGGTATATCAAAGCACTCTATCTCTGCTCCTCAAGAATTTCGAAATATATGGCATGACCACTGGCAAGGCTGGTTCCCGATCTATACTGACGCATCCAAGCTGTCAGAGGGTGGCTGCGTCGGTGCTGCAGTCTGGATTCCTGCGTACAAAATTACCCTAAGTTTTAAATGCCCCCCTGTTTCATCTGTCTTCACTGGCGAATCGATTGCTATATTGGAAGCAATCCGCTTTGCAATGTCCCACTCGATAAATAACTGCATAATTTTCACCGATTCTTTAAGCTGTCTACAAGCTATTGCCGCTGTTCCCTTCAAATCCAAAACAAAGTTTCCAACAATATTTATGATCAGAGAGGCTCTGGTTGAGTCTAAGAAAAAAAATATAAACATTATACTTACCTGGATCCCCAGTCATTCGGGAATTCCCGGTAATGAAACTGTCGATTCATGCGCGAAGGCCGCTATCTCGTCTGGAACACTAGAGCATTTTAAATTATTTTCCCACGACGCCACCTCGCTTCCTCGCGAACACCTGTATAAGTCATGGAAAGTGCATTGGGATAATTCTAAAAGAGCAATTGGAAAGTATTACGCTGACATCCAACAAATCATCCCACCTCGACCATGGTTTTTCAGAAAGACTAACATCCCTAAAAGTGTTGTTTCCACTATATGTCGTATACGGATTGGCCACGCATGCACTCCAGTTCATTTGGCGAAACTGCGAATTAAAGATAGTTCCATCTGCGAATGTGGCCTTGATGAAGGCAACACCAATCACATCTTCTTTAACTGCCCAAATGTTGGCGCCTCTCTCTTTGATTATCTTCCTAAAAAAGTCCCTCTTCCGTGTAATATAAAATCTATTTTGCATTGTCTTACTCCACCTATTATAAAATCTCTTAGTAAATTTATAATGTCTAAAAATATCAAATTGTAATGTAGGTAGTTCAACCCTCCCTCCCTTCACTAACTCACCCCTCTCAAAGTTTAAATATATGTCTGTCTGTATATGTATACTGTGCGTGTGTTTTGTGCTGTCAAATGTGTCGTCCTATGTGTTGTCTTTCTTTGTTTTAGGTTCAATTAAGTTTGTAAATAAATATTAAAATCACGCTCTGTACGTGTCCCTTGGCCGTGTAAAAGCTTCGCACGTGACATTGGCGGAACAGTGAGCCCCAGCTGGCAAACTTAAGTTCGCTCGCCACACAAATAAAGAAGAAGAAGAAGTAGTAATATGTTTTACTGATAGCACGAATTACGAAAGTTAGGAATTTTTGAGGAAATCTTCAAATATCAATAGATAAATGGCCCATTATTTGTTACAATGTCTTTCCCTAAAATAGAAGGGTATGTTGTGACTGAAAAGTTGGGGTCTGGTAGCTATTCCACTGTGTATAAAGCGTATACAAAGGTTGGTGCAAATTGCAGATTGATATCACTATTCAAACACAATTTTATCTGTTTCCGTTTGATAAATCTCGAGTATTGTGTGATTAAATATCTACTATACACCTTACTGTATTCTTTGTAGCGATTAAATGATTTCATGTGATCATTTTCTCTCTGAAAAAGACCATAGTTGTTGAGCGAGCCTTTGTTTTGGTTTTTTTTATATTTTTATCATTATAGAATTCAACTTTTGAAGGTAACCGTTTTCTACAAAGTTAGGGCAATAATAGGGTATTACAAAAAAAAGTTTAGCTTCTACCTACAACACAGGCATTGGCTAGTAATTAGTAAAATTTTCAAATTAAGCAATTTTTCTTACTTTCCAATTAAGTTCTAGTAATATATTGCATCAGTAATAGTACCATATTGGATCTATTACAGTACAGTTACAGAGTTGAGTAGAAATAAAAATAACAAGCAAGTTAATATTTCAGTTGTACATGAGAAGTCTCAATAAACATTAAAATAGTGTGTTTTAACTCGTCAAGTATGTGTGAACGAGACACAATAGAAATTCCATTATTATGCGACTCCCGGCAGTCGTTTGATACCTGACTGATTAAGTATCAAGCCAATTACTCAATCCATCATAACCATCTATGGAGAGATGGGAGTGGGTGAAAACCAGCATTGAGTGGGGCATCCTATGTCAGCACAAGCTAAAGTATTTTCCATTTGCTTTCTTTTCTAGAAGTATTGTACTTCTCAATTGTTCATGTCTTTCTGTAATATTTTTTTATGAAGGCAGTAAAAATATTATTCTAATCCAGTATTTTCCAAACATTGCTCTGCAAAGGCCTGGTAATTTTCACCCTGCCCATTTACTACTTTTAAACCTAAGCTGGTTCCATTAGGTTATTATTATTTTTATAACAAGGCAGGTATGTTGCGACCCAGTATTTTATTTTGATGGTCCGGTGCTGGGTAGCGACCTGTTAAATGGGAAACACTGTTCTATTCATTTTATAATTTATAATGATAAATAAATAATAATCTTACAGGTAGGAGCACGCTCAATAGTAGCAATAAAATGTGTGGACAAATCCCGGATCAAGAACTCCGGTTCGGCAGTGGACAACCTGATCACAGAGATCCGGCTGCTTAAGACACTCACACACCCGCACATTGTGCACATGAAGCATTTCACTTGGGATGATAAGTAAGAATTTTTACATATCCTTGGACCTTTATTTGAAATAAGCATAGGTTGGAATATATGTTATTTGTGAGAGTCTTACTACTGCCATGCTAATCTACACTTCTACACTAATATTATAAAGAGGAAAACTTTGTTTGTTTGTTTGTTTGTTTGTTTGATTGTAATGAATAGGCTCATAAACTACTAGACCGATTTTAAAAATTCTTTCACCATTCGAAAGCTACATTATCCACGAGTAATATAGGCTATATTTAATTTTGAACAAAAGTAGGGTTCCTCGGATATTAGGGTTTTTCGGACACAAGGTGTAAAAAATCAACCAAAAAAGTTACTTATTTTGCGTACCCTGCCTAACGGCTGAACCGATTTAGCTGAAAATTGGCAGGGAGGTAGCTTAGAGCCAGGAGAAGGACATAGGATCCGTTTTATCCCGTTCAACGGGGCCGGGGCTGGGGCGGGACGGGGCCGGGGCGAAACAAAGTTCGCTGGGACCGCTAGTGTTGCAGTAAAGTCATAAAAATTCGTTAATTTCATCATATAGACCCACGGGGGGCTATAGTATAAGTATACATGTCTCAATATAAACCCTACCACTGCTTCGGAACAATTGTGGGCTAGCGTTGAGAAGAAGCAGCGCAACAAACTTGGTCACAATAATTGTCAATGCGTCTTTTCAAAAACTTTAAATTTTGTGGTGATTGTGCTGGTCCATACATTGTTATTAAATAAATAAATAAATAAATAAATAATCATCTACTTTATAATACCCTTTCGTCATTAGGATTTCTTTAATGACAGTTTTAAAATTATTAATCATTAAGTCAACAATGTATTCTGGTAGTTTATTGAAAAATTTAATACATATCCCCATGAAAGATTACCAACCCTGCAAGAACAAGCACTAAATTTCTTTACTAGTTTATTAACTGTGTATTTCAAATTGTTTCCATTTTGTTGGACTTTACCTCACAAATTAGTAAAATTAAAAGTCTTTTGGTGTTAGAAAAGTAGGTATTATGATATTGGGATTAGTATTTTTGCCTAGGAACAAGCATATACTACTAAAAGAGGTTAACTATGTTTTATTTCTGCACTTTTTTTTCAGGAATATCTACATAATAATGGAATACTGCTGCGGGGGTGACCTCTCGAAATACATCCACAGATACGGCAGAGTGCCTGAGAAACAGGTATGTATGAATAAATATTAATTTTAAATAACAATAAAGCCTTCATGTGCCAAATAAATAACAAAAAAAAAATATAAATTTATATTTAAAGTTCAAGTTAAGTTGTGAAATCTTTTTCTTTTAGGTTTTATATTTTCTTCAACAACTGGCGTCAGCACTCAAGTTTCTTAGAGAAAAAGGTATTTTTATATATTGTTAAATATGTAAATAAATTAAATTAAGATAAGTATATAAATATACGCCAGACCACACACCAATTGTCTTAGTTTCGAAGTAAGGAATTAATCCGAATTATCTTTCTTGTGTTACAAATACCAGATTACGATTATGACGCGGCGTCTCCCATAAATACTTAAATACATAGGTATTACTAGCTTTTGCCCGCGACTTCGTCCGCGTGGAATAGTGACTTCTTTCTCCCGTTTTTTACACATTTACCACTATATCTTTGCTCCTATTGGTCGTAGCGTGATGTTATATAGCCTATAGCCTTCCTCGATAACTGGACTATCCAACACAAAAAGAATTATTCAATTCGAACCAGTAGTTTCGGAGATTAGCGCGTTCAAACAAACAAACAAACAAACAAACTCTTCAGCTTTTTAATATTATATAGTATAGATAATAGAAATGTTTGTGCTGATCACATAAACAATTGCCACTTGCGGGATTCGAACCCGCGACTGCTGGCTCAGTAGTCAGGAGCGCTAACCACTACACCAAAAGTGTCGGAAGTGTTTATTTATAATCGTTTGTTTTACAGGAGTAGTTCACATGGATCTCAAGCCACATAACTTGTTACTACACAAGGGATCAGATGGGAAATACATACTCAAAGTTGCTGATTTTGGGTAAGTTACGCCTAATTACTTTCTTTCTATGTATTTTGCACTAGCTTTTGCCAGCGACTTCGTCCGCGTGGAATAGTGACTTCTTTCTCCCGTTTTTTTCCACATTTACCACTATATCTTTGCTCCTATTGGTCGTCGCGTGATGTTATATAGCCTATAGCCTTCCTCGATAACTGGACTATCCAACACAAAAAGAATTATTCAATTCGAAACAGTAGTTTCGGAGATTAGCGCGTTCAAACAAACAAACTCTTCAGCTTTATAATATAAGTATAGATTAGTATAAATTAGATATACAGGGTGGTGACTACCACCCCCTTGATTTGGCTCGATTGACTAATCGAGATTAGAATAAAGGTTCTTTTATTTGAAAATTATATATTTTTTAATAATTTTCCTGTATTCTAGACGCGACTCTCAACCTACCCCTTGAATTTGGCTCGTACTTTTTTTTTGCACCGTGTATATGGTTTATTTACATTTTTAAATACCATGATATTGATTGGTTACCTCTGGTTAACGGTGCGTGTAGTCAAATTCGTTAGTTTTGTAGCGAATCTTTACTTAAATCCACGCCAAAAAGTGAATAAATCTTTAAAAAATCAAATAATCTACTGTCACATCAATTGATAACGTCAGAATATAATTGTCTATGTTTTTTTGTCTTCTGGACGTTAACTTATTGGTGATCGTATTAAATAAATAAAAATAAATATATGAATACGACATTGTCTACTCAGACATTACAACCCAAAAGATACGTATGCAAAGTGTATTGTATAACTAGTCAACTTTTTTTTTCATGTAATTTGTACGACCACCCTGTATTGCCACAGCTTCGCGCAGTACCTGTCGTCGTCGTGGCGGCGCTGCGTGCGCGGCTCGCCGCTGTACATGGCGCCCGAGGTAGTGCTCGGCGACTACGACGCCAGGGTCGACCTGTGGAGCGTCGGTGAGACACCCTGTATATCCTTACCCGCTCAGATATTGCTAATTTGACGTTCTCAATTTTGACACAAAATTTATGGAAATAATGTCAAATTTCCAGACTATATCTGAGTTAACTTTTTATTGATTGACTGCGATGTTGGTTGGTGATATCGCTGGTTGCTACCCCCGACGTCCCAGGTTCGAAACTAGAGTCGGGCTAAAGCTTCTGTCTTTAAAATCTCAAAAACAGCACAGTCAGGAAGTTGATAGTGATGACAACCCAGTGCCTCGGAACACGTTAAGCCGTTGGTCCTGCGCCTGTCGACCTGTGGAGCGTCGGTGAGACACCCTGTATGCTATACTAGCGTACCCCGCGACTGCGTCCGCGGGTTTCAATTTTACTCCCTTCGCTCCCGTCGCAACGTAATATGTTATTGCCTGTATTGTATATTTAGGTGGAATAAATTCATTTTCTTTCTTTCCTATGACCTTCCCTGATAAATGAACACATTTTGTGCTATAAACACATTTTTTTTTAAATCAGTCCAGTAGTTTCTTTGATTAGTGCCTTCTCCTAATATTTGTATAGATAGATAGATATTACACACCCTGTGTGGTCCTAAAAGACAATAATGCGAAGGTAGGACTGTGAAGCGTCAGAAAGAGCTTATTCAACTGTAAACTGTTCATTGCCTTTGCACACACACACACGCACACACACACTGTATAATGTATACAGTGGATCTGGTAATATGAATACGGCACACCTAGTTGTAACTATTTCTACGTTATTTCATACGCAATAAAGTCTTATTTCGTTATGTCCAGGCGTCATAATGTACGAGTGTCTTTTCGGGCGCGCGCCGTACTCCTCCAACACGCTACAAGAACTCGTCGACAAGATACAGAGCAGGGCGCCTATACAGGTGAGCGACCCGTATTTATAGACAAGCAAAAGTACCTAGGTCAAGTAAAATTGTACATTTGAGCTTGCGTCAAATCCGGTAGATCTGATTTAAAAAAAAAAGGTGGTTAACCTATATCAACTTTATCTTTCCCATACAAAATGTTTCAAAATTCTAATGCGCTCGCAATCGAACGTGAGTAGAAAAAACTCAAACTTAGCGCTCTGAAATAATAAATACGCGCCAGACAACACACCAATTGTCTGGTTTCGTGGTAAGGAATTATCTTCCTTGTGTTACGAAGTACCAGATAACGATTATGACGGGGGCGTCTCCCTTAAATACTTAAATACTTGTAACATTCTTCGCGCCGCCTGTATTTTCTCTACATCTAATGGTTGTCTGGTAGAGAATGCTTTTAGCACAAAGTCCGCCATATGTACCATTTGTATATATATAACTCTTATGTACTTATCGTAAGATTTAAGACCCATTCTTTTTAGCTCTTCAATCATTAAACTCCCTGTTAAATCCCTCAGATCCCCCGCAACTCGTCAATATCCCCCGGCTGCCTGGACCTACTGACCAGACTGCTCCAACACAACCCGGACGACCGGATCAGCTATGACGACTTCTTCAACCATGAATACTTGGACCTGGAGCATATGCCGAGCAAGGAGAACTATGAGAAGGTAAACTATACAGGGTGACTTTGAAAACATTTGCAATATTTTAAACTAGCTTTTGCCCGCGACTTCGTTCGCGTGGACTTCAGGTTCGTCCCGTCTAGTCTAGTAATAAGTAAGAAATACGGTATAGAAACCTCAAAAATTGTAGCCTATATGTTATTCTGATGTATAAGCTATATTGTGGTAAAGTTTCATTCAAATCCATTCAGTAGTTTTTACGTGAAAGAGTAACAAACATCCATACATCCATACATCCATACATCCATACTTACAAACTTTCGCCTTTATAATAGTAGTAGGACTAAGAACCTACTCATGATTCATAGTCCCTTCCACATCTATAATATAAAAATGAATAGCAACATTTGTTGGTAAGCGCATTACTCAACAACGCCGGGACCAATTTGGCCAATTCTTTTTTTTTTATGTTTGTTATTGTCAGGAGAAGGTTCTTATGCAAGAAATGTTTAAGTAACTTAAGTAAATTAGAAAATGTAAGAATACTTACTTTTTAGCGGGGCCGGGGGCGAAACAAAGTTCGCTGGGTCCGCTTGTATTAAAATGAAAATCAATTGATAAAGTTTAAAATATTGCCAATGTTTACAAGTCACCCTGTATAAATTGCGCGTGTAAAAAGCAACTGCGTCAGACGAGGAATCGAACCCTGTGTCTTACGCTATCCGGGCACATGCCTGTACCACTCGTCACATTGGCACTGAATAGGGGGGGTTTAACAAAAGATAGGCTAAAATCAGTTGTAAGAAGCACTCACCTTGCTTGTCTGCTGTTATTGAGGCAGATTTCGGTAGTAGACGCTGGGACAGGCCGCCTAGACCCTTGGATCATTCGAACTCACCTCAGATACAAGGATACCTTTTACCAGTAATGTTACCGACACACAGCAAATCTGCACTTCCATCAACGGACCAGCCTTCTCTTGTATATTTTGTGATTTATGCGACACAATCTTTGGTATTAACCAAATAACGACACGATAATTTTAAATAAACGACAATTGCGCGATACCACGCCGACAGACGATACGATTCGAATAGTGACAAAGTGACGAGACAAAATTGAATCTTTTTTTTTTTAAACATGATAATGTTGCCAGGCGAAAGTTGAAAATAATTTACACAAGCTTCGATTCTTAACAGGCACAGTTGCATTTTACAAGTGGGTTATTTTGTCATTGCCTCAACCTTCCTTCTGGAACGATATTAATTTAGGTCTTTTGATGACAGAATTCGAGTTTTTTTTTTCTCTTTTAGATGAAAGAGAGTGGGCCCGTTTAGCCAAAGGTTGCTGGTTCGAATCCTGCTAAGCATTTCAGTCGATATATCTACTATATACAAATAAGTCGGGTTTTCCTACCTGACGCTTTAACTCCAGAACGCAAGAACCGATTTCCACGATTTTGCATTCGTTGGAAAGGTCTCGGGCTCCGTGAGGTTTATAGCAAAGAAAATTCCCATAAAACGGGGCCAGGGCGGGACGGGGCTGGGGGCGAAACGAAGTTCGCTGGGACCGCTAGTCTTGTTTAAAACTCACATTGGTTCCCCGTCATTCCTATACTCAGTTTTCTTATAAATTTGTCCGCAGGCGGTCACCCTCATAAAACGCGCCATAGAGCTGGACTCGTCTGGGGACCTCCCCGAAGCGTTCGCGCTGTACCGCGACAGTCTCCGGTACCTGGTGCCTGCGGCTACGGCGGAAACAGACCCGGTCAGGAGAAGCGCCTTGACTGCTAAACTTACACGGTAAGATCGTTTTTAAGCACACACACACACACACGCACGCGCGCGCACACACACACACACACACACACACACACACACACACACACACACACACACACACACACACACAAACACACACTATCTTGTTTATGATCTTGAAAAGGAAAAATCTGTAAGTTGCAAAATTGGGGATAACTTTGCAACTAAGGGCCAAAAATAAATAATCGTCTGGCTTCGTGGTAAGGAATTGTCTTACTTGTGTTACGAAGTACCAGACAATTATTATGACGGGGGCGTCTCCCACAAATACTTAAATACATATTATAACATCCATGACTTAGGTATATTCGCTCATCACACAAACATTTGCCCCTTGCGGGATTCGAACCCACGACAGCTGGCGTAATAGTCAGGAGCGCTACCCACCAAACGCGTCGTATAAAAAAAATTAGGAAGACGTATAACATCTTAAAAATAAACTTAAATCCTCCTCTTCTCTCTCCTCTTTTCAAAAACAAAACCGTTTGCTGCGTTAGAATAGAAGTAATAATAGGTATTTTTTATTTTCTATTCTAATAGTTGAATAGTTATACTTATCCTTTGAGCTAGGAACGAGAAAATTTATATCGACCGTTTGTAGGCACTACAAGATTTTATTTTATTTTTGTTAACAGATACATGGAGCGAGCTGAAGAAATAAAACAGTTTCTACGCAACCCGGAGCCTGCGCCCGACACGCCTCCCGCGCCTCGCAGCGACGCCGCAGCGACACCGCAGCGAGTACGCAGCGGCGGCGTAGCGTGCTGCGGCGCATTCACCGCTACTACTAACAGTTTTGACTTTGGTAAGTTATCAATCAATCAAACCACCAATCTTATCTAATTTGGAGTTTTGGAAACATATTAAGATTAAAATAAAAACCAAACTTACGTAGCACACTTTGTATTACATACATAAGTCAAGTTTAGCCTGTAAGCATCTTACTGCTGGGCAAAGAACTCTTACCATATTCCATACATGTCACTGTAAAATTTTAAATACTGTTAAATTACTATCTCTCTCACGATAATGTAAAATTGTCGATAGATTGTGAACCGAAACATACCTACCATAATTTAACTAAATTGTGAAATGACATGCGAAAGTACGCTCCTCCTGATTGGTTGAAAGCCATCTATCTCATCGTCATTCGTTGTGTTTCGAAAGGATTTAAACAGTATTTGCTTTATTAAATTGTAATAATTAGTATATCTATCGACAGTTTACAATATCCCGAGAGTAGGTAGTTTAACGGTATTTAAAATTTAACGCTGAAATACACATTACGTAAATATTATAATAATAGTCCCCCTAGCCGATTTCGACTTCGTTGGCTAGTCACAACGACTAACCGACTGCGCGGGACATATTAAAGTGCACAAGTGTGGGCGCAAACACAGGTGCACTCTCTATTCCATTCACTCTCATAGCGCGATGGGACAATACATAAATATTAATCAGTCAGGTATCAAACGACTGCCGGGAGTCGCATAATAATGGAATTTCTATTGTGTCTCGTTCACACATACTTGACGAGTTAATTTAAAAAAAGTATTATAAATATTAAGCGCAGCGTAGGACGTCCACCGACAAGAAGGACAGACGACCTTGTGAAGATCGCAGGATCACACTGGATGCAGACCGCTCATGACCGGTCGCTGTGGAATACCGTTGTTGAGGCCTCTGTTCAGCAGTGGACGTCCTTTGGCTGATAATGATGATGATGATGAAATATTTATTTACAGGACAGATGCGAGCTGACATCCGGGTGCCGTGCTGCTGTGACAAATCTCATCGCAGCGAGACTTGTTCATGTAGCGACGGAACATCTCTGTTTGCCGAGACTTTGGGCCGGGAGGAAATGGTGAGTTGTGGCGACATCTACTGTTAGCTTCATGTACTAAAATATGCGCTTAGATAGTTTTTGCTGGTACTCCTGTAGATAAACAGGATATAAAATGTATAAATTCACTGCCTCGGTGGCGCAGCAGTGAGAGGGTCGCATTTATAAGCGACGGCTGCGCCAGAGGTCCCGGGTTCGATTCCTGGGTCGGGCCAAACCTATACCTGGGTTTTTCTGTTTAGAAATTCTCATGGTACCCTGGAGTTTGGAAGTTGTTTGTGTGTCACCCCCGTGCCTCGGTGCGTTGGTCCTGCGCCTGGTCTCTCTCCGGTCGTGTCAGATTGCTGTCCCATCGGGCTATGAGAGTGAAAGGAATAGAGAGTGCACCTGTGTTTGCGCACACACTTGTGCACTATAATATGTCCCGCGCAGTCGGTTAGTCGTTGTGACTGGCCACCGTAGTCCAAATCGGCTAGTCGAAATAGTCCCCATTACTATTAATGTATAAAATACAGTCAAAAAGCTTATTGACCGGCTGTTGTCCGAACGTGTATGTGTTATTTTTCTATAGTACAATTGTTGTTTGATTTATGTGTTGGTTCCCCAGCCGGGCCAACCGGAAGTGCCCAACGAACCAGAGTCAAAACCGTCAAATACAAAAACACCGCCGCGTTTCGGACTCAAGAGGCTGTTTAGAAGACCCAGCGTGCCTTACTTGAACAGCGAAGACTCCAGCATTGTAAGTACTTAACATTTTATTATTTTTATCCAAATCAAATCAATCAAATCATTTTATCTGTGAAACACAGTTAAATATGATGTCATTACAGATAAGGTACATGCTGTGATCAGCCATACAAATTATTAAAATTAAATTAAATTTACAATATCATATTAATTTACTGATATTAAATGAGCAATATAAATTGCACTTGTAAAAAGACAACTGTGAACCTGTGACAGACGAGGAATTGAACCCCGTGTCTTACGCAATCCGGGCGTATGCCTATACCACTCGGCCACCGTCACATTAACAGGCCTGTTGAATTTTTGCAAGCGCTTCTTAACGCGTAGGCTGCGTGACATCATCAATGTTGTGAGATTGCTCTCACAATATCTGAAGGAAAATATTTTTACAAATATTTTAACAATCAGTTAAGATGATGAAAGCCAATTTTTAGTTTATTTTTGTTTTTATAGTGTTTTGCCACCATACAAACTTAATAATATAAATTGCACTTGTAAAAAGACAACTGTGAACCTGTGACAGACGAGGAATTGAACCCCGTGTCTTACGCAATCCGGGCGTATGCCTATACCACTCGGCCACCGTCACATTAACAGGCCTGTTGAATTTTTGCAAGCGCTTCTTAACGCGTAGGCTGCGTGACATCATCAATGTTGTGAGATTGCTCTCACAATATCTGAAGGAAAATATTTTTACAAATATTTTAACAATCAGTTAAGATGATGAAAGCCAATTTTTAGTTTATTTTTGTTTTTATAGTGTTTTGCCACCATACAAACTTAATAATATAAATTGCACTTGTAAAAAGACAACTGTGAACCTGTGACAGACGAGGAATTGAACCCCATGTCTTACGCAATCCGGGCGTATGCCTATACCACTCGGCCACACCGTTACATTAACAGGCCTGTTGAATTTTTGAAAGCGCTTCTTAACGCGTAGGCTGCGTGACATCATCAATGTTGTGAGATTGCTCTCACAATATCTGAAGGAAAATATTTTTACAAATATTTTAACAATCAGTTAAGATGATGAAAGCCAATTTTTAGTTTATTTTTGTTTTTATAGTGTTTTGCCACCATACAAACTTAATAATATAAATTGCACTTGTAAAAAGACAACTGTGAACCTGTGACAGACGAGGAATTGAACCCCGTGTCTTACGCAATCCGGGCGTATGCCTATACCACTCGGCCACCGTCACATTAACAGGCCTGTTGAATTTTTGCAACATTGATGATGTCACGCAGCCTACGCGTTAAGAAGCGCTTGCAAAAATTCAACAGGCCTGTTAATGTGACGGTGGCCGAGTGGTATAGGCATACGCCCGGATTGCGTAAGACACGGGGTTCAATTCCTCGTCTGTCACAGGTTCACAGTTGTCTTTTTACAAGTGCAATTTATATTATTAAGTTTGTATGGTGGCAAAACACTATAAAAACAAAAATAAACTATTAAATGAGCAGTTTAATTGTTGTGTGTAATATTTTTTTATCATTAAGAGATGGAGTTCTCGAACCTATAGGTATACAGATTATAAAAGTAAGGAAAACTGATTTCCGCGAACGATTATCAAAAAAATCCTCTGGACTCATCAACGCCATCTAGTGAGAGATAACGAGATACGTAAAATCGTAGAAAAAATAAAACTGCTAATTAGGGCGACCAGTACATTGTATATCTTTTGATTTTAATATGTTTGATAATTAAATTAAAAAAAAATCGGCATTGACGCCATATTTGTATGGCGGCGCTGCGGTAGAAAAAAAATGCAGAACTAAATTCCAATCAATTGACTGAATCAAAGTCAGCCATCTTCAAAGGGCTTAGATATTAAGTACTAACACTAGTTGATAAGTTTTCTGTATTTCCTTTACTAACACTTGAAATGGATCACGTTGTCCGATAAATAAACATTTTTTATTTTTTATTTTATTTTTATTTTTTTACTTTCAATACGCCAAGTCGTTAACGTTGAGTGTTTCTAGTCGAATTAATCATCGGCCTAGCCTTTCAATTGCTTGCCGGCGTTTAATGAACTGCCGAGGCATTCAATTAACTGGACAATTTTACCGCATGGCTGCGACATGTACATTATGACAATTCAACTCATCCTGTAATAATTTTATTTATTTCAGACAGGTACCACAGACAGACCACAAAAAGTGCCCACGGGGGAAACATCGAACGATGTCTGCAGAATCACTTGAAATAATCACTTTTCTATATCGACTGCAGTTTTAAAATAATATGCACATGTTTTAAATTGTATTTAACACTCACAGTGTCATATTTATATTCTTAAAAGATAAATAAAGAACCAAAAATTGCGCACGGGCGGGACTCGAACCAGCATCTTTCTGGCTAACCGTGCGCAATTTTTGGTTTCTTATTTCGTCTTTTAATAATATGCATACTTTGATATTGTCCTGCCTAAGTGATATTTCATAACTTTTTTTTGGCAAGTGAAAGATGTGCCACTGTGAATAACATTAAAGTCCATTTTTCTTTGCTAGTCGAATATTGAAAACAATCGACATTCCTTGTTATCCAAATAATTGATTTTTAAATAGGATAAACACGAACCCCTTAATCATAATAACGCAAACGGTCTTTTAAACTTATTTTTGCTGTTTGTTTATTACACTGTTTTGTCACTTTCTGTCAAATGATGACAGCGCCAAGAAAGAATGAGACAAAACAGTGTTAGCTAAAATAGGTTTAAAAGACCGTTTGAGTTATTATTATGAACAAGGGGGTAAATTTACAACCTATATAGGATTTTTTTTTGTTGAGCACTGATTTTTTTTAAAATCAAATAGTTATTTAATTTTATTAATTCGTTTTCCGCACTAAAAATCGTGGAAACATTTGTCCATTTTTCCAAACTATACCCATCAGTGTGGATAAATGGACGGACAAAAAGGCCAATATTCCACACTAGTGTGGATTTTTGGTGTGGAAAATCGGATTGACCCTTTTTGATTGTACATATTTGAAAGTACAAAGGTAGCTTGGCTGTCTGCAATATTTAATAATTACTTGCCTTGATGCTAAGGAATTGATATTTTTTTTAGTAATAATAATATTTACTTCGAATTTATAGCAAAACCTAAGTTTTTTAAATACATAGATCTTAAATCCATCTATGGATCTTACTAATGGATTCAAATCCTTTTAATATTCCGTTACTTTTAGTAGGTTTTTTTTTTATTCACACGCTAGAGAAAAAGAGACCATTTTTAATTTAGAATGGAACTCATAGGATTCCAATAAGTCATGGCTTTAAGTTTTTTTTTTATAAATGGCATAAGTAATATGAATAAATAATATATTGTATTTTTTGTTTCTGTTGGTTGTGTAAATAAAAGACAGGTTTTTAATACCTTATTTAATTTATTTAGTCCATACCTTACAACTAGAGGGTACAATAGTTCATATTGCTTATAATTTCTAACGACCACAGCACAAAATATTCTGCCCATAAAATTTTCGATGAAAGTTATTTAAAGTTAATATGTAACATTTTAATTATAATCAATATTTTGTTATTTGTAATATCATACAATTTCGCTAGAATAAACAAACTGAAAAAACCGGCCAAGTGCTAGTCAGACTCGCATTTGAAGGGTTCCGTTCATAATTTAACCTTTATTTTAAGCAAATAATCTCGTTTTTTGTATGGTAACCACCCGTTAATATTTATATAATTGAATTTTTATTATTTATTGTTAAAATAAAAAACCAACCGAGTATTTTGTGAATATTTCAAGTTCCTATCGTTTGACATATTTGATATCGAGCAAATAGAGCAACAAATTAGCTCATAAGGCATCTAATATAATTAAGTAAAGGTTTGTGCGTTTACAATGAGCTGGCTGACTATTTTGTGCTGTGACAAGTTGCCAGTATTGGTTCAATGTTATAGCTTCAATTAACTATAAAAAGTTGAGTTTGCACAATCTATGTGAGTGAGAGAGGCAAGTAGAACCAACTATGCTTAAGGCCTGTTACACAATGTCTTAATAAGATCATGTTACTACTATCTGTCAGCCACTTCATACAAAATGACGTTATTTGTGGGTCAGTACTTTTTGTCGATGGCAAAACATCATTTTAGTATTATAAATTTATTCAAAACACTGTCTGTTTCACCATCAGCAAATAAGCAGTAACCAACTAATAATTCAAATAAGGAACGTCATTTCGTGTGAAGTATTAGACAGATAACTAATGGGAACTTATTCAAGACATTGTGAAACGGGCTGTTAGTATTATTAATCCATAAAAACCACAACATTAACAATTTTTATATACTGGCAACATTGTAGTTAGACTGAGTGACGAGTTCAACCTAGATTTACCTATTCTCGACGGATTCCTAAGCGACTCTGTCTCGCTCCAACACACGCGTTAGAACGAGACGGATAATTTAAAAAGCGAATTATAAATCAAGTCTAAGCTATGGTAAAAAGCTTTTGTTTTTACTGAGATATTTAAAACAAACTAGATTTATAAAATTTCATTGTTAGGATGTTTTTTAATACTATCGGTAGTAACTACCGTTTAAAATACAAAATTAAGTTGAAAATTAAAAAGTTATTTACACATGAAAGTATCCCATGGTCTCAGATCTTGTGAAAATAACTTTTCATAGTTGATTGAAATCAATTGTTTTTAAATTTGAATCTAAAATGCGTGGCACAAACTCGCATATTTTTTTATTTACTTTTTCTAACTATTTTCTAGCTAAATTATGACGTAGGTAGACTATTACTACGGGCGGTTGACGAAAACATATTTTTAACCGATTGCGTCAAGGAGGGTAATGTATTTCAAAGTAATTTTTCCAAATTATATTTTGACAGAAACAAAAATACAACACGAGGTGTAGGTCAGAAGTTGTATTTGTGTAAATTTTTACAAGATTTTAACAAAAAAAATGACTTCACTTGCCGTGACCGTGACGAATCGACGTCTGGAGTAGTGTCCCGGAACGTGTTAAGTTGTGTACAATAGTTGTTTTCATCCCAATCGCAAAAATAAACAACAAAATCGTACACTGACCATAAGCGCGATGTAGGGTACCTCTAGTAGTTGTGTAGTAGTCGTGTAATAGTCCTGTAGTCACTACATCACTACACTGTAGTGTAAATGAGTCTTTTATCCCAGCAAAAATAAACAACAAAATCATACACTGACCATAAGCGCGACGTTTGCTACCACTAGTAGTACAAGTAGTAGTGTAGTTACCGCGCGGCTCAGTAGTTGTAGTCGTCTCCGTTGGCGTCCTCCGGGTTGTACTTGTTCTCGTCGTCGGCCGGCTCCTGCTTGATGTGCACGTCGAGCGGCGGCAGGCTGAACTCCGGGTAGTCTGTGGGGGAATACGAAATTATTATTAGTTTTTCATCTCTGATAGTTTTGCTGATTTGTAAATAGGTAAATTCGGCCCCCGTTCAAATACTAAATTTGTTTCTTCTTCATTGAATAGCAACTAAAGGTTTTATAGTTCACACACACACGCACAAACACGCACGAACGCGCACGCACGCACACACACACACACGCACGCACACACACACACACACACACACACACACACACACACACACACACACACACACGCACACACACACACACATTTACACACGCACACAAATACACACGCACGCACACACACACATTCACACACGCACGCTCGCGTGCACTCATACTCGCACAGACACAACACGCGCGATGGCGCACGCATCCCGCTTCATATAATTTATTCATTTGACTATTAAATCTTTAGATTCATAATAACTGAAACTACCACAAACACAAAACATAAATATCCTCTATCCGACTCACCGTCCATCGGCTCCTGCTTGACCTTGACCTGCTCCGGCTTGACCTTGGGCTCCTTCCTGTCGCGGTCGCGGCGGGAGCGCTTCTTGTCGCGTCGCTCGGAGCGCGAGCGGCCACAACAAGTAAATAACATTTAACCAACTCACCGTCCATCGGCTCCTGCTTGACCTTGACCTGCTCCGGCTTGACCTTGGGCTCCTTCCTGTCGCGGTCGCGGCGGGAGCGCTTCTTGTCGCGTCGCTCGGAGCGCGAGCGGCCACAACAAGTAAATAACATTTAACCAACTCACCGTCCATCGGCTCCTGCTTGACCTTGACCTGCTCCGGCTTGACCTTGGGCTCCTTCCTGTCGCGGTCGCGGCGGGAGCGCTTCTTGTCGCGTCGCTCGGAGCGCGAGCGGCCGGAGCGACGCTCCGAGCGAGAGCGGGAGCGGCGCCGGCGACGGCTGGGGGGTTAACAGGTAGTTTAGAAGTTGGAATAGGAGGTGTAGACCCACCGAGTTATCTGAAGAATGACAGGATGGCGCCACAAACGAAAAGGGTTGCCGTTTTTAACAAAAATTAACACTTCTGACTTTTTTAATGCTCGCCGTAACTACATGATGGAAAATGAATAATATGTACTTATTTAAACTTTAACGCTGAAGAGCATTTCTACCATATGCATTCTCTACCACTTTTACCTTAAGGCTAAAGAGATCCAAATATTGGCTATTTTACTATTCGCCTCCTTGCTCACTAACATAGATGAAAATTATTTGTAGTATATAAAAAATGGACTAACAATAATATTTTACATATCAAATTATCTAATGAAAATAGCCGGTAATTTATGATTTTATTTTTGTTTGGTACCCAACAAAATTATAATTTATTCTTAAAAGATAAAATATGACACTGTAAGTGTTAAAAATATTGTAAAACCAAAATTATAATTTATAATTTTATTTTTTGTTGGGTACCAAACAAAAATAAAATTATAAATTTAAGCCTATTTGTAGTACGTAGAAGAACTAAGGTAACAGACATAGTAAGCTCTGAGAATCAGTAATCTCAAGTGGCAATTGGCAGGGCACAGCGCGAAGAACTGGTGGCCATTGGGGCCGATTTTTTTTAGATTGGATACCCTTCGATCAAAGGCGCGTCGTAGGACGTCCACTGACAAGATGGACAGACTTTTACAAATCGCAGGATCACTCTGGATGCAGACCGCTTTTGATCGGTCGATGTGTCAAACCGTGGGGAAGGATCCGTTCGACTGATAATGATGATGATGAAGCCTGTTTGTAAAATGTGTAAGTTCGTGCTTGGGCTATTGTAAGCCTGTTTAGTTAGTTAGTTTAGTTATGCCGGGCGTTTTCCGCACGTTAGCCGCTTAATTGGGCCATTGTGCGTGTGTTCCCCTTTTAATTGCCTGGATGTAGCGACATCTATGATCTACCGCTGTCACTACATGTCATCGCAACACGCTGACTCGGCTCGTCACGACTAGATGGCGCTGTTGGTCGATGTATGGAGACTGAACCGCGATATTAAAGATTTAGATCGCACCTCACTATATATAAATAAACCAAGACGGTGAACATCGGACCTTGGTCCCCGGCCATAACACCCGGTCGGTAGGAAGCGCTTCCCTTTGCCTTCCTAACACAGTTGCGCCAAATGCTTAGTAACTGAATGTAAAAATGTGTTGTACTCACGTCTCGCTAGTGTCCTCGTCCTTGGGGCGCTCGCGTTCCTTCTCGCGGCGACGCGATCGAGACGTGGAGCGGCGCCGCGAGCGGCTGCGGCTGCGACGGCGACCTGACGCGGACAACGTCACGTATGTATCAATAGGCAAGGCGAAAGATTTTGAAATCCTCTTCCGTAATGCAGATAACTGTTGAGTGTAACAGTTTGTGAGATGAGTGCTAGGGTTGATTGTAAGGGAAAGTTAAAGTACGAAACAAACCCAATGAAAGTTGTTCTAACACTGATTTATTCAAGGTAATTTACTTAATTATAATATCGATGCCTAAGCAGACATACGGAAGCTATTGATGTGTGCGTAAATAACTTATTACCTAAACCACGAAACGGTCGCGAGTGTGACCTAAATAGAAAGTCATTGACATTATGCATTATTGTGCGGTAATCCGTACAATAACCATCTACTGTTTACAACAAAACCTTTATTTCGGTAATAAATTTAAGATTTTGGAAATTTAAAGCCATTTTTATAATCATTTTTAAATATTGCGCGAAAACAGCTCGCCGTGTCATGGCGTCGTATGTGACGTCATAATTACGTAAACGTGAAATTTGTTGGGTGTCGTTATTGATGTATTTTTGCACTGAGGCACTGCACACCACTTTTAAACTTTAGAATTCATTTTTAACACAAAAAATACGCAGTGTTTGTTTACTTTGCTGTCTAGCTGCGCGTAAACAAATTTCACGTTTACGTAAGTATGACGTCACATACGACGCCATGACACGGCGAGCTGTTTTCGCGCAATATTTAAAAATGATTATAAAAATGGCTTTAAATTTCCAAAATCTTAAATTTAATACCGAAATAAAGGTTTTGTTGTAAACAGTAGATGGTTATCTGCATTACGGAAGAGGATTTCAAAATCTTTCGCCTTGCCTATTGCAACTGTCAGTCGGGGAATCGAAACCTGTGTCTTATTCGGGCGGCTTATACTCGGCCACCGTCACGTTTACGATGTGTACAATACGATTATACGAGTGGTATAGGCGTGCGCCCGGATGGCGAAAGACGCGGAGTTCGATTCTTTGCCCGACACACGTTTCTTTTTACGAGTAACACTATAAAAACAAAAATATAATTTTAACTTATGTAGTTGAATTCATTTAATGTTGTCGTGTTCTGGTAACAGATAGATATTAATAGTATGAGACGTCAATCGCAGGATCATTGATTTCATCCTAGGTTCATAATTTGGACCTCTAGATTTTCAAAACATCAGGACCTCTCTGAAGTCGCCAACGTTACGGAGTCAGTGACCTTGACCCGTTTTACAGAATTGGACATTGAATTTTTTTTATTAGATAGCCAGACATTTTGCCACGATTTCATTGCACCAGAAGCAAAGTGACAATTTAGCCTAAGATGGACTATACGACTATTTGCCTAAGACCAGCTCTTCTTGAAAACGTCCAAATTGTAATTGCCTGGGAACACTTAATCCGGCATCGGATTGACCTTGACATAGAAGACTGCCCTCGGAGTATGTGACCTTGAGCAAGAGGTTAGTGACCTCGACAACAAAGGTCAATAACCTTCATCTTTTTCAAATATTTTGTTCTTATAAAACCCTATACTTAGAAAACGATTTTTACCCCTATTTCTACCTGAGGTCACGATTCCGGTCCCTCCCTGTCTCTATCCTGATCACGGTGACGCTCGAGGCGGTAATGCTCTGGTTCACGCTTGTTGTCCTCGCGGCCCGAGTGGTATTAGTGACCTTTGCATTGACGTCAAAGCTAGTCTATACAGTGGTGGACAGCTAATTAAAGACACCTTGAAAATTGTATGTTCATCAAGTTTTGGGTTTCAATAATTTTGTATTATGAATACATAGAAACCAGTAACTGTTGTAAAATAATCGTATGGGTTTTACGTATAATTTGAAGTTACTATTTGCCATAACATTGATCTATTTTTCGTTATTTTTGACCTCAAATCTATTATGAGCAAAATAAGTGTACCAGTGATGTGGACAACTAATTAAAGACACCAAATGTAAGTTACTGAAAACCAAAAAAATACTGAATCTACAAAATAGTCAGTTAATATGAAATTATAAATAGACATTTCTCAATTGTTTTACAAAGTTTTTGATGTTTTGTCGTATGTCGTTTAGCTGCATTTTGACCTTTACCCAGTCCTGACACGGTCCTAGCATTAGTGCTATTAGTTCCTTGCAAGCATGTATTGAAATTTATTCGAATGCTTTCATAAACGCGTCATTAAGGTTATTTTAACGTTGGTTACTACCTACTGACTATTATTTGTCTAATATTACAAAGTTTCAAATGCGATAGATGTCAGGACCTTAGAATCGGACCCCACGGAAAGACCTAGAATGGGATTCCTAGATGAAAAATATTAAGGATCAAAGCATATTTTCATGACAGTAAAGCAGGAAGATCGTTAAATAATAATAATTTAATATAAATAAGGCCTAGATTATGCGAGGAAAACTTGCACTGAAGAAAATTGTATAAGTTACCAAATTTATAATATGCCAAATATTTCACGGATGCGGTTTGCCTAAATACATTCTCAACGTGGACCGAATCAAAGTGGATAATTGAGATGTTTTCGAATTAAATAAAATAATGGATGTAATTACGAGGAAAACAGTCTATGAGACGACAATTTAATAAGACTATGTATCATATAACTGTAAGATATAAAGTGAGGAAACATCAAAGTGCGCCGTTGATTTTCTAGACGTATTGCTGGACCTATGAAAAAATACTTGTACATGGATGAAATACCTAAACAATAATATTCAACAACAGCTTATCTTACCCTTAGCTGACTAAGCATCTTGTCTAGATAATCTTGTAGTTTAGACATACTAACGACTTACTAAACCGACTGCAACGGCCGTCTCAGTTTTTCTCAGGCACACTGCCTATCTTTTAGATATGCTACCATAATAGTCCTAACATCAACCCAATTGAATAAAATTAGATTCTTGTATTAGGTAATACACTAGCGAGACATGTTGCTAATGTTTATTAACTGTACGACGCTTTTATGAAAACATTAGAACAAATTCTAATACATGATAACAAGAAACGCATATCCCCAATGCCAGGACTAAGTTAAGGTCAAAATACAGCTTAACGACATACGACAAAACATCAAAAACTTTGTAAAACAATTGAGAAATGACTATTTATAATTTCAAATTTACTGATTATTTTGTAGTTTCAGTATTTTTTTGGTTTTCAGTAACTTACATTTGGTGTCTTTAATTAGTTGTCCACATCACTGGTACACTTATTTTGCTCATAATAGATTTGAGGTCAAAAATAACGAAAAATAGATCAATGTTATGGCAAATAGTAACTTCAAATTATACGTAAAACCCATACGATTATTTTACAACAGTTACTGGTTTCTATGTATTCATAATACAAAATTATTGAAACCTAAAACTTGATGAACATACAATTTTCAAGGTGTCTTTAATTAGCTGTCCACCACTGTAGGTGTCTGAGCTAGTGATTGGTATTAGCGAGCTTCACCGCAGGATCAGCGACCTTTTTCTCGAGGTAAGTGACCTCGACCTCAAAGGACATTTATTGATGATCTCGGTATAAGTGTCCTTGGCATCGACGCGTCTGAACTAGTCTTTAGGTGTCTGACCTAGGAATTAGTATCATCGACCTTTTCCTCGAGGTCAGTGACCTCGACCTCAAAGGTCATAGACGTCGAATTCGCTTTTTATCCGTATTCATTAATACTCACGATCACGGTCCCTATCCCTGTCCCTGTGCTGGTCCCGGTGCTGCTCGAGGCGGTACCGCTCGCGCTCGCGCTCGTTGTCCTCGCGGCCCGAGTGCTTGATGTTCACGTCCGCGCCGCCGCGACGCGTGCCGCCGAGTCCGCCGCCTGAGGGGTTAATAAATATCAATCAACAACCTTGTTATTTTTCAAAAATATTTATCATCTAGATGTTTTATTTATGATTTGAAAAATTTTTTTTTTAATATGCGCCAAACAAAACAACACACCAATTGTCTTGGTTTCGAACTAAGGATTTTTCTTCCTTGTACTACGAATACCAGACAACGATAATGACGGGGGCGTCTCCCATAAATACTTAAATACATATAAACATCCATGACTTTTGACTTTTCCATAACTTTTGAGGTACAAATGTTCATGCTCATTACATAAACATTTGCCCCTTGCGGGATTCGAACCCGCGACCGCCGGCATAGTAGTCAGGAGCGCTAACCACTACACCAAACGCGTCGTCAAAATTCAATTTGAATGGGTCTCAAAAACCTAGATCATGGCGTCCTAAATGATATCACTGCATAAGTCAAAAGTCTTCTTGACAGCAAAATATTATGGAGCGTTGTCTATGACAGCAAAAAAAAGCTGCCATCGTACAAGGTGTGACGTCACATCCTCTGATAGGCGTTTACGGTCACGTGACCAAATGTGTGTTTTGAACAAACTTGATTAATAAAAATATTAATAATCTTTAATCAAGGAATTCGTTTTGTCCTATCTCCATCTCATAATTAATCACTAGAAACTACCAATTTTGTGATTTGTTCTCAGTGGAAACTAGCCTATGTAGCAAACATCATCTTTTAACTATTTTTAAGTTTTTTCATTCTACGATGTTAGTACTGGTGTATCCATGTGGATAAAATCCCCAAATTGAATAAAGAAATATAAAAAAAAACTCTTTTAAATGTAAAAAAAGAACACTCACCCAGCCTCCTCGGCAGCCACCCCTTGACGGTCCTCGCTCGCTCGACATCCACCAGCACGCGTTTCCCGTCGATTTTCTTACCATCGGCGTGTTTGTATGCGGCTGGAAATTTTAGGGAACAATCAGATGCCAGTTTAGACGTAATTCTGTGCGTGTCTGGATGATTGGTTGAGTTTGAAGGTGTTTGTGGGGATATTGCAACGGTTTTTAGGTGGTGGTGATGAAAAAAAGTATGGATTGCTGACATTTGTTATTATTTAACGACATTGTTGAGTATTTTTGATCGTTTTTTAGTTTCTGATCAAGAAATGGTTTCACTCGTGTTCACCAAGGTCACTGACCTTGACCTTATAAATTATTTTATTTTACTTCATAATATGTTAGTAATTTTAATTTAACGCTAGATTATACAGCTGGTTGACTCGTACATATTATTTGTTTGATTTTAAAATCCAGATTGCTCCACAATTCATTGTTTTTGTATTGACATTGACAGTATCGTTTATAGAACCAACGATCTCTGATCTCTCCCCGGTCGTGTCAGATTGCTGTCCCATCGGGGTATGAGAGTGAAAGGAATAGAGTGCACCTGTGTATGCGCACACACTTGTGCACTATAATATGTCCCGCGCAGTCGGTTAGTCGTTGGGACTGGCCACTGAGATCGGGATCGGCTAGGGGGACTATTATTTTCTATTATTATTTATATCATCACTTTAGTGGCAAATAACGAAATTCATCACCTATATTCTACTTAATTTTCCTGATTGGTTTTATACGTTTCCGGTGCAATATTCCTCAAAAAATACCTACATAAACTGATACTAACATACCGAAATGAATTTTAAACATTACATCAAGGCAGAAGTAGGAGTGAAAGTAAAAATACTTCTTACCTGAGATATTTTTATGTAAATGAATTAAGATTTACTTTAAAAACACGAAAGAGAACTTAACGCAGACACGCACAAAAAGAGAAATTAATAATCAGCACATCTATACAATTTGTATGAATTTCTGATGCTGGAAATCCATATAAATTGCATTTAGTGACTATCCGTTGATGTTTCTTAATTGAAACATTAAACGCTTAGCCAAATTGGGGTTTGTTACAAAATATACTTTTTATTTTTGATAATTTATTCCCTACTAAATGTGTGACCATGTGTGAAATAATGCACATTGTTTTAGTCTTATACCGTCAACAGGAAATAATTATTTTGTACTATCCAGATAACTGTTATAATTTAAATTTTTAATGATCACCTACATTTTAAACAGACTTTTCAGGCATTAAAAACGTCAACTTTCCATAAAGATATTGTATGTGTATTTATACAACTAGGTACAATATTTTGAAACAAACCCACGATAAACGATAAATAAAAAAACCTGTAAAAGAAATGGGATACCTACCGACCAAGCCGTGAGACGCCGTTTACTCGTAACGATTACACAAAAAACATTATACCCACCGTTTTATACCTACCGTACATTTTTTTTACTTACTTTTTTTAAACTATCCATCCATATTTTTTTACCACGGCGTTATACATTATTCACCTGGGCGCTTTACCTGAGCGCTATACTAAGATACGGTACTACATTTTTTAAATTTAAATTTTAAATTTATTTTTTTAAATTTTTTAAATTAAAATACTTGTATGTTGGCATCTTACCACCACATACAAACCTATATAAACTTGGCCGGCTTTACAGATGTTGGTAGGTCTTTACGGCAGGGTCTGTGATTAGATAGAAAAAATTAATCGTTAATAATGCGTCGCAGGCGGGGCTGAGTCGGCGGTTGGACTTGTCGGAGCGTGGCTTTTACGTATACAGGGTGACGGTGCTTCAATTTGAAGCCTAGAGCACTTTCATTGTATTTTAGGTAGCGAAAACACAAATATCATGTTATGACAACCTACCTAACTAATAATTTGACGAAATGACGACATAACATTACTTTACTTCACAGAACATTACTTGTACTATCTGCACTTCTCATAATATGGAAACATAAATGCGCATTGTTTTTAGTTTCGCTACCATTATTTTAAACACCCTGTATTAAATTAATTTAAAGAAACCTATCCCATCGCTAAAGACACAAATACTTCGAACAATCGGTGACAAATTAATATTTAAACTACCCAAATATTAAAGCCACTTTATACACTCTTCAAGAAACATTGTCGTTTAAACTATGATGATATTTATTTTATACATGAATGTGTAAATATTACAGAGATAGGAAACTTCCATCTTCATTTAATACAGGGTGTCCCAAAAAATTGTGTCAAGCCAAAGTCCAGAGAAAGAGCATAACTAGGGCTAACCAAATCATCCCCATGTTTGTCCCGCGATTTTTTATAACTTTTTCAGGTATTTTTTTAAATAAATAAATAAATAATTTGCACAAAACATGGTATAAAATTCATATTACATTTAAAAAAAGGTTTTTTTTAATTCTTTTTAAGGCACTTTTTGGGTCATTGCGGGGCAAACAGTTATGGTAGATGCCCGATTTTATTTCATTATTAGATGATACTAGGACTGACTGAGTCAGAAGTATTTTTCCATTCATAGCTGAAACTTTTTAACTTTTTAATAAAATTATTGAAACATGTTGAAAAAAAATATATTATTCATAACTCCAAAACTATCAAAAATCGCGGCACATACATGGAGCTGATTCGGATAGCCCTAGTGATGTTCTACCTCTGAGCTTTGGCTTGACAAAAAATTTTGGGACAACCTGTATAATTAATAAATTGAAAAATAACAAAGAAACTGCACTGTATCAGTGGCATGTGAAAATAGTTTGTATAACAAGAGCATAGGAGACCCAGAAATTAGTAAGAAAATATATTATATGACTAGTGTAACATAGTTTGTGTTGACATGTAAAAATGTTTATTTTATTAAATGGAAAATTATAATAGCAACCCATTTTCACAGGTCACTGACATTTATCATGAAAAGCATGTGAATACTTCATGAAAAGTGGGGATGGATCATACAACTTTAGAATTGGCTCCTAATTCTACCGATAAATGCTACAATTGAGTTAGTCATAGCAAGTTACTTTAAATTGATTGCAATTCTCTATAGATTTTCTTATCAGCAAGTCAAATTATGTTCTTGTAGTGGTTAATTAATTCTGAGAGCCTAATCTTGCCTTTTGTATGATGTATTTGCTACCAATTTGTAATGAATTATGTTTATGATGCAAGCTACATTTACCTACTCCTAGCCACAGATGGAGAGACCCTTAAAAAAAAATGATATTTTTTTGTCACTTATCTTTTACGATCTACTTCCAACTCCTTTTAGGATTTCTTTTTATCCCGGGACACACTGTATAAGTATTGTCCTAATGAGATGTGTACATGTCTCTTTTTTTGGGCCCTTTGGGGACAGAACACCAGTATATACATTATTCCTGATTGTCTATGCTATCTTGCGCCTATATGAGTCAATAGTTTGTTCTTTTTTTTAACCGAGCCAACACTAAGTCATCATGATCCACCCCCGTGCAAGTGTTGTGTGCGCATAATCATAACTTACAGTGCATGTCGCGCTCATGTTCATACTCTATGAAGGCATACCCGCGAGGCTTGTCATTTTCCTTGTTGTACACCATGTATATCTGATAAGGAGAGAAAGTAGATTAGTCCTTGTAGAGACGAGCTAGTGTCTGGACCAGAAATGACTGTATTTTAAAAATCTGCCCTGCTGTTTTGGATTTTGATATGCTTAAACTGTAAGACAATTGTTACACCATCCCATCAGACTAATCAGAAAGGTTGAAGAATTATCGTACACTGAACGAATCAGGCATACTGCAAAGACTGCATAGACTATAAACTCACCTTTTTAATGGTTCCATAACCTTCAAATTCTCTTCTTAGTTTTGATTCAGATGTGTCATAGTTCTGAAAAGAAATTTTTACATTAATTTGGAAGATGTATAAAGAGGAGTCACTTTATCTATGTGTGTTAAATGCAGAACAGTCACACAAAAAAGCATATAAAATTTAGCAGTGCAGTGGTTATCACTCCCGCCATGCTTATGCCAGCTGTTGCGGGTTTGAATCCCGCAATGGGCAGTTTGTGTGATGAACATGAAAATTTGTACCTAAGTCATGGATGTTATATGTATTAAGTATTTATGGGAGACATAATTGTTGACTCGCATTCGTAACACAACGCAGATACCTTACTTCAAAAAGAAAACAGTTGGTGTGTTGTCTGGCGCATACATATTCATATTTATTTTATTGATTTTATCCTAAAAAAATATTGGAAATGGAATGGAATAATACTCACAATCCTAGCCACAAACAATGTCTTGAACGGGTCAGTGGTCGCTCTAGCGTTAGCTGCAGGGTCCCACAGCGCTATCTCCTGTTCCAGCTTGTATGCAGTCTGTTCTGCCCGTTCCCGTCTTCTCCTCTCGAGCCTTTCTTCCCTGGTCTCCACTCGAGTGGGTGGGGGAGTCTCTGATGGGTGCTGTCAACGTAGTGGATATTGTCAAAAAAAATTCAATTCAGTCTTTTATTACATGATTTGGAGTGACGGATGGTAAAAAAAAATATGTAGGTAGTTTTATCAAGACCTATTATTTACACGACTAATTTTTGTATAACTTGTATATACAAAACCAGAACATTATTACAAGAATATGCAATTAGTTCAAGAAAATACCACGTATGTTTTTCACCGTACCAAATCGCCGAAAATGAAACTCAACTAACCTCAAAGACATTGAGGAACGCTCCGACTCCATCGTAGCCTTTCTGCTTCTTCTCATGAGGTAATTTGGCGGCAGGAGGCAAGTATGGGATAGGGTCCCGCGCTGCGAAGAGCGCGAGTAAGTTTGGAGGCAAAAACTGAGTCATTTTTCACCACGCAACTTCACTCACTTTGTACAAATCACAAAATTATACACATTGTTGGTTTATCTTATAGCAACGAAATACTAAACTAAATACACGTTTGTAATTAACGTAATAATAATACAGTATTACAGTGAGTCTTTTTCTTTCAATTTAAAAAACCTATTCGCGAAAGAACAAGGAAATCCACTCACTCTCACTCACATTTACAATTTTCTCACAAATCGCCATTCGCATTCGCCATTTTAGAAGCGATAGTGTTGTAAATGACAAAAAATACTGGTCTGTGAATTGTGAATCGATATTTCAATATTTTTGGGCTCTATATTATATTTTAGAGCTCACTACTACACAACTACAGACATCTCTAAAAAAAAAATACGATTGTCTGTCTGTCTGTCTTGTCTTTGTCAACAAAAATATAAAAAAAAACATTAAGTTCGGTTCGGACATCGGACGCCAAAAAGAAGAAGAAGAAGAAACTCATGCCTAAATTCAGACAGACAGACAGAAGAATTCTTTAGACATACATACTCTTACTAATCTGTGCTCTTACTAATCTGTGCCTAAATTTTAATTTCTGTATTTGTTTTTCTGTGAATAAATTTTGTTTATTTATTTCGACTGCGTGTTTCCAAGCATAAAAACGTCTCTCAAATGTCGTCGCAGGCTTATATCGAAGAAATTACGTCTATTATTTGCGATGTTAATGAAAAAAAACTGAAATATTGTTGTGTTTGCTTTCGGACGGAAGAGGAAAGAAAACTAGTGGAGCCAACAGAGCAGTTTCTTAGATGTCGAAACATTATGGGCCTCGTATTTCCCTGTGTATGTCACAGTGCTACCCTACTTTACATACTAGATTTTAAATCTATGTATTCTCAGTTTTGAATAGAAAATTAGACATGATTTCTGTTCATCTTCAAGTATCAATACCTTGCATTGCAACCCCTAATACACTCTGACCCAATTGACATAAAATATTGTAAAAAAATCCTCCTCAATTCTTTGGTAATCTTTCAGGTTGCAATATGTTATATTTGTGAGGCCGAGTCAAAGCGGGCATATTCACTGCTCCAAGCAATCAGATTCGCATCAATAATTAGCAAGTGGTATCAGTCTTTTGGTGAAAAATTGGATTTTCAGTATCAGATGGCCTTATCTTTTCAAAATCATATTGGTGTAAGTATAAGTTAAATCTATTTAACAGACTCAAGGTATGTGTTAAGGATTTTATTTTGTAAAATTTTGCCATAACTAAATTCTGTTACGGCCAATAATAAAGCTGGCTGGTTTCTAGCTCAAAGGATTACTATCCACACGGCAACGCAGCCAGCATTATAGTCTCCTTGCAACAATGAAATGGTTTAGTTTTTTAATAGGGTAGTCTTATTTTTTTATGTTGCATGTCTTAGTTTTAATTTTTTTTTTGTTTGTTATTAATAAAGTATTTTTAGATCAAGAATTTAATTTAACATTACATGCATTCAAAAAGAAATTAAAATGCTGCCTCATAAGCATTTCAATAAACCTGTGTGTGTACCACTTTTTAAGCAAAATAAAGGATATTTGTATTTGGAAAAGCAATATATTTTTCATATGAACAGAACAAGAGGGTCTACCCGGACAAACTAGGGAACGGTGTGTGGTGGCAGCGGATACGATCACGGGGCAACCTTCTGCAGACCGAGGTGCTTGTGGTGGGCGGCGATGTGCCGGTGAGTGTTTATAACTAGCAGTTTCCCGCGGGTTATTCCAATTTTCCACTATAAATCCACATGGAAAAATGGATTTTTTGTCCATTTATCCACACTGACAGCTTGGTGTGGAAAAATTTACTAATGAATGTTCAAATTTTCTAGAAACATTGTTATATTATTTGATGAAACATTAAAAAATAAGTGATTATGTGCAATGTTCTGCATGTTTTTTTTTTAAACAAACTTTTTAGATTATGACGTTTACTACTACTACTTATTGATCAAACACTATTTATTTATTGGCTGTGTGCGAAGTACTGTAGGTGGGAGCAGTACTATCGTAGCGCTCACGGCAGTGGCCAAAAGTAGCATTAATGTGTGCTCCTTCATCTGTCACATCTGTCATAATCCCCACTGATGTAGAAAAGTGGAACATTAGTCCATTTTTCCATACTAAGCCCGTTAGTGTGGATAAATGGACAAAAAGTCCGATTTTCCCCCACCAGTGTGGATTTCTTGTGTGGAAAATCGGATTCACCCTTATCCCGCGGGTTCACACGCCTAAATCTCGTATCTCACAAAATATCACAGGTGTAGGTAGACTGCGGTATTGAGACCTCCCCTGCGAGGCACAGGGGCGCGGGGGGAAGTGGGAGCCGGGAGTGTGAAGGGTGTGGGTGGGTGGTGTAGATACACCCGCCCGCTTTTGGGATCTTGAAGAACACACATTTCAATATTTAAATCAGTGTCGTGGTTACGAAAGTGTGAACGTCACTATCGATACAAATAATTTTATATAACTTCACTCTAAACCGATATTCAAAAGATCGTATCTTCTTCCGTCCTTGACAAGGACAGTGTTGGACCTGCACCCGTTGCAGCATGGCACATCGATAAACCCGTTTGTCGCGCGTTTTACCGCGTCTACCTAGATAATTTATCTCCACGTGCATGGTACAGTCTTTTAATATATCTATAACGCGAGGTCGTAGACAATTTGTCTCTAGTGCGTAATGGCTGCATTATGGATGCCGTTTTTTATACAAGTTTGACAGTTTAGGAAAGTTAGCATAGCGTCAGTTATATCGACATCTTGCGATCGTTTATATACCTATATCTATCTATACCGCGTCGCGCGCGACGCGACAAGCCAACCCATGCAACGGGTGCTGGTGGTAACGGTGAACTATCGATATTGATAATAATATTGTGATTCAATTATATGATAGGATCGTTAATGTTTTTCTCATGAAAATAATAAAATTTGTTTAAATGTAACTGTAAAGTGTTTAATTAAATCAATGCGTAATTTTTCGCGTACCGATTATGAAAAAAAATAAGTTAATCAATAATTTGATTAATAATAAAAAAATACTAGTAATTAATGCTTATATGCTTATGCATTACTTTAGAATTAGGTCACACGTAAGTCATCGTGTAACATGAGCTTTCAAAGGAATTATGAGCCACAAGAAACTTGGTATTTTGTTTGCGTTGTAAGCATTTCGTTATGAATGTGAGACTTGCATTTTGGTAAAACCAATCCGGTCGCCCAAAATTAAAAAGTCAATTAATTATAGTGAACAGTTGAAAGCAAAGTATCGAACGAAACGGTTGCGTCCTTTATAAATTACTTACATTATTGTTATAATGAGCACTTCACCTATTTGTAATAATAAAAGTGGGTGTATATTTCATAGCGATGCAAGAAGAATAATTTACAATGTTTTTTTGTACTTTAAACGGTGCGATTTAAATGTGAATTTAGAGTGTATAGTACTAGAAACGGCAACTGCATGCGTTGTGTCCGAGTTAACAGTTTATAAAATTCTTTATGAACATAAGGTAACTAATACATTCAAATCGTCAGTGAAAAAAAGATCCCGAATGTCCACGTGTTTTAACTCCACTGTAAGTACACCGTAAACTGCCTCGGTGGCGCAGCGGTGAAAGGGTCGTATTTTAAGGCTGCGTTTCCACCAGAGATGTGCGAGGATGCGTAGCAAGAAATGTGTTTGTAAAGAACCAATAGAATCACTTCATTAACCTCGCCTCGGTCAGCACTGCTCTGGTGGAAACGGCTCAGCGGAGCTAGATATTTGCGCATACAAAACAAGCGAGGGATGTGTACGAGGGATGTGTGCGAAGGATGGGTGCGAGGGATGGGTGCGAGGGATGTGTTGCGAGGAATGTGTGTTGAGAAAGTTTGCGCATACTGTACCACACATTGATGCGCATTTTCACAGCTCCGCTACACATCCTCGTAGGCACATTTTCACCGCACAGCTTTGGTGGAAACACCTACACATTTTCACAGCACAGCTAGACATCCTCGAACGACACATTTCCATCGCACATCTCTGGTGGAAACGCAGCCTAAAGCGACGGCTGCGCCGGGGGTCCCCGGTTCGATTCCCGGGTCTGGGATTTTTCTGTTCAGAAATTCTGAGGGTAGCCCGGAGTTTGGAAATTAGCGGTGTTTCACCCCCGTGCCTCGGAAAGCATGTTAAGCCGTTGGTCCTGCGCCTGATCTCTCTCCGGTCGTGCCAGATTGCTGTCCCATCGGGCTATGAGAGTGAAGGAGTAGAGAGTGCACCTGTGTTTGCGCACACACTTGTGCACTATAATATGTCCCGCGCAGTCGGTTAGTCGTTGTGACTGGCCACCGTAGTCGAAATCGGCTAGGGGGACTACTACTAAATACACCGTAACCTTACAATTGCACTTATAACTCACTGCATTTAACGCGAAAAAACTTAAAGAATAATATGGTAGTTGTAAACGCGTGTTATCAAAACGTTGAGTTCTCATCATGTTTGCCTTAAACCTTCAATACACTAGTTTAATGCGAACCATTATGTCGCCTTACAGGAAAAGTCTGTAGAAATAGCAGACCCATTGCAAATACAACAGCCGAGTCAAGTGCCGGACCGCCCGCCGCCCGCGCCCCGCCCACCGCCGCTTGCGCAGACGAGGTACACAAATACAACATATGGAAAACCCGCCACAATCACATAACATTATATTGTATATTATTATTATATTTCATTCATCTATTTATTTATATAGAGTATATATTTTTATATTTAACGTGTACAAACTGTGTATAAACTGCCTCGGTGGCGCAGCTGTTAGAGGAGAGCATTTTAAAGCGATGGCTGCGCCAGGGGTCCCGGGTTCGATTCCCGAGTCGGGCCAAAAATATGTACCTGGGTTTTTCTGTTCATAAATTCTCAGGGGAGCCCGGAGTTTGGAAATTGGCGGTGTTTCACCGCCGCGCCTCTGAATGCACGTAAAACCGTTGGTCCTGCGCCTGATCTCTCTCCGGTCGTGTCAGATTGCTGTCCCATCGGGCTATGAGAGTGAAAGGAATAGAGTGCACCTGTGCTTGCGCACACACTTGTGCACTATAATATGTCGGTTAGTCGTTGTAACTGGCCACCGAAGTCGAAATCGGCTAGGGGGACTATTATCGTTGTCACGTCACTCACCGGCCGTGGCACTCGATGTTTTACTGCGGTCGTGCGAAGATAATATAATTGCCTTTTATTATATTCTTTCGTCTATATTTGACTTAATACTGTACAGTGCTGTTCTCTGGACAGTAAAATTTATTTATTCAGTGCAATATTAAATTTGATTACAAGTTCTACTTATTCATATTATCCTGATTTCAAACCATGAAGTATACCTTCATTTTAAACAAAAAGTGAATGTGGCTTGTTAACTTCCACATAATTTGTTAAATAATACACGTAGACAACGTTCACACCCGGTCGGCTTTTAATTCTCGAGAGAGAGTACCAAGGGAATATCTACGTTTATGTCTGTAATCCAACAATTTTAACAATAAATAATATTTTTTCTCAATTTCAGCACCAACAAACCAGTGGATGACAGCATAGTGATTATAGACGATGACGAAGACCTTCCGCCTTCGAAGCCCAAACCTGCCCTACAGCCTCTTTATATATTTGGCCCGCAGGCCCCTGTCGCATCTGCCCAACAGCCCCCCATTATAACCGCCCCTGCATACCCATTCGAAAATCAAATGTTCGTCCAAAATAACACTACGCAATCAAATAACAACATCGTAACACAAATAACCGACATCACCCCAAGCGGATGTGTGCTACAAAGGCTCATAGTGAGACCCGAAGAAAGCTACTACGTCGTGGCACCGATACAGAACAACTTACCAAAACCACAGAATGGCGTGGCACCAATTCAGAATGTGCCACCAAAACTACAGAATAGTGTGGCACCAATTCAGAATGTGCCACCAAAACCACAGAATAATGTGGCACAAATGAACAACTGTATATTTAAACCACAGAACAAATTGGCACGAATACAGAACAATTTCACACCAACACTACATAATAATGCGGCATTAGTGCCACAACCAAAACAAGATAATAATGTGACACCAATGAAAAAAGAAATAACTTCAATGCTTGAGGAAAATGTATTGGAGATAGAAGTGAGTCCTATGATGCACGAATGCGAACAGGATATAAATATATCTCAAGTTAGGACGTGGGATTATAGTCCGGGCAATAGTGATGAAGATGATCAGAAAGAGGAAGTGGTGAAGAGGCCGGTGATGAGTGGCAGGATTGATTGGGAGGACAAAATACCTATGGATGTTATATCTTTTGTGGTAAGTGACGTTTTTATCTTATCTTTTCTTTTAGGAAAAATGAAAAAAGATTGTCTGAATATTATAATTTTCACTTGTAAAAAATAACTGTGTCAGTGGTTTAATCGTGTAGATTCATCAGTCACACCTTCGCATTTATTACTTACTCGTTATAGGTAATCCCAAAATTTTTTCGAAAAAGTGTTGTCGAAAACAAACAACATCGATATCGATGCAACCTATTTTTGCCCTTTTTGAACGCAATAATGTTGTTCACAGGACGCGTCAGACCCTATGATGCACAAGGAATCATATAAATATGAGCCAGTTGTTCCGAAACGTCCAAGAATAACAAATGGTATCATTGATTTGGGATGAGTGAATTTTTGTGACATTTAAATAGTATTCTGTAAGTGAAAATTTGTGAGAATAATACACCGTGCTTTTTTAACCGTCTTACAGCCGAAACCCACGTAATGTAACCATCTTAATAAACCTCTAGGACATGTTTCTTTTTACACTCCACATTTTTGTGTAAAAAATATCAGTCAGTAGTGCTAGACAGCCGAGTGAATGACCCGCGCGTTGTGCTCGTTACAGAATGTTTCGTACTAAATTGTGCTGATATCTTTTTTAGCTTCTTAGTTCTTGAAATCTTAATAATAACCAAGTTTTATTTTACGAATGACATGTAGTTATTGGATACTTTAAGTGGCCTTCGGCTGTAAGACGGTTAAAAAAGCACGGTGTATGTCATATAGTTGCTTATAATAACGTATAAGTGACATTTATTAAGTTAGTGAATAAAATATTTTGTTAATATAATGGAATGGCTAGCTCCAATTTCCAAGTTGTCTATCAAATTAATACAATATGGGTTTTGTTTTAACTACTTGAAAATAATTAAGAACCTTTGTTCGTTGCGGTTTATTTCAATGGCAGATAAAGAATTGATTATTTGATTAACTGAGTTTTGTGACACTACTGAATAAGATGAACCAAGAAAGTAAATACACAGAACTTTAACTGAATAGTGAGGTCACAAATTTCGAATAAAAATGTATCGAGGAAGTAATCGATGACTTACATCATTTTATGTATAAGCATAATATTCGTTCTAAGTTCATGTTTAACGATTAATATACTAACGTGCTAAATAACTATCAGTTTCAACAATTTTGAACAAGTTTTGTGTAGCGTATCTGCAAGATAAACTATCGAAAACTAAAAATAACCTGTGAACCTTGCACTTTAAAATTATATATTTTTTATTTTTACTTGCGTATCTATCAGGTTCAAAGTTTCAGTTATTTCTTTTATCCATTACGGTCTTTGATTAAAGTAAAATAGCGGAAGATAGGTGACGCGCCACTCGAACGTGGACCGCTAAAATCAGGCCCCCGTCGCCTAATTGCATTCAAGAGACATCTCAAAGCGCGCGTTTGTTTCGCTCGCACTACCGTCGTAAGAAATGGGTTTGTCTCTGTCGTCAGTAGCGTAAAGTTCACAGGCTGTGTGGTCATCTTGTATGTAGGAGTGTGTAGTGCCATTTTTTAGCTGACAATTAGTATGACATACCGTATCTTCCGCTATTTTACTTTAATCAAAGATTACGGTACGTGCATTTAGATATTGCATTGTTCAGTAATAAAATATTTTTGTTGAAACATTTTATTTGTTTATCGTGTTTCTATGCGCTACGTTAGCAAAATTGAATGAAACTGCCTCGTTTCGTGCCTTTGTGTTTGCAAACAATATTTATATCTGAATAAGCCTTTATATCAAGTCAGAGAATGCTATTAGAACATTTTCAATTTGACAGAAAACCTAAGGGAAAAACGTCAGCCAGGAAATTTGACATACCTTCCATACATTTTGTGTCAACATTTAAAACTTCAAAATATCATTATCTGAGCAGCTAAGCTATAGTTCTGGATTAAATTAATTATCGTTCTGTCGTCTGTTTTTGACAGAACGATGATTTAATGCAGTACTAAGGTAATCCTTCCATGCGAATACGCCTACTTACTACGGAAATAACTGCATGATAGCGCTGATTATGTGTGCATAGAAAGACAAAATAACAAACAGATACGTAACAAAGGAACGTCAGAAAATAAAACTAAATTTATCCATATTTTTTTTATTCTAATCGTTGCAATTATAAACGGTGTATTTTAGTCCCACTTCGTAGGTCTTATCTATAATATCACAGACGGCGTTAAATTCTTCCTTGGTGCGGTATTTGCGGAGAACCTTCTCCGATTTGTATTTGTTGCTAAACTGGTCGTCGGAGAAGAATGGCTCTGGCGTTTGAATGTCTAGTGGCTCGGAGTCGAGGGGCAGGACTAGTCTAGAAAAGGAAATGGTTATTTTAGTTATGTATATTGTATAATCAAAAGCGCAGCGTAGGACGTCCACCGACAAGATGGACAGACGACCTTGTAAAGTCAAAGGATCACAGTGGATGCAGACCGCTTGCATGTCGGTATGTAAAAAAATGGGGTTGCTGTGGTCCACCCGCATCTGTGTTTCCATCGGTCTATAACCCTGTTATTCTCAAAAAAAGAATGAACAGGCTTCTTCTAGGTGAGCTCGCTTCATCTTCGTCCCTGTCTATGCCCTTGGTATAGTCTAGAGACAAGAGCAAACCCATATCATTAAAAAAAACTCTTCAGTTTTATGATATTGGCATAGATAATAGTAGATTGTTATACAAGGGGAGAAAGCGACCCATTTCACTCGAGATGTTTCTGGCGCTCGAACGAAGTGAGAGCGCCAATAATTCGAGAGTGAAATGGGTGCTTTAACCCGAGTTAAACATACTATTTTTCATTTCGACTGTGAGGAAAACATTAAATTTATAAAAGTGGTTGTAGATGTCTTGGTGAGGTATTATGTAGTTCAGCGAGAAAGGAAAACTCAAGTTTTGAACAAAATATGACAGTTGATTTACAGTACTAACAACATCTAACACGATTAGAAAGAATAACGGCACGAATACATGAAAACAGAGTACAAAAAAGCAGAAAATATCAAATAATTAAATTTTTGTAAAGAATATCGATCTATTTTTTTCCACAGATAATAACAAAATCCAAAAATATATTTTTTTAATAAAAGTTTTAACGGCTTTGGACGAATCCTTCCTGAAATGACACTGACAATATAAAATAAAAAAAACATCTTGGCATTATGGCGGGCAGCCAAATATTTTAATTATTAATTGAATTAAAATTAGAAATTGTATATTTTTTTATCAACGATTATACATAATACCTACACAATATGATTTTCAATTTATAGCTAAGCAAAAATGTTTGTTATTTTAATAACATGATGTGACTCAATTATCTTTGGTCCAAGCTTTGATTGCAGGCCTTGACTCTATGCCATGTCAATTAATACTAAATTACTTTCCACCCTAGGGATGGATAAGCTATTTTCCACCCGGCTATCTACACAGGAAAGTTCTATTTTCCGAACAGGAGAGATGAAAAAACTATTTAATTTATACCTGGTAGCGTGCAAGAACATCCTATGCGGCGCCGAGTCGATGGTGTTGCTGTAGGTATAGTCGCCGAGTATCGTGTGCCCGGTCGCCGCGCAGTGCACGCGCAGTTGGTGGCGGCGTCCTGTGATAAATAATTGAAAGACAAAATACTTAATAATTATCTTAATGGACTACTAAAAGATATACAATTAATGTATTTAAGCTTATGATAGCCATAAAATCTCTCCAGTTACCAGAGGCACCCAAACTAGGCTATGCTATGTCTGTATCATGAAAAACTGGTCATAGCAAAATGATGGGTATTAAAGCAACCCTAAGCTTCTACTTTTTTTTACCCGTAAAATAATTTTAAAAGGTCGGGACAGTTATTTTTATTTATTACGCTCCTATCACGGTCATGGTATGCTACGCTACAGTGTAGTGGGCAGAAGTCTTTAGTTTCCCTACACTCACCAGTGATAGGTTTCAGCAGCACCACAGTGACAGGATCCCCCTCGTAGTACCCGGTCTCAAGGGAGAGTAAGCGCGTGTGTGCTGCGCGTGTTTCAGACGCGCTTGACAAGCTGCTTGTTTTCGCTACCATTCTGTGGCTGGATGTCGCTGTGGCTGGGTCCACGCCTGGGATAAGATATAACCAGAATAACCAGGTTTTAACCAAGATTTAACCCAAACAATTAGAAAAGTCACCTCCGTTATTAAATGCCGTCATTATGATGATTTTAATTTTATTGTAAGCTTAGTATTGTCTAAACTTGGCACTAAGTTTTTGGAATAAAGGGGAGATGTTGAAAACAAGGTTGTCCATTTTCAGGGTTCCGTAGCCGAATGGCAAAAACGGAACCCTTATAGTTTCGTCAAGTCTGTCTGTCTGTCTGTCTGATAAATGATATTATAGGGGGGGCTCCCATACATGAAACTAAAACAAAAAAACATTTTTTTACTCCAATCTATACGTGTGGGGTGTCTATGGATAGGTCTTTCAAAATGACATTGAGGTTCCTAAAACCATTTTTTCTAAAAGTCTAACGTTTAAGATATAGACGCTGCCAAAGTGGTAAAATGGGCGTCCCCCCCCATCTAACTTTTAAACTAAGGTAGTGAAAATTTTGAAAAAAATATGTAATGTAGATCTCAACATAAACTTTCAACGAAAATTGGTTTGAGCGAAATCGAACCAGTACTTTTTGAGATATTGCACATTTTTATCAACCGCAAATATAACTTGTCTTTCATACAAACACTATGAAAAACAAAGTTATATTTGCGGTCATCAAAATATTGTGGTATTTTGGCTAAGTGGAAGTAAGAATCCCTAATTCAGTTAAAGTTGGCACGCAACCCTCAGTGCGCGAGTCCGACTCGCACGACACACAAATTGTACAGTAGAAGTCACCGTCGCCTTACCACCATAAGAACCAAAATCGATTTGCACTTCTTATTTTGAAGAAACGAGCGTTTGTGTCGTGAGCGCAAGCGATTTTCGTTTAAAATTCGTAAGGCGGCAGAGACCATGACCGTACGTTAAGTAGCAAGCTGTGAAGATCTAGTCATATACATACCTAACAAAGAAGACTGGAGACAACCATACAATTTAGTCAAATCGTTGAATAGATTCGGTTATATTATAATGTAGCTAAGGTATCTAAAATATAGTTAAATTACAAGGGAATACGGAAATAATATAAAAAAATGATCTTACCGACATCAAACTCAATGTCAGCCACGTCGAACTTCAGATGCCCTCTCACGACGGCCAAGTAGTACTTCCTCGTCTGCCGCCGCTCGAACAGCTTACCAGCACTGCCGGCCGCACTCTTCGTCTTCGCTATGCACATGACGCCGCTGGAAACAATATACCTATAGACTATAGACCGCTTCATTGAGACTTCGCCTGCGAGGCAGAGGGTGCGGGGGCAGCTGAGAGCGGGTAGCGTGAGGGGTGCGGTGAGCACCCCACACCTCTTACCACATACAGTAAATGATACAAGTTTTACAATATAGGGGTCTTATTGCTTCCAGTCCAGTGTTCTAGACAACCTTCACGCACAAGCTTAGTTTTAAAAGTAATAAGTTTATATATTGTTACGAAATTATTTTTTACCTGGTTGAATAATCCAGGCGTTGCACGAAATGCAGTGGATTTGCCGATGTCGAAAGATGGGAATCCGGCGATGCGATGTGGTGGGTCACGGTATTCTATTCAATAAAAAAAAAGTTTTTAGTTTTCCCGCCAACACAGTTCGAAAAATCGATAGTTTTCCATCGATAGCAATCACATCACTAATGTTTTGTTTGGGTGTAAAATTATAACCTAAAAAGTGTAAAAAAAATCTATGAGTAGTCTATCTAAAAATAGCTTACCTTTTCATTTTCATCATCGGAGTTTATGTACATATCAAAGGGTTTATTTACAACTAAAAAGCTATCACTTTCGTACAGTTTTTCAACACCCATTTTGTTTACATGAAGAATATTGGGCTCCGACTTCTTGGTGTGTTCACGTCCTTCCTAATTTATATTATTTGTAAGTTATACAATAATTTTTGCAATTGTTTCGCTTCAGAAATCATGTCAAAAATTTGTTATTAACCAAAATCCGGTCCGGTTATACGATACGTGAATTTTGAACAATTATTTTGAAGATGTCAAAAAAAACGAACTGTTAGAATAAATGAAATGATTTTTTATCGAACGAACAGCGAAGATTGCGTTTAGTTCACATTAATCTGGAAATAATCGAAGATGAACGCATCCATTTACTGTCAAAGAAAGATGTCAGACGTCACAATTTGGCATATTACTACCCTACAAATTTTAATAGGTCGTTTTCCTGTACTCCTCGGTAGGTATTCTAACTACACTTTTAAATTAGTTGAGTTACCTTAAAATAAAGTTGTTGGGGGTCGTCGTTTCTGAAAGAATTTTAATTTATTTGTGAAAATAAGTAAAATGAAGCGATTCAAAAGGCACAAAGTGAAAGAAGAGAAGCCGGAGGCGTCCACGTCCTACAGCCGGACCGTACAGGAGTACGATTTAACGTACTACATTCATGATCGGGTCGAGTTAATGCATCAGGTGTTTTCGGCGCTAAAACCCAAAGAACTGAAGAGCATGGCCCCGGAATGCGTGCGACACATCTCTATAGACGATTTACAAGAGCTCTGCACCGAGGAGGTAAGTTTAACACTGTCTAAAACACCTCTACTAATGATTCCAACATAACATTCAATTAAGATTTAATAGTAACTTTCGGTTCCAGCGAACTTCGTTTCGCAGCCGGCCTCGTTCCGCAGTAGATTTATAGTTATTACCATATTCGGGGCCAATACAAATCCAACAATGTAATTATTATGAATATTGGTCCACCCATTCGAGAAATTATACAAAGAAACACAGAATTACAAAGAAATCCTTCATAATTGCTCAAACATAAACATGTTTAGGATAATATAAATTGCACTTTTGAAAAGCAACTGTGACTCTGTGACAGAAGAGGATTAGAACATAGGCATACGCCCGGACAGAGTAAGACACGGAGTTCGATTATTCGTCTGTCACAGAGTCACAGTTGCTTTTTACAAGTGCAATATATTATCAAATTTGTACAGTGACATAACACTATAAAACAAAAATTAACTATGTTTAGGATATTTTTAACAACAAAAACATTTTATTTTTGTACTTTAAACTATCATGACATTGTATTTTAAATTATCATGACAATTTTATACTGTCAACAGCTCCTAGGCATAAGTTCGAAGCGCCTATGCGCAATCCTGGATGGGGCCGACCCACCCTCGGATACGGAATCATCCAGCGAGTCGCCAGAACGATTGGAGACAATATCATTGGACAGCATTTCATCTGACGAAGAGATACTGAGTGAGACTAGTAAGAAGAGTAAAAAGGTACGTCTTCTTCATCTTAATTTTTTCATATAATTAGATTAAAAAAATACTAAAATTGGTTTACGGTTAAAAAAATCAACTTTAAGGTTACATATACAACAAATAGTTAGATCCCACACTTATCAAATTTCATTTTATTTATTTATTTATTTTTTAATTGTATTTTTCTTTTTCTGTGTTTCTTGTCTAGTCTATGTCGAATAAAGACAGTCATTCAGTCATTCATTCATTCATTCATATCCCGATTTTAAGATTCACCTTCGGGCACAATCTCATTTGAAACACATATCATAAATTATGCCTCACTCTCGAGATTCAAGATAATGTTCTTTGCAAATATGTTGAAATTATATTGATTTCATGTTCCTTGTGTACTTTGATACACAAGTATAATTTTATAATTAATGGTTTTACAATAAACACTGTTGCATAAGACGGGTAGATGGCTACTAAGAGACCAAGAATTTCGCGCGGTCGGACCGACAGCACGGTAGCAGTTGGCCCGGTTAGCCAGAAAGATGCTGGTTCGAATCCCGCCCGTGCGCAATTTTTGGTTTCATATTTCATCTTTTATAATTAATTTCAGCACAAACGCCACCACCGCGATTCAAAAACCAAATCCAAGAAGAAAAAGAGCAAAGAGGACACAGAGGACCCAGCGGACGCGGACAAGTCTCGGGCGTCTAGAGCTGGTCTCACCGTGCTTGAGTTGTTGGAGCTGCAGGCGCGCGCTCGAGCGATACGCGCTCAGTTGCAGCAGGAACATAAGCACAGTGAGTGTACTGCTTGTTACTTTATCTTATCATCAGTCTCATAGTGCGGTGAGCACAGATACTAGACAGATAGATTATACTATCATTGAATGTTTTTATTAACGAAAATGTTTGACTGGATATAAAGTGGAACTCAATCGGGTGGAAAGTTAAGGAATGGGAATATTTATCGGACTTGCGTTACTAGTGTTTTTGTGAGTTAAAAAATACCAGCACAAGTCGTAAGCTCACTTAAAATTTAACCTACCATAAAATATAGTACATAAAATGTAAATCCGTCATTGGCTGTAAGTCCGATATGTCTGTATATTATGTTATCATCTTTAAGAGCTGTGGATTTGGTAATACAAATAAAATTAAAAAAATATATATAATGATCTCCATACTGAAATAAAAACTTTCAGTATGGAGATCATTATATAAATATACTTTTACTTCAACAGAGCAACCAACCGAACCAGCTCCTTCCAGCCACCACTCCTCGGACAACGAAGTTGAGATCAAGGAGGAACCGGCTGAGGTTGTGGAGATCAGCAGTGAGGATGAGAAGCCCAAGATTGAAGACTTAAGTGGTGAGATATAAATAATAATAATAATAAATCTATGCGCCAGACAACACACCAATTGTCTTGGTTTCGAACTAAGAAGTTTTCTTCCTTACTTAAATACATATAAAAGCCATGACTCAGGCATAATGTTGGTGTTCGGCTCTTTGCGGAATTCGAACCCACGACCGATGGCATAGAGGTTAGGAGCGTCTATAACCACTATGTCTAACGTGTCGTCAATTGACGATTAAATGATGATGAGGAGGGTTCTTAAGATAACCTCAGATTACAATCATCATGATGATCGTGATCATGGCGCTTGCAACGGCGTCGAAATATCGGAAGCTCATAAATAATAAGGTACATGGTAGCAATCCCGTATCTAATAACTATTACAAGATCATTTATTGGTACAGCCATACAGACATGGACACAGTATCATTGACGCCCGCAATTTTGTTAACATTTGTTTTTTTTTTCAGAAAAAACAACACCTAAAGCGAAAGACAAGTCCGCACAGAAATCAAAAGAGAAAACTACGCCCCAAGCGTCTGAGCCGGAGAAACCACCAGATGAAACAGACACTCACACGGTCACAAAGAGAGTCAGCGATCTGATTATAACTGTGCCCCAAGTCAAGCAGACAAGGAAAATTAAATTGAACCGAACTAAGACAACTGTTCCCTTTGGTAATAGCGAAAATAATGCCAATGGTCTCCAAACTACTGATAAAGATGCAGATAAAAGCAAAGACATATCAAAAGACATAAATAAGGGTAGAACTGTGGCGATGGTTAAAAAGAGCAACGACAAAGATGGGAAAACAAAAGAAAAACTAGTTAAAACAAAAGACAAACAAGTCAAAAGTAAAGAAAAGAAGAAGAAACAAAAGAAAGCTAAAAACACAAATCAAGATAGTGATCACGATGAAATAACATTACAACTGTCGGATACAGAGAAAATGGATTTACTGGAAGACTTGGATAGAAAGAATTTCGATAAATTGTCGAGTTCTGAATCGGAAGATTCTGAGAGTAGTAGTTCAGATAGTTCTCAAGAAAGTGATGAGGAATCATCTAAAAGTAGTTCTGAAAAACAAATTAATAAAGAAAATTCAAGTAAAAAGGAAGATGACGTTTTAAACCCTAATGAAGATGAGTCTAACAAAGATAAAGACACATCCATTGAAGTTGTAAATATTGTTAAAGATTTAAATAATACAGCCAGTACTGTTGTTGAAGCAATGACTGAAAAATCGGTTGAAATAGAAATAAAATCTCCTGATAACAAGGATAAAGAAGAATCCACAATGATTGTAGATGATGCTGAAAATGAATCAACAGAACAAAAAGTTTATGACATTGAAACAGAAAATGTTGATTCACAAATAACTGAAGAACACCCTGAAGCAAATGATAATATAGAAATAACATCAATAAAAGATCTCCCTGTTGTTGAAGACGAACGAAAAGTCGAATCCGTCAGCGTTTCTAGTTCTCCTGTAAGAGAAGTGAGTCAAGATTCACCAATAATTGATACTAGTAAACCCAATTCATCAGAATCTGACACTTGTAAACCAGTTTCTCCAAAAACTGATGGTAGTAAATCAGATTCTCCAAAACCTAATGTTAATAACAAGTCTCCAAGCAATGATAACGAAAAAGATCGGTCTCCAACCGAAGAATCTAGAAGAGTTTCTGCAGATAAAACTACTGATAAACAGACTTCAACGCTTAGGATCTCAGTACAAGTGAATTCAAATTTAGAACAAACTAATTCAGGAAAAAGAGTCGTTCAAATTGAGAATATTGATAATAAAACTCAAGAAACTAGTGAAAAAGAGTTGTCAGAAGGTGAACTTTCGGATAAAGATAGCTCAGAAATAGAAGCAGTTGAATTACAGCCGGAAGTGGTCTGTATATCAGACGACGATGACAAGAAAGCGAACAAAAAGAAGAAGAAAGAGAAAAAGAGTAAAAGCAAGAAGTCTAAGAAATCGAAGCAGGATTTTCAGGAGGGCGGTGATCAAAACTTTTATAAAGAAACAGAAGTCACACAAGATCTTAACGAAGAAAATCAAGAAGTTACTAAAGAATCAGCAGAAACTACTGAACAAGTGGTAGAAGAAGGATTGATATCCCTAGAAGATGATGACTATGATGACGTATACGAAATATTAGAATTATCTGACGATTCATCATGCTACGAAGTGGAAGGAACAGTGTTATCAAAAGAACCAACAGCAGAAGAAATAGAAGCACTCTCGGCGAGAATCGATGAAATAGAACGAGAAGACATAATCACAGAAGAAGAGATCAGAGAACATGAAAAAAGGAAGGCAGAAAATAATGAAAATCTTGAAGAATTAAAAAATGTTTCATGGAAAGACAGATATTTGGACAGTAATAAAGTCAAAAAGGTACTCACCACTTCCAATATATTCAACGCGTTACGAAAGAAGAATAGAGAGTTGAAAAAGAAGATGGAAGAATCTAAGAAGAAAGAAGAAGTTGTTGAACAAGAAAAGGAAGATATTGTCGAAACAAATTTACCAATAGAAGAGGGCTCTATAGAGCAATACAATATGCTTGAAGGGTCGACGAAATATGTAGATCCCGTATCGGAAATCACGGAAAAACCTGATGAAACCGTTATTGATTCCCAAAATGGAGAAGTTGTTAAAAGTGGAGAAGCTAGTGACGTTCCTAAAAATGGAGAAAGTTTGCAACCAATAGAAACACCTCAGGTAGCAAAAGAAATAAGGAAAGATGCTAAACAGCTATTGAAAATGTATAAACGATTGATGAAGTACAATGATATGAACAAACAGAAAAATCCGAATAAACAAAAAGATCCAAATAAGAAGAAAAAGAAGAAGGCTAAGAAGAAGAATAAAGATGGTGTTAGTGCTAGTAATAATGTTATTTAATAAATATGAAATAAAGTGGTAATTTAGTGCTTCATATAATATTAGTAATGAATATGTTACATAAATGTATTTATGTAAAAAAAAAATTTTTACTTCTATTTCAGATACTTATCAGATCAGATGATTTGTTTTTAAAATAAAGCTCATCCTTTAGCTACTTATTTTTGCAGTATGCTAGAACCCACTGAGCAAGTAATAGAACCAAATGTGCATTCTCTGCCATTTTATTTGGTTAGACATCCGGTTTACTTGTCAAAAAACTATTGCTAAGTAAGAGGGTAGAAAATAAAAACTTTTGTAGGGTAATGTAATAATAAGGTCTGTTGAGTTGTCACGAGATACGGTTCGGTTCGTAGCTAGGCTCCGCGATTTTTAAAAAAAATATAGGGTGGGTGGAAGTAGTACGAAAGGCGGACTTGCTGAAAAACTGTGAAGTGCTGCAACCACAAGGTACCCAGTGTTTAGCGTATATTATATCTATGTTAGACGTACTCTTTGTTTCCAGTAGATGATTCTATTTATGCTAAAAGCATTCTCTCTCAGTCATACCTTGTATAGGTATAAAGTGATGCGAGTTTTCTTTGTTTAGGCAGAAAGTTTGTAATGGGTGAATTTAGGGTAAATGTGTAATTGATTTTTAGCATTTCAATTGATTAATTAGATGATAGAAACAGAAACTTTCCAAGGCGCCCATCTCTGGTTTTGGTTGGTCAGCAGACAAATCAGAACAACACTACGAAGCCTTTTAAAAAGTTAACATGTCAAGCAACAGCTGTCAAACCATGTGTCAAACAAAAAAAATAGAGAGACGCCAGGACGCTTTCCATAAATCTTGTTCTGCAAAAGTGATCGATTTCAACAATAAAACATTGTTTTTGTTCAAATCATAGTGGTGTATGGATGGTTAATAAATACTGTGTTTATTTAAAATGGATGAGTTGTGTACCGCTTGCCTGTGCACTGGGCGAAACTTGTACTTTATTGGTGAGACTGGGTCTTACCACTTATATTCTCAAATATTGAATGAAATCCCAGTAAGTATTCGTTTTTCGCAGCTCTAAAATGTATTTTCATGTATCAATCTTCTATTTCGCTCGCCGAAATGAAAGAAAAATTATTTTAAAGGCTAAAATCGCCATTTCGTAAAAAAAGAAGCGTCCATTGTTTTCTACCCGCATTTTATAAAAATAAAGAAGAACAACAATTTATAAACGTACTATATATAAATATATATATTACTCCAGTTTCACAAATTAAGCCATGGTAATTTCGATTCTGCCTCCCAACCCAAAGCTTGTACCTACTAAGTTGTGATGTTACAAAACTTAGTTTTTTTTAATATAAACATAGCTTACACCAACTTACACCATTTGATGTCCACCCGCTGGCTTGTATTCTGTTTTCAAAATGTCTTCACCTCTGAGATCCCAGATTCATTCCCTGGTGCAGTCAATCATCATCATTATCAGGCAAAGGATGTCTTGTCTCTCTGCTGAACATAGGCAATCATTATAGTGTACAATTGTTTTTTGCAGGTATATGACTTCTCAGATGTGTGCGTGCGTGTGTGCTGGGAATGCCGCGCCCTGTTGCGCCGGTTCGGTGACTTCAAGGCACTTGTTAAGCGCTCCTATACGGAGCTGTTACAGCAAGTCCATCAGGTACTTTATTGCGTTTCAAAGCAGTTGAAATCTTTCCTATCTATACTTTTGTATGACAATGTTTGTGTGAATAATGTAAGTTATAATAATTGACAACTATCATTTTTATAATGGTATGAAAATTCAAATACCATTTCAAGATAAAGCAATTTTAAACACATCAAATATTTTATTTTTATTTTCCAGCGCTTATTTTGAAAAGTAAATGTGAAAAGAACATGGATAAAAGCATGATTCACGATAGCATCTTAAATATAAGTATAAAAATTGCAACAATCCCTGTAATGGTGATTTTTTCTATCCACAGAATGTACCTCCCTGCAAGTTGTCACTAGCCAGGCCACCGCGGCTGCAGACAAGTGTTCCGGAAGTGTTCTCGTGGCCAGCACTAGTCAAGGAGGAGGCAGACGACGATATTTTTATTGAGGTTGGTAGTACAATAAAGTAAGTAACTGTGGCATGGTTAATTAATTTATTTAATTTGGTAAACAAAAAGTTACATTGACAGTGAGCAAAAATATTCATAAAAGTGGTTTGTTAAGTTTAGGCACTTTGCCGACCTCCATGAGTGGTGTAGTGGCTTACTCCGAGGTTACCGAGGTCAATGTAGAAATATCGTAATTTTCTACATTTTCTCGGGTCTAGGTGCTGTCCATGCAACTTATTTTAGACTTAGAGCAATGTATGTGATTAGTGTCCAATATTATAGAAAACTACATCAATTACCTTAAGAAATGGACTTGTTTAATTTTTTATTATTTATTAATATTTTTTTATTAAGCTCCATAACTTATTTCTTTAACAGCAAGCAGAAGACATAAAGCCACTTAAAGAAGAAACAATAGAATCAGACCACCACAGCGAGCCGGAACCGTTTGCAGAAAATATTGAACCGTTGTCTGTGGACGTTGAATTTGTGAGAGGCAAGAAAAAGAAGACTAACAAAAAGGTATTATCAACTTTACTTTCAAACTTATGTTATAAACTTAAAACCCAGCGTTCTTTCTGTACCCCTATGATAAATTTGGTAGGGTAAGAAATCTGAGTAAAACTCATGAAAGTCGGCCCACCCATTCTGTTGTAAGAGGTAAAGATAAGATGTGAAAATAACGCAAATCTGTTTTTGCATGCAAACAGATGCACTGATTTTGATAAATTGACGTAGAGCTATAATGGACTACATAGTAAATAGATAAAGGATAGTTCAGCAGACACTATTATTTTAACTAAAAGGTGGATGAAAAGTTTGTACGATCATAATTAAACGATCGATACTATCATAATTTTGACGACGCGTTTGGTGTAGTGGTAAGCGCTCCTGACTATTGCGCCGGCCGTCACGGGTTCGATTCCCGCAAGGGGCAAATGTTTGTGTGATGAGCACGAATATTTGTACCTAAGTTATTGGTGTTATAAGTATTTATGGGAGACGCCCCCGTCATAATCGTTGTCTGGTACTTTGTAACACAAGGAAGAAAATTCCTTACTACAAAACCAGACAATTGAATATTTAATTTTTAGATCCACACAGATAAAGATGCAGAGAACTGCTAGTTTAGTGAAAATAAATTATTCTTTCTGTTACTCTTTTATGTCTTGAATTGGTAAACAACCTTGTTTCTTTTACAGTATAAAACCGTTGGGAAAAAAAGATTTTATCGTCAGAAATTGTTCTAAAAAAGAGAAGTTTTTTTGGGGAATTATGGTCATTATATCTGTAGTTGTTATTTAGCTAGAATTAGAATAAAACCTTACAAATATATTTTTTTTCTAACGGTTCGCTCCTTTTACTTACAGTCACCAAAAGTGAAGAAGAAAAAGGTGAAATCAAAAAAGAAATCTGAAGCAAAAACAAGCAGTGCGAAGAAGACAGATGATATTGAATCAATGTCATCTGATGATGCAATGTTGTGTGAATCTAATGACTTCACTGAACTGGGAATTGGTAAGTTAATTATTTTGTTATCGGTTGCTATGACTTACTTACTGGGGTGACTCAGCGACTCAAAATGAGTCTTGACCTCCGACACCAGATTTGGTCTTGCGATAGTTCTTGCCAGTCGCTATGGCCGAGGTTGAGCAGGTCTTAAGCCACAACGTCCTTCCAGCGGTACCTAGGACGTCCAACCGGGAGGTTCCCATTTGGTTGTCCTAGGTACGCTCTCTTCAAGGGGCGATCCTCTTATATTCTCTTTAAGTGTCAGAGCCATCGAAGTCTAGATTGATTAGATTTGGTTGCCAAGACTTGATTTACAAAATAAAAATGCTAAGAAGTAGATGTTGGCTGATAATATACTTTATTCTCTAGTAAAATAAAATAAAAGCTATATCCATCTAACATTGAAAAGAAAAGATTCTGAAACGGTTCGCCCACAATCGTTTGTTCCATGAACGGTTCGTCCACAGAATTTTATACCCATTATCGTTTAGCCCAAAGAACGTTTCGCCCATTCACTATTGGCCCATTGTATTTTTCACCCACTATCGTTAAGCCCAATGAACGTTTCGCCCACAAACTGTTGATCCATGCAATTTTTAGTCCAAAGAATGTTTCACCAACAGAAACGGTTCGTCCGGAAATCTTAAACCATAACTAAACATCAATAAATGGGCTTTTAACTTTTGAGTGTAGCAGTAATCGATGCTATCCGCTCCATCTATTGATAACGTAATTAACTAAAATTACTTGAGCTGTAAGTATTGCGCACTGGGGTCACATTTTTTATTTATTTATAATAAACATACTTACCTGCATATTAAAAGTATTAATAAAAATATTAAAATATTATAATCTTTAAATACAATATTTGCACTGAAGTGTGATTTTCCTCTAGTAAGTACGATATTTACTGAGGGCGTAGTTTGAGTTCAATAATCTATAACTTAACTACCAACAAATGTATTAACATTTTTAATAAATATTCTTAAAGATGAAATAAGAAACCAAAAATTGCGCACGGGTGGGATTCGAACCAGCATTTTTCTGGCTTACCAATTGAGCTACCGTGCTGTCGGTCCGACCGCGTGAAATTCTTGGTCTCTTAGTATACGTCATTGCGTGACGGCAATTTTTGGTTTCTTATTTCATCTTTAGGAATATAAATATGACACTGTGAGTGTTAAAAAAAATTCTAAACCATTTTTAATTAAATCAATTTCTTATTGGCTCATGAACGGGACTTTTAAAAGTCAAGTCCAATCCCATTTGTCCAAATTTATTCATTTATTATTATTAAAGTCGTGCCACTGGTTTATGGGCTATTATCCCATATTACTGAGAAATCCTATTCTATCAACTTAACGAAAACAAAATTGATTTAATTAAAAATGAAAATAAATTTGTAGGTAGTTAAGTAATGTTATTGAACTCAAACTACCCCCGTAGTAAATATCGTACTTGCTAGAGGAAAATCACACTTCAGTACAAATATTGTATTTAAAGATTATAATATTTTAATATTTTAATTAATACATTTAATATGCAGGTAAGTATGTTTATTATAAATAAATAAAAAATGTGACCCCAGTGCGCAATACTTACAGCTCAAGTAATTTTAGTTAATTACGTTATCAATAGATGGAGCGGATAGCATCGATTACTGCTACACTCAAAAGTTAAAAGCCCATTTATTGATGTTTAGTTATGGTTTAAGATTTCCGGACGAACCGTTTCTGTTGGTGAAACATTCTTTGGACTAAAAATTGCATGGATCAACAGTTTGTGGGCGAAACGTTCATTGGGCTTAACGATAGTGGGTGAAAAATACAATGGACCAATAGTGAATGGGCGAAACGTTCTTTGGGCTAAACGATAATGGGTATAAAATTCTGTGGACGAACCGTTCATGGAACAAACGATTGTGGGCGAACCGTTTCAGAATCAAAAGAAAAGGAGATGTCCTATTATGGACCTAAATATTGTACTAAATCATAATTCGTTGATCTAGACAAAATTAAAACAAATTTTATTTGACGACGCGTTTGGTGTATTGGTCAGCGCTCCTAACTTTTACGCCGGCCGTCGCGGGTTCGAATCCCGCAAGGGGCAAATGTTTGTGTGATGAGCACGAACATTTGTACCTAAGTCATGGATGTTATATGTATTTAAGTATTTATGGAAGACGCCCCCGTCATAATCGTTGTCTGGTACTTCGTAACACAAGGAAGAAAATTCCTTACCACGAAACCAGACAATTGGTGTGTTGTCTGGCGCATATATATTATATATATAATAGGCATGGCCGATTCAAATCGTATATAGATATTGAAACGTATATTGGATCAATATCGTCATATCCGATATCGCCCCGCATCAAAACTATATATTTTTAAAACACTATATTGCCGCATCGATGTGATACGATACGCCTCGATATTCATGATTCATAGATATTGGAATATCAAACCGTATTCCGATGCAATACGGTTTAGCTTGCGCTACGATACAGATATGATATGAATGAGAGAGTCTGTGTGCGAGTGAAACGACAATAATTGGAGATTCGTAGGATTCTAAGCTTTAAGCGTATGGCAATAATGGTCATTTGAATACTTTCTTGTGAATGTATGCATATTTTTAATAGACCTTATTTTGTCATTGTTAAAAAGCATTTTCGATTTGCAATTTTATGTTACTTTCTCTGACCTTTGTCCTTGAAATCATAGCTCCGGCCGGCTATGATTACCAACAAATTACCAACTAAATAAACTACTTTAATTTAAAAGACTGTTAGTTATAGCATTTTCGATAAAGTTAAAGTTCACAATCCAAACAGATTTGAAAAACATTACAATGATATCATGTTATGATACGATATCATGGTATACTGTTTCAGAAAATATCGTTTTAGATTCAATGATACAAAATACGCATCGATATGGCGTATCGATGCGATATATAGTTTCAAAAATATATAGTTTCAATATCTGATATCGAATATCGATATATAGTTTCGATACGATATCGAAAAAATCAGATATTACACACGCCTAATATATAAGGTGTTTTTCTATAAACGGGTGAAACTTTACCAGAACTTCAATTTACTTCAGAGAAACCGGGCCCTATCATTTTTTTTTCTTAATAACGGGCTATTTTTTATTTTATTTTTCCTAACAAAACAATAAAAATATTTTTTAAAGCATCCTGTGTCTAGTTTGAAACATCCCAACGTCATCACCTCTCTCTCTCTTTTCCCTCATTTCCTCAGGTGCGACTGCGACCACTGCGCACCAACATACCATGACAGTTCGAGGACCGGGTCAGGAGGTCTGCTACGAAAAACGAAATCCGTCAATACGATTATCGTTTTGCGGATCCGAAGCATTTTTAGTATGGAATCCTCACTACGAAATGTTTCGGATCCGCAAAACGATAATCGTATTGACGGATTTCGTTTTTCGTAGTGGGCCATCAGACACGAAAATCAACACAATAACGTTCTAGTTGGCAAAGTGTCATAGTTTTCAATACAAATCTTTTTTTTTTACAATATTTTTTTAATAAAATTAAATTCAAATATTCTTTTACAGCTGAAAACAAAGTTGTAACGAAAAGACTGAAGAAAAAAGTAGGAAAACAAGAAGCAACAATTAAAGGAAAGAAACAAGAAACTGCTGCTGTGCAAGAGACTGAAGCATTGGCGAGTGAAGCAGTAACGCGAGATGAATATCAACAAATTGATGTCAGATCTCAAAAGGTATGTAGTTTTGAGTCTTAATATTTTATGTTAATACTAGCGAACCCAGTGAACTTTGTTTTACCCCCAGCCTCGTAAATCTAAAAGTTAAGCGGTCCCAGCGAATATTGATTCACCCCGGCCCCGTCCCGCCCCAGTCCCGGCCCCGTCGAACGGGATAAATGTATCCTATGTCCTCCTGGTTCTAAGTTACCTCCCCACCGTTTTGCCCCGGCCCCGTCCCACCCCAGCCCCGGCTCCGTGTAAGGGGTAAGAAAAATAGATTATGGCCGATTCGAAATTTTATGAGAATCGGTCAAGCCATTTCGGAGGAGTACGAGAACGAACACTGCGACACGAAAATTTTATATAAGACTACAGTATCACTTGTAAGTATGAACGATCTAGGTCGCTGGTGCCTAACCCCTTCTCAACACACGACAAAAACATTTCTTTTCTAACAAAAAGCTACATGAGGTGACTTACTTTAAATACTTACTTTTAAATGTAACCTTTATTTACTGTGTTCTTGGCAAATAAACGTTTGAGTTTGAGTTTTTTTAGGCGATTTTGGATCCATTTTGCATCGTATTCTTACTGAGAAAAAGCTCACGAGTTGACTTATTTGTTTCAGAAGAACGGTGCCTTATCGTCCAAACCGGAAATGGTGGGTGAGAAGCCGAAATGCGGGGAATGCGGAAAGGTGTTCAGCTCCAAGAAGACGTACCGGTACCATATCAAGTGAGTCACGTCGGATTTATTTGCACCGACTAAAAATTATTTTTATCGTTCCTAAATGTGGAACAAGAAGGATCTTATTTGTAACCAGTGAGCTGTTATTACTACGTATAGAGAAGCTATGCCAAGCAAAAGATGTGTTGCAAATACGAGGCAAGATTGTGTCGTACGTATTCCTTAAAATTTGAATTTCGAATATGAAACCGTTTGTATGAGTTTGTGACAAGGGGTGTCAATTCGTGTGGCACGAGATTTGTTTGTGGTGTCATTTAATACGCTAGTTATAGTAGCTTTGTTTCTTGCAGCGTACTACACAAGGGACAGAATCGCTACCCGTGTCCGCGCTGCGGGAAGGTCTACCAGTGGAAGAGTAATCTCGGACGACACATGCGGACGCATAAGGTAATGTAAACGAATGTTGAATGAAATGTACTTTACATCGTTCTACACAAGGGAACAGGGTACTACACAAGGATACAGAGTACTACACAGGGGTACAACGTACTACACAAGAGTACAGTATACTACATGAAGGTACAACTTACTACACACGGGTACAACGTACTACACAAGAGTACTGCGTACTACACAAGGGTACAGCGTCCTACTCCAGGCTATATCCGATACCTTTTTTGCCAGAACCGAGACAATATAGTAAATTATTATTCCGACCGGGACCTCGGAGCGGCGATTCCTTGAAATCCAGCGTGATTAGTCAAATAACAAACTAACTTCTCCAGTGGTCGCGGTCTGGGCCTAGCCAGTCTTCGCAGAAGTGTCTAGATCATCTCGCCATCGTTTTCAGGGTCTGCCTTTCGGACGGCGGGCGTCATCAGTAGGCAGCCAGTGGGTGACGATCTTAGGGGCACATTTTTGGGGCACATTCTGTTCACTTGTTCCCACAAACTTAATCGTTGACCAAAAGCCAAAAGTTCAGGCTTAAAGATTGCCAGAGGGCTATGGAGCGTAGCGTTCTGGGGATTAAGAGGACGGATCGGATCCGGAACACCATAATCCGATCCAAAACTGGTATAGCCGATGTAGGTGTAGCGACATCTATGATCTACCAATGTCACTACATATCATCGCAAGCACGCTGACTCGGCTCGACACGACTAAATGGCGCTGTTAGTCGATGTATGGAGACTGAACCGCGATATTATAGATTTAGATCGGACCTAACTACATATGAATAAACCAAGACGGTGAACATCGGACCTTGGTCCCCGGCCATAACACCCGGTCGGTAGGAAGCGCTTCCCTTTGCCTTCCTAAATCAGTTGCGCCAAATAGGTGTGAAGACCGGCTAGGCTTAAAGGGGACTGGGTAGGCCACGTGAACAGAATGTAGTGGATGTTACAAATGATTATTTGAAAATGTTTATCCATATCAAATTTCTCGTTATCCAGGCGCGCGACAGCGGCGAGCTGTACTGCGAGTTGTGCGACAAGCGCTTCGCGTCAGTAGCTACGTACAAACAGCACTTACGAGTTTCGAGACGCCACGTGCCCGAGAGCGAGTTCACGTGAGTAACGTCGTGTATGCTTGTTATAACTTCTTCTTCTTCTTTGGTGGAAATGGCGATGTGCGTTTCCGCAATTGTTCTGCCAATGTCACGTGTGAAGCTTTTGCAAGGGAGTGGAATAAAAAAAAATTACAAGATTGAAAATCCATAAGCAGATTTGCGCTAAAACAAACAAACAACACAAATAAGACAACACAGAACATATTTAAATATATAATATAACATATAAGACGTAGCACAAAAAGAGGGTAAGTAGGTATAATTGGTCAAAGCTTGATATTATATTTTAAGATAAATTTTGCTAGGATGTCAACCACTGGGGAAGAAGATAGGGAAAGGATATTATTAATATTACAGGGCAGAGGAAAATTAACCGGAAGGAGGTCGTAAAGTGACCCCCCAATATTGGGGCAATTAAAAAATATGTGGTCGGCTGAACCTTCATCCAAACCGCATTCGCAAATTGAGCTATCCTTTACTCTGATTTTGGCCAAGTGAACAGGCGTAGAGGCGTGACCTAGCCGAAGACGGCAAATAACTGATACAACGCGCTTGCAGAGGTGTTTCTGCTTGAAAAACCAAGGTTTAATTGGGATTTGGCCTTGAATTTTATAATAGTGTTTCCCAGTTGAGTTTCTTGTATTTTGCCAATCTGTGTTCCATGATTTAATAAGGTGAGTTTGAGCTAGAGAGGGAAGATCATGTGAGAAAAGATTGAAATGTTCTAAGGAACCGTTTGAAATTGCATTCTTTGCAAAGGAATCGGCTGTTTCATTACCTGGGATTCCGTTGTGACTAGGAACCCAGGCAAGGACTACATGTAAACCGTTGGTTTTGCATTTCCATAAGGTTTCTCGAATTTTCAGTATAATTGGAAATTTGGATTTTGACCTGAAAGGATTAGATAGTATAGCCTGAAGGCAGCTTAACGAGTCAGAAAATATTATAGCCTTTTGGATGTTGTGTGAATGAATAAATAGAGTTGCTTCAAGAATGGCGATAGATTCGCCAGTAAATGTGGAAGTGAGGGGAGGTGATTTAAACATTAACGATATTCTATAAAAAGGGATCCAAACAGCAGAGCCCACTTCTCCATGGTCAGTGAGCTTGGACGCATCTGTGTATAGAGGGAGGTAATCTTTCCAGTAAGACGAAAGCTCGTTCGAGAATAATTGAGGAGCACCTGGGGAATTTTTGTTAATTCCAAAATTGAGACAGACGTTAGGGATGAAAATCAAAGACTCAAAACTATTCTTGAAGAGAGGGTTAGTAGGAGATTTATAAATTTGATAAGAAATCCGATTAATCTTATAGTAAGAAAGAAGGATACAAGGAGGTTTTTGAGTCGGCTCCGCAGGGTCAATCATAGTAGCTAAGAGACGAAGTTTATCTACTAATGGGTGAGAAGAATTTTGGATGACTTTTGTGAAAAAGCGATCGCTGAGGAATTGTCTGCGGAGATATAGTGGGGGATCGACACATTCTATTTGGAGCGCATTGATCGGAGACGATTTCATCGCACCCAATATGATTCGCAGACACTTCGATTGTATTTTATTAAATTTATCTAAAGCAGATTTAGTGCAGGGGTCCATGAGGAAGGATGCGTAATCCAGGTGGCTACGAATTAGTGCGTTATAAAGAAGTTTCTGACAATACGGGTGGGCGCCCCACCAGACACCTGAGAGAGCGCGTAGGACATTGACTCCCTGTTCTGCTTTCTGTACGACTTGTTTGGAGTGGGGAATGCCTGAAAGTCTTGAATCCAAAGTTAGGCCAAGGAATCTGACTTCATACTTATGGGCGATAGGTGAACCGTTAAGGGAGATGTTAGGGTTAGTTATCGTGCGTTTTTTGGTAAAGACCACAGAACAACACTTCTCGGTTGCGATTGAAAGACCATGTCTTTCTAACCAGTCGCTCAGGTATTCGAGCGCTGTATTTAGTCGAGTTGACGCGTCAGGAATAGTTTTCGATGTTATATATAGGGCTATGTCGTCGGCATACTGGAGGATATTGACGAAAGGTTCGACGGTCCTCTCAAGGTCGTAAGTATAGATACTGTAAAGAAGGGGACTGAGTACTGACCCTTGAGGTAGGCCCTTCCAAACCAAGGCGGGTGAAAGCTGGACAGACTGACATCTGACCACTAAAAATCTAGACATCAACGTATTGCATATGAACCTGACTAGCTTCTCTGAAACAATCAGCTGTAGCAATTTCTGCCTGAGTGTCGGAAGGAGTACATTGTCATATGCAGAAGCTACATCGAGGAATAATCCAACAAGGTATTGCTTGCTTTTTAGAGCTATACGGATGTCGGTAGTTAACATTGCCAGGCTATCCAGGGTGCTAAAACCTTTTCTAAACCCGTATTGGGATTTAGCTAGGATATCACGAGATTCCATATGCCACTCGAGCCGGTTTCTAATCATATGTTCAGTGATTTTGAGAAGAACTGAGGATAGTGCAATAGGACGATAAGACTTGTGGTCAAGGGAGTCTTTGCCCGGTTTCAAGATCGGAATAACAATTTGTTGCTTCCATGCATTAGGAACCGAACCCTGTTCGTAGAAGGTATTGACTAAGCTTAAAAATAATAATTTAGAACGATCAGATAATTGAATAAAAAAGGAGTAAGGTATACCATCCAAACCTGGAGAAGAGTCGACTAGTCCATTAAGAGCAGTAACGAGTTCTTCAAAAGTGAAGGAGTCATCAGGACGATTAGATGGGGGAGTTGAGAGAAGAGAATTTGATGGGAAGCAGTCAATATAGGGAACAAATGGGGGAGCTAATTTGTTTGAAAAATCATGTATCCAGCTTGAAGGATCATTAGACGATATGTTTTGGAGGTTTTGGGAATGGCGAAAACGTTTTATTTGTTTCCAAACAAGCGAAGGGGGGGATCCAGGGGACATACTTTCGCAGAACCGTATCCAACCATTTTTTTTCTTGTTTGAGAGGATCCTTCTAGTACTGGCAGCGACCTGTTTGTATTTTAAAAAGTTATCTAGAGACATACAAGAGCTGTACACTTTCTCAGCTTCCTTTCGTTTACGGATAGCTGCAGTGCATTCTTCATCCCACCAGGGCGGGGACAGTTTTTTGCGGGCAAGATTTTTTTGTGGGATATGAGCATCCGCCGAAGATGTTATGATATCAATAAATTTATCATAAACTGAAAAAGAATTGTCTGAGCTAAGGATGGGAAGAGAATTGATTTTACTATCCACTGAATCAGAAAAAGCTGACCAGTCAGCTTTATTGAGTTTATATTTTAAGAGGGGAGGGGGGGGAGGTTGAAGGGGAGAAGCACTAGGCAAGGAAATCAAAATTGGAAAGTGATCGCTGTCGTATGTGCTCTTTAAAAGATTCCAAGATAGAAGAGATGAGAGGTTTGGAGAACAAATTGTTAAGTCAACTGCTGTAGCAGGGTTTTGGTTAGGTAAACATCTTCTCGTAGGGTTGCCATCGTTTAAGATGCACAAATTGAGGTCATCTAGGAGATCCATGAGGGATGAGCCTGCAGGGTCACAGTAGTAGCAACCCCAAGTAATGTGGTGAGAATTAAAATCGCCCATCACTAAGACAGGAGGAGGCAGGGAGGAAATAATAGAACAAAGTTCATTTATCAATGAAGAAGTAGCATGGGGGATATACACGGAGAGAAGTGAAATATTAAATATTCTCATAGCCACAACATTGAAGTCCTGGCTATGAGGTGGAAGAATTATTTGGGTATAAGAAAGTGAGCGCCTTACAAGTAAGGCGCTACCTGCATACCCGTCGTCTCGGAGACATGAAAATCCCGGGACACGGAAATGTGAACCAGGAGAGAGCCATGTCTGTCTCCGAGACGGCAAAGACAGACGGAGAGTACTTATTAATCATATGTAACAATTCATGTTTCTTTCGCCTGATGCTCTGACAGTTCCACTGCATTATTGCCAGCGCGAATGTGGATGTCCAAGGGGATCTGGGTAAGTTTTTCAGCAACGTTGTTCGGTAGGGAAGATTTATGAATGGTTAGGAACTCTAATAACATAGAGAAGAGATTGTCCAAAAGCGCGTCCCTTGAGGAGGGGGAGGGGGAAGCATTGAGCGCGCACCCATTGGGGAGTGATGATGGAACATTAGCAATAATAGATTGGTGGGCTTGACGGTCGTAACCTTTCCCCAGGGGAACGTGGGATCGAGGGGGACGAGTAACCGTCTTTCTATATGAGAGAGACTGAGGAGGTGGAGAGGTTTTTTGTGAGTATGTTTGTGGTTGAGACCAGGAGGTCTTGGTAGAGTCTGCATATGAGCGTCGTACAGATGGGAACTGCGAAGCGGCCTCTTCATATGATACATTGTCTTGTGACATAACAATTTTGATTGATCTTTGCCTGGAATGTTCCGGACAGGACTTGTTGAGTGCAAAGTGAAGGCCTGAACAATGGATGCAGGTGGCTTTGTTTTCATTTATATCACAGGAATCACCAGGGTGGGGTTGGGAGCAGCGGAAGCATCTAGACTTTGATCTGCACTGAGCTTTCACATGGCCGAACCTACAGCAGTTCATACATTGGATGGTTGGCAACTGGTAAGTCTCAACTGGAAAAGATGTATGGTAGCAAAAGACTCGTTGAGGGAGGGTTTGACCTTTAAATGTTACGACTACCGCTTGTGTTGGAGTCCAAGTGGGCTGTCCATCAGTGATCTTTTTTTTATTGAGACGTCTGGCCTTAAGTAGAATACCGCAGCCTTCAGGGACCTCTAAGCAACTTGCAAGTTCGTCCATGGACAAGTCAGTCGGGATGCCCTTAATAAGGCCAATACGGGTGACATTGTAGGAAGGAATTGAAGCTGTGTAATTATGATTCTGCAAGATGTCATTTGCCAAAAACTTGTTGGCTTCGGCTGCGGAATTGAATTCAACAGATATACGATTGCGGCCAATCTTCTTAACTCCATCTCGTACAATATTGTAGATTTTGTTTTTAAACAGGAATTGACCAAATTTGATGGCCTGAAGGTAAGAACCGTCAGCAGGGTTATTTTCCACTCGGGAGACGTGAACAATGAATGGTCCTTTATCAGTGTCGGTATATGTTTTAGGGGAAATGACAATAGATGGGTGGGCATATACTGACTGGTTTCGGGAAAGATCAGTGGTCGCTCTTTTGGCGGGTTCACATGGGTCAACATCAGAGACATGAGGTCTTTTAGTAGCTGTTTGTGAGAACAACGGGGGCGAAAGAACATCCATTGGAGAGGTTGGTCTGTTTGAAGGGTCTGGGGGATCGGGAGGATCAGGGGGTCTATCTGTATACATGGTTAGTAATCTACTTACCGAGGTTAATTTATATCCACCACAACACAAATATAAAAATGCTTATTAGGACACAGAAAATGCGTAAAAGCACTAAGAATTTATCATAAAACACTCGGAATTCCTTTCACCACGTGCAATCACAATCACTCCGAAATTGACAGTCTTGTTATAACTTAGCCGCTCGCTATTTTAACGTTTTCATTTTTGACACAAAATGTCAAAATTATTTAAATTGTAAACGACATAGCATTCTCTAAGCGGCAAGACTTTATTGCTGATGATAACTTGTTTCGAAGTAAGAATTTATTGCTTGTGTTACGAAGTACTAGACAACGATAATGACGGGGGCGTCTCCCATAAATACTTAAATACATATAACATCCATGACTTAGGTACAAATGTTCGTGCGCATCACACAAACATTTGCCCCTTGCGGGATTCGAACCCGCGACCGCTGGTTCAGTAGTCAGGAGCTCTAACCACTGCACCAAACGTGTCGTCTATAAATGTATAAATATATAAATGCCGCTTTTGTGCTCACTAGTTGGCGCCACTGTCGCGTGACGTCCAGAATATAGCTTTCAAGGTGTGTAATTTTCATTCCGAGAGTGAAAATCGGGCATGCCGCATTCCCGTTTGGTTCCGAAAAGAAGAGAAAGTGCACATGTTTTTTGTCAACTCTTAATCATTGATCGTAACTTGTATTTGCCATAATTAAAAGGTGTTTTTTATTTTCAGTTTCATCTGCAACGATTGCGGCAAGAAGTTCGTGAACAAAACGCGGTTACGTGACCACGTGGACTGGGAGCACCTGAACAACATCAAGTTCCGCTGCCAGTTGTGTAACAAGGTGAGCGTGTAACATAATGAGATTGTAACAAGGTGAGTTTGTAACAAGATAAGATTGTAAGAAAGTGAGCGTGTAATGTGGTGAGATTGTTACAAGTTAAGCGTGTAACAAGATGAGATTGTAACAGGATGAGATTGTTACAAGGTGACTGTGAAACATGGTGAGTTTGTAACAAGGTGAGCGTGTAATATGGTGGGATTGTAACAAGATGAGATTGTTACAAGGTGACCGTGTAACAGGGTGAGATTGTATTGTAACAAGGTGAGCGTGTAACATGGTAAGTTTGTAACAAGATGATATTGTAAAAAGGTGAGCGTGTAACATGGTGAGTGTGTAACAGTGCGGTTGAGGCAAATAAGTGACGTTGTAAGCGTGTACAGTGCGACAAACACCTACTCGCACACAGCAAATATAAATATGTTCATTTGCATGCCACTATTCTGCCATTTGCAATTTCCAAAAAAAACTGAACTAACCATAGAATTTACACCCAATTGTACCATTTTTCACAAGCAAATAAACTATTCATTTCTTTCTCCTTTAAGTGTTCTCAAGGAACCCTAGTCGTTATTTCTTGATTGTGTGTCAGTGTTTCAGTTTTCTAAGTGAAGGTAGTATTCGTATATTTTTTTACTGAATATTTGTTTTATATTTGTGTATTGTTACAGCCGTTCAAATGCCACACATCACTGTATGTGCACATGCAGAATGTTCACAAGAACAAACAGAAGGACAATCTATGTCACATCTGCGGAAAGTCTTATCAGGTGAGAGCTTTAACTAAATAGATATTTTAAAGCAAACAATGAATTTTATTGCTGAGAGAACTCTCTAAAACTAATTATTAGTTTATTCTGATTCTTTCAGTGAAGCAAAGGAATACAAAGAGACAGACAGTATCAAAGCATGCTATTTTTCAGCACGTGTTTTTTAGCAATTATTTTGATTATGTTTACTAAATACATATATCAATTTCTTCACAGAACGCAGCAAAGCTCAAGTACCACATAGTGGCGATGCACACGAGCGAGACGCCCTACCAGTGCGCGCAGTGCCACGCCGCCTTCGGCTGGTACTCCAGCCTGTACCGGCACGTGCGGGAGGTGCACTACAAGGTACGTTGTGCACTACAAGGTACATTGTGCACTGCAAGGTACGTTGTGCACTACAAGGTACGTTGTGCACTACAAGGTACATTGTGCACTGCAAGGTACGTTGTGCACTACAAGGTACGTTGTGCTCTAATAACCATATGAATGATAAACAAAACACGTTCATAAAGTTTATGAGTAAAGAACTTGGGCACTACCTTCGGTTAGTACTGCACCCTTGACTGAAACGTCAGCAGAACCCATTGAACTACTGTTACTAGCGTATGGAACTGATACCACGAACAAATCTCGTGCCACATGAATTAACGCCGCTTGTCATCAACTCATACAAACGGTTTCATATTTGAAATTCAAATTTCAAGGAATACGTCACAATCTATTCGTGTTTTACACATTATATAGGCATGAATTAGCAATGACATAAACATATTTGCATGCAACACTTGTCTGCTGAAGATGAGGAACATGAGACCAAAAAATTCAACTTTCTTCAAATGCAAATAAATATATTTCTATTTCATAGCTTCTCTATACTGAATGAATAATATAAACTCACTGACAGAATATCTATACCTATATTTAAACATTTTATTAACCCCCACCGCATAAAGAGAGAGTGATAAGTTTAACACGTAGTCTGTGTATCTTAATGTATTTTATATTTTTAATATTTTATAGTACAATACAAACTATACAATCTATTGGGGGCCATCCATAAAGTCTTCTTCTTCTTTTTAAACTTAAAAGCTTCGCTCTTGTCGGTGGAGTAATTGCCATTCTTTTCTTTTGTACGCCTTTCTCTTGACCCCCTGATATGACATCACATTTACTTTACTTGATCGAAATAACTTCTCCTAGGTCTTCCTCTTCCCCTCTTTCCTTCCACTTTTCCTTCCATGATGTTCTCCAAGAACCTGTCATGTTCATGTTTATTAATTTGACATAGGTTTTTATTTGTAATTTTATTATTTTGATGTGGATATTTTGATTGTGAAGTTATTGCTTGAATTTTAATGTTATTAATTAGTTACATATTTTTTTTAAATCTTAAATTAATTTCCAACACAATGTATTTTGTTAACAATGGAATAAATGACTTATGACTTATGACTTATGACATGTCGTATCAGGTGTCCTATCATGTTGCCTCTTCTATTTTCTATTATTTTCAAGATATTTCTTTTCTCATCTACTAACTTCAACACTTCTTCATTTGTTTTTTTCTCTGTCCAACTGATTCTTTCCATCCATAAAGTACGTCACACGAATTTCATGATTTTTAGAGCCCGTCCTTGTCACAGGTGGTCACATTTCTGAGACCCCCCTCCTCCCTAGTGTGACGTCACATGTTTTGCAATTTCACATCGAAAAATTATTAAATTAAAACAGCAGTTCCAATTTTTGTAGTTTTATTTCCATTTAAATTAAGTAATTTTTATGAAATCAACATCATATGAAATGAAATTTGATTTGAACATCATATGAAATTTGAAATGTGATGTCACGAAACTTAGTACCCCTCCCACCCCATGTCACACTATGTCACACTTTGTCGACCCCCCCCTCCCCCCTTTACGTGTCACGTACTTTATGGATGACCCCTTGTGGGAGCTGATGTCCAAACTAAGCTCAGGGCTTGTATTTCAGATCATCAGGTCCCCCCCTTGGATTTTTTTTTTATTATCTAATCCTATGACATACATTGTAAAGAACTTAACAATTAGGAACATCTAGGAACATATTTATGTTATGTATCTGTCTGTGGTATCGTAGCTCCCAAACGGATGAATCGCTTTTCGTGTAGTTTTTTTTGTGTCGTATTTATCCTGATAACTAACTTTGATTTCAAATTATTTCAGATGAAACTGCAGCCTAAGAAGATGCGTAAATCGAAACGTTCGTCCCCTCCCCCGCCGCACCTCCCCCCTCCGCTGCCCGCGCCGCCGCACTATGCGAACGCGCTTTAAGTTATTTTAGTAACCAAATTCAATAATTAAGATTATCATATGGTTTCAACTGCTCCCTTAAGGCGCTTTGCAGACTACGGGGCGGTCTTTTTGACCGCGAAGTAAATAAGGACCTCGTCAGCCCGTCGGAAATGCCCGCCGGCAATGCCGCGAATGCCCGCCGGCAATGCCCGCAATGCCGCGACTGCCCGCCGGCAATGCCCGCCAGTACGCCGCAAGGGTCTTTTGGCCCTTCATGTGCGTTGCTAGTATAGGATTCCTTTTGCGCGATCGTTTATTTATTTATTAAAACTTTATTGCACTGTAAATTGTATAATCGTTCGCGGTGAAATTAACCGGCCCGGCCTGCCCCGCCGTCTGCAAAGCACCTAACAAGACCTTTTGAAGCAGGTCTGTTTTTTAATTGCCCTGCTTTAACTCTAAAAACGGGAAAAAATATTGGAAATATTTGAAGAAATAGTGAAAACCGGTAGCTAGTCTTGCTTCGAATTTTAAGTCATCAGTATTTTTGGGTATGTGAAAAGTATTATAAATAATAATTATTTTAATCTCGATAAACTTTTTATGAAATATTTTATTTAATCTTGCATTGTCATATGTTTCTATACAAATCAATCAATTTATTATGTTACCAATGAAATACTATATTTTTTAAATTGAGAAATAATACCTATATTAAACACAACATGAAATGCCTTTTTCATCAAATTGACTGATATATAAATAAAGTTTAATCTGAAATTGTGATTAGTATTAAAGATATAAAAATATAAATAAAAATGATTTGTATGTAACAAAATGTTTTAATTTCATAAACAAAAGATTTTGCTACATCTTATTTTTCTGTTAATTTCATATTACCAACGGTCCTAATTATATTTTTCATTTTTTTATTTATTTATTCTTACAAAATTCACAGAAAATACTATAATGTTTACCTCTTTAAACTGAAGTATATCACAGATTCTCATCTCTCACCGTCATCGTACATCTGTCTAACAACTCGTAGTAATTCTTTCAAATTCGACCCAGTCTTCGCACTAATACCGATGACGTCCATATTTTTCTTCATTTCCTCATAGTTTTTTCTCCCTTCCGGTAAATCTATTTTATTAACAACCACGCAGAACGGTCGTTTAGTCAAATCTGCGTTATATTGTGTTATTTCGTATGAAAGCGATTCGTATTGCTCTAACGGGTCTGATGATCCGTCGAGAAGAAATATGAGGCCTCGGCATCTTTCTACGTGCTGAAGGAATTGGATACCTGTAGGTAAATAATTAAGGGTCAAAATTGTAAAACAGTTATTTCGTATCGTTTAAAAAATGAGAGGTTTTGATAGCAGTCGCGTATATTGATTTGAGACTCATCTAAGGTGGACTTTCGTTAGTGTTTTATACCATGACCGTGTTAGGAACGTACCAGGCGAAAAGCAACGCGATACGCTCTGCCTTGCCCACTGAACGGATTGACAGCGTTCAGTCTCATCGTTATATGGAACGAGAGAGAGCGAGAACGTATTTTGCCGGCGCTGACACGCTCCGTGCATGGCACGCGACGGTGTTGGTCGGTGACAGAACGGTCTAGTGGGCAGTGTCATAGTTCTCAATATAAAGAATATTCTTTGCCTGACACGGCTTAATGCAAATTGTTGACGTTAGGAGCTAATATTTGCCAATTTGATTTCTCTTTGACACTGGCATTATTGTAATATATCCATCTAAATAAATTTTCTAGGAAAATGGTCTCAAATCAATGATAGTGTCCACATTAATTGATAATCAGGAAATGTAGGAATTTGTAATTTCTCTGACTCCCTGACTTAACTCACCTAAGCCGTGGTTTTTGTGTGAGCCGGGAATCAAACCTGGCAAGTCGGCTATTGCGACTTGTTCGTAATCATCATACGGCACCATGCCTGAAAGAAAGATTTAAAATATTTTGCATCGACTGACATGTACTGTGTTCGTGCAAATAAATTATGAACATGATTATGACTACGTCTAGTGTGTAAACATTCATACTTTCTAAAGGTCTTGAAGCGACATCTACATCACAACACGTGGATTCAGCTTCACACTACTAGATGGCACTGTAGTGGAATAAAGGGGACTGAACCGCGATTTGTAAGATTTAGGTTGGACTTGACTACATATGAATACAGATAAATAACAACCAATAATAATAATCAACCTATAACAGATGCAATAAATGAATATTTGATTTGATTAAATAAAATAAATAATAAAAAAAAAACTTGTCACTTTTTCGGTCACTTTAAACAAAAGAAGACGTAAAGTGCAAGCGATTTTGGCTCTCAAGGTGGTTAGGCGGCGGTGACCGTAGCTACCTATATGCGGGTGCAGCGTAGTGAAGGGATAGGGCGCCACAGTGGGCCGGGCTCTGGTGACGGCTCGTAGTAAAGTGCTCTTCCCGGCATTGGGAGCCCCCAGGAGCCCTACGTGGGCCATGGAGCGAACTTCTAGGGAGTAGGAGTGTGTCTCGCCTATCGCTCCTAGTTCTGCTACATCTGGTGCCTGGAAAAATTAAAAAAAAAATTCTTGTTATATATATGAGATAGGTTTGCTCGTGGTACAAATAAATAAATATTATAAATAAATTATTAATAATAATTATAATACAAATTATTATAATTACAAAAAAATACATATATTGCCATAAATAATAGTATCAAGCCTATTATGCAGGTTTGTTTAGATACTATGATGTTCTCAAGATTGGTTAGTTGAGCATCCTAAATAAATAAATATGCGCCAGACAACACACCAATTGTCTGGTTTCGTGGTAAGGAATTATCTTTCTTGTGTTACGAAGTACCAGACAACGATTATGACGGGGGCGTCTCCCATTAAAACTTAAATACATATAACATCTATCCCTTAGGTACAAATGCACAAACATTTGCCCCTTGCGGGATTCGAACCCGCGACGGCCGGCGTAATAGTCAGGAGCGCTGACCAATACACCAAACGCGACGTTAATAGTATAGTATACTAGTATAGTGATCATCTGCATACCTGGTCGGTGTCAGTGAGGAAGAATTTGTTCCCCCTGCCCCCCGCGCCTCCGCGCGCCGCTACGAACATGACGCCCTCGTCGCTCAGGTCTGCTATAACTTTGCCTGAAGCGTCTTTGATTATTGTTCCTGAAAAAATAAAGATTTTATCATATAATTTCATCAAAAATAAGATATCTTATCTCCGAGTTGGTGGTACAATGAGAAACCGGGTGACGAAAGAGGTTGGAATGACATATTTTTAGTATTATGATTTTCATTTTCATACAATCAATCACATCTCTCAGAATTGCAATCAGTCATTTTATTTTTGTTTTTAGTGTATTGTCAACATAGGGCCGATTTTTAGGGTTCCATAGCCGAATGGCAAAAAACGGAACCCTTATAGTTTCGTCAAGTCTGTCTGTCTGTCTGTCCGTCCGTATGTCACAGCCACTTTATTCTGAAACTATAAGCATCACACCATTGAAACTTGGTAGGTAGGTGTATCTTGTTCACCGCTTTCCGATTCAGATACTAAAAATTTAAAAAAAATGTTATTTAAGGGGGGCTCCCATACATTAAACTAAAACCTAAAAAAAAAAAATTACCCAAACCTATACGTATGGGGTGTCTATGGATAGGTCTTTCAAAATGACATTGAGGTTCCTAAAATCATTTCTTCTAAAAGTCAAACGTTTGAGATATAGACGCTTCCAAAGTGGTAAAATGGGCGTCCCCCCATCTAACTTCTGAACTAGGGAAGTGAAAATTTTGAAAAAAATATATAATGTAAATTTCAATAAAATCTTTCAACGAAAATTGGTTTGCGCGAAATCGAACTAGTAGTTTTTGAGATATAGCACATCTTCAACAACCGCAAATATAACTTTGTTCTTCATACAAATACTATGAAAAACAAAGTTATATTTGCGGTCAACAATATTTTGTGGTGTTTTGGCAAAGTTTAAAGTAAGTATCTCATTCAGTTAAAGTTGGCACGGAACCCTCAGTGCGCGAGTCCGACTCGCACTTGGCCAGTTTTTCAATCGTCAGATAAAACGTAACTGACTGATAAAGTATAAATCAACTGATTTAAAATGACAGCAATCATTTATGTACCTATTTGAAATATAGGTAACATTAGCCCTATTGTATTTTGTTCAATGAATATTTCATATCTGACTATTGAAAAATCAGGCCTTAATAATATAAATTGGTCAATAGGTCAATTTACATTGCAACCAGTATTATGTTCACATACTTTTATCATACTTTTATCAATGTTAGCATGACTATTATATATAACATGAATTCAAATTATTTTTTCACAGCATGTAGGTACAGTCGCAAGCACATCAGGTTACCCACTTTTGTTGTAAACTAGCCCTTATTACAACTGCATAAGATACCGCAGTGTTCACCTTGACGCTCTGTTGTCTGTACTTCATAAACTTCTTAAATTCAAACAACATGTAAAATGTATAAAAAAACAACATTGAACTTACCTAAAGGAACATTCACTATGACATGGTCAGCATTCTTCCCGTTGCAGTCTTTATTGAATCCCCTCTCGCCATGCTTCGCCTGGATGACTGTTCTGCAGTGGTTCAAACTCTTTACACTGTGAGTTGCCTGAGTAAATAGAAGGTAAATATTAGGTACAAGGGAATAACTTGTCAGCCGTGACCGTGTCAGCACCAGCAAAATATGCTCTTGCTACATATAATGGTGAGACAGAACACTGTAGATCCATTCAATGGTCATAGTAAGGTAGGGTGTAGTGTGCCTAGATCTTTATACTGATTTTGTAAGCTATGACACATGATCAAAATTGGGATTATAGGGACAAACAAGCACAGTTAACACGTTCCGGGACACTACTCCAGACACAATAGATGTTTTATTGTTTTCACGCCTGTAGGCGGGCACTGTCCCGGAACGTGTTAAGCCAAATAAAAAAGGCTCTGTACAAATTTCTTGGAACCTGACCTAACATTTTTACCAAATCAAATATATGTCAGAGTGTACCCTTAGGGGCGGATTAATAAAACTATTATTAAAACTATGACTCAGTTATCATTAGATAGTTCCATCACTGACCAACACGCAAGAGTGTCATGGATGGAGTGTGTCAAAATATGATCTCGCTACATATAATAGTCACACGGAACGCTGTACACCAATTCAGTGGGCAAAGTAGAGCATATTGTGTTGCTTTTCGTGTCTGATAACATTCGTAGCACGGTTATGGTATGATACAGTGTTGGCTCAGACCTTTATACTGATTTTGGAAGCTACAATCCATCATATCACAATGTGCAAATGATATCACTTAGGAATATAGGGACAAACGCACATAAATATTAGGAATATAGGGACAACGCGACTAAAAAAAAGGGTCTCTACAAATTTTTTGGAACCTAACCTAAAAATGTTACTAATACAAATATATCCTTACCTGGAATATTACGTGCCCACCATGGCCTCCATCCCCACCGTCAGGCCCTGCATGGTCTTTACACCACGCACTGAGGAAGGATATGCACCCATCACCACCATTACCAGCCACTGTTCTCACTCGACAAGAATCGACATAGTATTGTACAGTATTCCTTGTAGATTTCCCTTTTAGACTTCTGAGGGGCTTTGGAGTGTATTCTTGAGCATAAAACCTCACTGATTGCTTTATGGGAGCTGCTTGTAACCGCCTGAAAAGGTTTAGAAGCCGCATTTTTGTTTATATTTTGATTATTATGGATTATTACAAATACGAAGGTAGCATTTTTGAGGTTATGTTTGAATTTGACAGTAGTGATGCGATGCGAATGATAATAAAAAATTATCGATACTCAAGTCGATATCATCAAATCTTTGAACGAATTAAGTAACAAAAACTTAAGAATGTATGCATAAATTGCATTCTAATAAACAAATAATTAGTTAATTTTGAAATTGTTATTTGTTTTAACTTTATTAATAACAAACAAGAAAAAATTAAAACTAAGACATGCAACATAAAAAAAAAGACTACCCTATTCAAAAACGAAACCATTTCCTTGTGGCAAGGAGGCTATAATGCTGGCTGCGTTGCCGCGTTGGATAGCTATGCTAATCCTTTGAGCTAGGAACCAGCCAGCTTTACTATCGGCCGTAACAGAATTTAGTTTTGGCGAAATTTTTCTAAACAGCAATTTAGCCGAAGGCCCCCACGGCCCAAACGTTTCAACGCCAAACGGCGCAAATACATAATCACTTGCAAGTGAGCCGTACTTGCGACGCTTGGAGTTTTCAGCCAACTCCGCTGCTGCTAAACTGCTGTTTATTTATTCCTTATAAACACAATAAACAAACAAATGCAGACATAAAATTTGTGCCTTAGAACAAAATCCATGAAATCAAAATTGATCTATAGGTAAACCGCTTCATTGAGACTTCGCCTGCGGGGTACAGGGGTGAGGGCGGAAAGACGAGAGCGGGAACTGTAAGAGGTGCGGGCGGCGGGGATACACAAGAGACGAAATTTGCCGCGACAGTTCTCAAGATATGTGACGTCAGTGACTGTGATCACAATGGTGGTCGTCAGTGTCGACACTTTATAGCATTACATAACATATTGAAAAAAAAAAAACGATTCGATACAATTACACTAATGAAAGTGAGTTAAGTCTTACTTAATATTACTATCCAGAGCCGCGGATTTTAATCAATTAATAAAATTGAATCTTAAAATAAGATTGATTTTTTGGCAAAAATAAAAACTTCAAATAACATTCCCTGGTTACTTTTGCGACTTTTTGTTTAACACGTGCATCTATATATCATCTGTATATCTATATAAAATCTCATCTATATATCTAGTTCATATTCATATCTAGTTCATATTCCGCTGAATTTGGATCAATATTTTATTATAAAATATTCGTATATATTTAGAGCCTTTATTAAAACACTGTTATTTTACAGTGTTCAAAAGGTAGACTTAATGCTAAGAGCATTCTCTTCCCCAGTTATACTTTAGCATAGAATATATAAAAGTACTACAAATTTAGGTCATGTACAAAAATTGGAACAGGAGCAGGAGAATGATGTCAAATAGGAATTTAAATAAAACACGACAGAAAAATACAATAATATAGATTTTGTGTCCGAATATACTGCGACTTATCTTCAGACTTCAGTCAGACAGTATTCTCTTGTGTACTTCTGTCAAAGCGTCCGCAACTGTCAACAGATGCTATCGCTACCTGTGTAGCGAGCGTACTGAATTTTGAAAAGAATGTGCCTGCCTCCCGCACCTCTCACAAACCCCGCACTCGCCTCCCCCCGCGCCCCTGTACCCCGCAGGCGAGGTCTCAATTTCGCGGTTTACCTATAATTGATTTCTTCTAATAAAAAAGTAAAGAATACAGTCAAATCAGAGTATGGTAATTGGTATCTCTGTTCTCATACTCGAGGTGATGGCGCTAACTCGATGCTTAACTTCGAATGTAGTACATCACTTCTTCTTATGCCAGATTGACATTTAAGGTGGTATTATTTTCCTGTCGCAAGTTCGACAGTAACGAAAACGTTATTTAGATAGCTTACATTAAAATAACGACATGGTAACAACGGTATTCAAAATTCCTCGTAAATACGAAAAATCTCTGCGCATGGCTTTTCACTCGTCTGTTAATATTGATCGCATCTTCAGATGCAAAGTAGCGATGAATGTGTCCAGTGAGCCTAGTTTCATGGTGGCTGGGATGCATGTCTTCCTCCATGAGTTTGTAATCGCTTCAGTTTACGATAATCTCTTCGTTATACTATTCTTCATGATACTAAGCGCACAGTTTAACATTCCCTTCCTCAGTCGATTCGCGTTTTCTTGTCTGTATTAAATTGAAATCTGTCGGGACAAAGGAGAAAGATCGAAGACATTGGTGGCTGTGAAATATATTGGTAAGCTAATAATAATATATTTTCATTTTTCATCTTAAATCTTTTAAAATAATACGTTTCTGGTAGAGTTGTATAATAAATGTAATAGAATTATAAGGTACAAATATATATTTATATTTTATCATATAATAAAATAAAAAACAATAGGTTGGGAGGGGCAATGGGTGGGGCACATTTTTTTAATTTATGTTGGGGTGAATGAAGAAAGTCTCTCGCGCCTGACCACGTTGAGAGCCAAAATCTCTTGCACCTCTCGTCGTCTCTATTGTATCGTGTGGTCAAGCGATTTTCGTTCAAAAGTGGTTAAGCGAGAGAGACCTCGTCTGTACTTATTATAACAAAATATTTTCTTTTCCAGAAAATCGCAAACTACAACCAAGTCAAGCCCGCAACGGGCACCATCATTCAGTCATCACTACGGTGCTACACACTGAATATCTTCATAATTTGGGAAGGACTCCACCGTTCGACCCGTCTCTCAATGCATTTGCTCTGTAAATTATATTATTTGATAATACAATGTGTTTTATTATGATGCCTAGTTTCAAATTCATTCAGTAGGACCAGGATTAAGATAGCTGATACAGGATGATTTTGCTAGGTGTTGCCATTGGCAATTGATTGACTGGCCATAAAAAATCGCTCAAAACTATTAAAAATCTATACATATAATATTGAAAAATAAATCTGAGAACATCTCTAAGGATAGTAATATTTGTTTCGAGTATACAAAAAATAATAATAATTTAGGTTATTTCCTTTTGATTAGGTAAATGAGTCGAAATCATTAAACATATACAAATAAGTCGGCTTCATTGGCGATAACGTATGAAGTCATTTTTTTTGATTTTATAGATGGATTCATACTAAAAGTTGTAGGTATGGATGGTCTCACTCTTCTCCTACAATTTGGCAACATTATTTTTAGGTGTATTATTGACATTACATTTTCGGGGCTAATCAGTTCTTATTTAGTTATTTATAAATAAATAAATAAAATAAATAAATAAATATGCGCCAGACAACACACCAATTTATGCACTTAGCATTAAAATTGCGTTAAAGATAGATAATAAAATAGCCATTTATAGCCCAGAAATACCTTAACTCGTCAAGTATGTGTAAACGAGACACAATATAAATTCCATTGTTATGCGACTCCCGGGTGTCGTTTGATACCAGACTGATTAAACATACTCATGATTTTTGATTTGTTGAATTATCTCTCTTGAATCAGTATAATTAAATTGCTATTGAAACATGTAAAGCAGTTAACATATGGTCAATTTATTTATTTGCAAACACGACACAATATGCTGTGTAGCCCGCCACTACTGCATTATGTTTTGTTGTGTAGACACGCCCTAGAACTGACCTAGTATCACAGAATATATATAGTACTAGCGTACTAGTATTTAGAGTATTGATTCACCTCAAAGAGAGTGCATTGAACTGTCTGCATAATATGAATTCAATTCAATGTAATCTTGGCAAGGGTTTATGAATCATTACAACGCGGCTAGATTAGTAATAAATAAATCTCCGCGAAAAATATTCGTAAACTGCGTTTTAATCAATAATAACTTTATTTAAAACTTAACTAAATAAAGAGGTTGTAAGTTGTAAATGAAATTACTTTTGTAAAAAAATAGATTATTTTATTATTTACATTTTTATAGTCACTCTCATAGTGACAGGCATAATATAAAATGACTTAAATTAGTAGAGATTGTATTATCGTCTTGTGTAAAAATAAAGTACAGGGCTGATTTTCTTAGATAAAGATATGAAGCAAGTGATTTGTATACTTAATAAAACACAATTTTACGGATTGATTTCGCGAACGTTCGCTTGTTTTATTAAGTAATGAGTAAGTATTCGCGTAAACTTCAGAACCAAATAAGTGATTTGTATTTTATTTAGCAACAGTCTATTTTATTACCAACTCTTAGTAAACCTTTGTTTGGATAAAAATACCAAGTGCGAGTCACACTCGCTCACGAAGGGTTCCGTACCATTGACTTTAAAGTTAAAACGGTTCCAATACAAAGAAGACATATAGTTACGAAATTTCAACATAGCGAGCTCGCAAAATAACCACACGCTCCGACCAAAATCATTTGCAGTTATTAAGTTTCGTCACCGCTACGAATTTACTTGCGACGCGTTTTATAAATTTGTGACGTGAAATGGGTAGGTAAACAACAGTAGGTGCACAAATGTAAAATTGTTAACTTTTTTAGGCAAAAAAAAATCGAATGGGAGCCCCTCTCAATTTTTATTATTTTTATATAATTATATTTTGGGCCCTAAAACAGTATTGAGAGCTTTAATGGTCGTGAAGATAACTTCAAAAACACTTACCCAAATATCCAATCTTGGTCAGTTTTTATTGTACATTTTGACGCCCGATTTGGCGCAGTGGTTAAGAAATTGGCTACTGCGTCAGAGGTCGCGGGTTCGATCCCGCACATTACAAACATTTGTGTGCATGAACATGTCTGTTTGTAGGGGTCTGGGTGTTTTCTATGTATAATATAAATATTTTCCAAAAAAGTATTTAAGTATGTTTATAACCGTTGTCTGGTTACCATAGTACAAGCTTTGCTTAGTTTGGGACCAGATGGCGCTGTGTAAAAAAAAACTATAGTATTTACAACGGCTGGTTACAGAATACATTAGGTGCCTTAACAGCTATGAGTGGGGTGAAATCATCCTGTGCTGGGGTGAAGGCCTGACCCTGACGGGATGTTGTGACGGTTGCGTCTGAAAGTTGCTCTGATGATTTTTTCAGCTGGTAAATAATTAAATTATTAGTACAAGGTTAATAATTTAAAGGTCTGCTGACTACACCGCGTGGCATACCATGCTCGTGCTAGGAACATGTCAGGAAAAAAACAATCTTTACATTGAAAAATATGACACTGTTCCCAATAAAGACCGTTCCGTCACCGACCAACAACGTCGCGTGTCGTGCACGGAGCGTCAGCAACGGCGAAATACGCTCTCGTTCGCTATAACGGTGAGACAGAACGCAGTAGATCCGTTCAGTGGGCAAGTTAGAGCGTATCGTGTTGCTATTCGTGTCTGATACGCTCCTAGCACGGTCATGGTATGGTACGGTGCAGTGAGCCCAGACCTTGAAAAACAGAAAAAAATAATTTTAGATTATTAAGGAACAACAAAATTTAAAATTATTACACTTTTTAAATGACTACAACTACTATTCAACACTATTAAAATTAAGAAATGTCATTTAAGATAAGATAACTCTTTATTGCACTTTACACAGAATATTTTACAAATTCGTTTAGAACAATGCAGGCGGTCTTATCGCCATAAGCGTCATTTTGGTATATCTAATTTAAAATTAAAGTATAACAGCCTAACCACAAATAATTAAAATAGGTTTGAACCGCTGTTTAAATATAATATATGGCTAGTTTAAAATCAACGTCAATGGATTTAAATGACATAAGGGTGACATACATTTCACTTTAGCCGCATAACGTTTAAACAGTAGTTCAATCAAATCTTGTTTATTTAATTGTGATAAGGCCGTTAGTATCTTCACTGATACCTACCACGTTGGGCGCCAACTACACTGAGTGGCGCCCAACATGTTGGAGTTCTCTTCAATACAAAAACAATTAAGTAAACTTACTTTAGCCTTCAAATGCACGAGTTTGTTGTGGTTGTAGAGCGCGGCTTCGTATGCGAACGTGGACGAGCAGTGCGCGCACGCGAACGGGCGCTCGCCCGAATGCGCGCGCATGTGCCCTTCGAGAGATGTTTTTGTCTGCGGAAAGAAAATACTTGGTGTTATTGTTATGAAATAAAGAAGAGATATCAAGCCTTATTTAATTGTAATAAGTTGAATTTTTATTTATTATTTCCTTTCATGTTTTTGTAATACGATACACTTTTTTTTACTAATCCGTCAAACCCCAACTTTGACGGTGGCCGAGTGGTATAGGCATACGCCCGGATAGCGTAAGACACGGGGTTCAATTCCTCGTCTGTCACAGGTTCACAGTTGTCTTTTTACAAGTGCAATTTATACTTAAATTTTTATAGAAAATTTTTTTTGGAATAATTTATGATACCCAGGACTTAAAAAAATTTTCATCATTTTCATGTTTTTTTTTGGAGAAATGGCTTCGAAATACCTTTACGAACAATTTAAGTCATATAAACTTTTGCCGTACGACGCACAAAAAAAAAGAAAAAAAATATTAAGCACGTAAATTTTTCGAAAAATTTTTTTTGATGACTGGTAACCTTCCCTTTTTATGGGCTCAGCTTATTGAAAACAGAGTCCTCAACCTTTTTTGGCAAGCACATGACACGCGTGAAACGAATAATTACCTGGTAAATTAAATTAGAATTCAGAGTCGAAAAACTTCAAGTTTTTTTTTCTCGTAAATATGCGACGTAGATATACCTTGCATCTGAAAAAAAATAACAGGAATAATAACCTTAACACGATAGAATCTAAAAAAGTGCGGGTCACCGGGAATAATTAAAAAAGAGCGAAATTTTTTAAGTCCCGTTTCCATTCACCGTACCATTTTAGGGATAGGGGCACATCAGGACTTAGATTTTTTTTTACATTTTCTTTTTTTTAAAAAACCTTGATTTATTTGGCAGTAATGGCTATGGAATACTTCTATGAACAATTTAATTTTTATTAACTTTTCCGTATCGCACCAAGCGAGCACAGAAAACCCGAAGATAGTAAAAAATTTTATTCGTCAAAATCAACTTTTTTCTTAAAATCACTATAGAGTTTCCATTTTCGAATGGAGGTCTACGGAGGTCTAGTACATACGACCTTCATGTGCGTTGAGAGCAGACTCCGGACAATCCAAGAGCCGATCTCAGGGAGCAAGACTGAACAGTCTCCAATGTAAACTGTGAAGACCACCAGCACCCGTTGCATGGCACATCGATAAACCCGTTTGTCGCGCGTTTTACCGCGTCTACCTAGATAATTTATCTCCACGTGCATGGTACAGTCTTTTAATATATCTATAACGCGAGGTCGTAGACAATTTGTCTCTAGTGCGTAATGGCTGCATTATGGCTGCCGTTTTTTATACAAGTTTGACAGTTTAGGAAAGTTAGCATAGCGTCAGTTATATCGACATCTTGCGATCGTTTATATACCTATATCTATCTATACCGCGTCGCGCGCGACGCGACAAGCCAACCCATGCAACGGGTGCAGAGATTTTATTTTATAGTTCAAAAGATCTTCATTCTCTTGCCCTTGCACACTATTCTATCACTCGTCACTGAATCATCCACTCCTTTCACACTCATATCATTTTTCACACAGTCCATCCATCTCTTCTTTGGTCAGCCTCTTCCCTTCCAGCCATCCACATTCATACTCATCACTCTTTAAGTTACATGACTTTCTTCCCTCCTCATTACATGACCGTACCAAGACAGACGATGACTCACCATCTTCTCAGTCACCGGTGCCACTTTCCACTTTCACTTTCCTCGTATGTACTCATTCCTTATCTTGTCCATTCTTGTAACACCACACATCCATCTAAACATTCTCATCTCTGCTACATGCATTCGCTTCTCATCCGTCTTCTTAGCAGCCCAGCATTCCGATCCATACATTAAGGCAGGTCTTATAACGGATTTGTAAATTTTTCCCTTTAACCGTAAGGGCATCCGTGGGTCGCATGTTGTTGCGGTGACCTGCCTCCATTTCATCCAACCTGCATTGATTCTATACTTGACGTCCCGATCAATATTGCCGTCGTTTTGTACGAGAGATCCGAGGTACCGAAAATCGGAACAGACTGGTAAGGACATTCCGGCAAGTTTTATCGGCAAAGAACTGGAGAGACCGCCAAAGTGGCAGAACAGGTACTCCGTTTTGGTTCTGCTGACTTTAAGGCCAACGTTTTCCAGCCTTTGTCGCCATTCCTCCAGTCTAAAAGGACCAGGCCTGGGCCTCTTCAGAAACCAGCACAATGTCATCGGCAAAGAGCATGCACCAAGGGGCCTCTTTCTGTATGTCCGATGTCAGAGCAACTATTATCATCAGAAAAAGGTTTAAAGTTCAAAAGATATACAATGATAAGTTAGGTGGTAGATACGCCTAGCCGCACATACTAAATAAAAAAATTGGTTGCCTGTAAAGTCGGTATACGGGCGAAAGTTTTACATGACAACGACTTTTGATGTCTGTCTCTCTCGCTCTTAGGCGGGCTAACCATGCCCGAGTGGAAGGGACGCGTGCCTCTCACTCGCTCTCATTGTGAGCGCATAACGTGAGCGGAGCGTAACGCAGTTTCTTGAAGTGACAACCGGCAAACCAATTTATAAGACGTTGTCATGTCAAAATAAAATAAAACACTCGAACGCACCTTGTACGCTTTCCCGCAGACGTGGCACACGTGGTCGCGGCGCTCGCGCGCGCGCCGGTGCAGCATGCGCGCGTGCGTGCGCAGCACCGTGCGCGACGAGCACGCCTGACACAACATTGTACAATTTATATAAAAAAACCGGCCAAGTGCGAGTCGGACTCGCGCACTGAGGGTTCCGTGACAACTTTAACTGAATTAGGGATTCTTACTTCCACTTAGCCAAAATACCACAGTATTTTGTTGACCGCAAATATAACTTTGTTTTGTGCCTTTGTTTGTGTTTGTATGAAAGACAAAGTTATATTTGCGGTTGATAAAAATGTGTTATATCTCAAAAACAACTTGTTAGATTTCGCTCAAACCAATTTTCGTTGAAAGTTTTTGTTCAGATCTACATTTTATATTTTTTTCAAAATTTTCACTACCTTAGTTCAAAAATTAGATGGGGGGGACGCCCATTTTACCACTTTGGAAGCGTCTATATCTCAAACGTAAGACTTTTAGAAAAAATGGTTTTAGAAACCTCAATGTCATTTTGAAAGACCTATCCATAGACACCCCACACAGTATAGGTTTGAGTAAAAAAAATTTTTAAGGTTTTAGTTTCATGTATGAGAGCCCCCCTTAAATATCATTTTTTTTTACTTTCATTTCATGAATTGGAAAGCGTTGTACAAGATACATCTACTTACCAAGTTTCAGCTCTGGGATGCTAATAATTTTAGAATAAAGTGGCTGTGACATACAGATGGACAGACAGACAGACAGACTTGACGAAACTATAAGGGTTCCGTTTTTGCCATTCGGCTACGGAACCCTAAAAATATCGCACAATTTATAAGATAAAGATAGAAGAGAGATACGATTTATAAGAGAGATACGATCCGCGAAAAAGAGACCGGTGGGGAGGTAGCTTCAAATTCAAAATCTTTATTTTAATTTAGGTCATGAAATGACAATTATGACAAGGAGGACATACCCCGTCGAACGGGATACACTTCCCCCCCCCCCCCCCTCCCACTATCCCCTTAGCTGGAGCCGGGACTTTGACGGGACGGGGCCAGGGCGAAACAATTTTCGCTGGGACCGCTTAACTTTAAGAATTACGAGGCTGAGCGGGACGGAGCCGGGGCGGGCATATGTGCATTTTAATATTTAACCACTTACCTCAAGATATTAAAGTGTTAGAGGGTCTGGCATTTAAAAAAAAACTAACCGATTGGCTAATGTTAAATTGTTTTTATAGTGTTAAAGAGTTCCTAGAATATAAGACCAATTAATTAATTAATTACTATTTATTTGTAATATTTGCACGTCTGCTTGCAGGCTGAATACATTTACTTTGTTTGCAATTTAAGATCAAATTTTATGTATGTATTCTCGCAAATAATTTTTCTGATTTCTGATTTCTGATTTCGGGACGGGGCTGGGGGCGAGACAAAGTTCGCCGGGTCCGCTAGTAAAAACTATGAAATGAAAATAAACTCACAAAATTGCAGTCAGGTACGGTGCATTTGACCGGCGTGGCTTTCAAATGAACCGCCGTGTTGTGTTCACTCAGTCTCGCTGCTTTCGTGAATTTCTTACCGCAAGTCTCGCACGCGTATCTGTAAAATAGATGTGTAAGACGCACAACTTCTTTTTCTCTAATCTTAACCTTAATTAATAAAAAAATAATATCTGAAAAAAATATATATAATTACTTTAGTCTCCAATTTTCTCAAAAACTAGCGGCTAAAAACCCAATGTGTTTTCCACAAAAAATTATTAATTTATTGTGCTGAATCGGCCCTTTGAATATTATCACTTAAAACGAGGTGACCTTATATAGAAAATTTATAGGAACAGTCTCAAAGTCAGGAAGTTTTTAATTCTCTCCATGCATTTTGTGTCGAATCAAAAAGTCAAAATAGCATTTGCTGAGCTTAACTTAGTCTGCTAAAAAATATCACTTACTTCAGTAGAGCGGGGTCTATGTGTTTCAAGTTGTACTTCATGTGCTGGTAGAATGTCATTTTGTTCTTGAATGTGAGGTCACACTGAAACAATCATACATAATAATAAAAAAACCGGCCAAGCGCCAGCCACCCTTAAACTGAAAATATCACAATATTTTTTGTCAGGAAAAATAATTTAGTTTTTCATAGCGTTTGTATGAAAGACAAAGTTATATTTGCGGTTGATGAAAATGTGCTATATCTTGTTTTTTGCCATTCGGCTACGGAACCCTAAAAATACTACTCTCATTCATATTATGTTAGTCAGGAGGTATTTATATTATGGGCATGTATTTCTAAGTAATCATTCCGGCACACATCAAAGTAAAGTTAGCCTGTAACGTCCCACTGCTGGGCGAAGGCCTTCCTCAACTATGAGGTGGTATGAGCCAGACTCCACCTTTACTTATGAAGGCTATTTCTAGGAGGTATATTTTTATCATCATCACCATTATCAGCCAAAGGACGTCCACTGCTGAACATAAGCCTCCCCCACGGTTTTTTCACAGCGAACGGTTGCCTGCGATCTTTACAAGGTTGTCTGTCCATCTTGTCGGTGGACGTCCTACGCTGCATCTTTGGTCGAAGGGTCTCCGATCTAGAACTTTTCTGCTCCAACGGCCATCAGTTCTACGCGCTATGTGCCCTGCCCACTGCCACTTGAGCTTACTGATTCGCAGGGCTATGTCCGTTACCTTAGTTCTTCTACGTATCTCCTCGTTTCTGATTCGATCTCGTAGAGAAACACCGAGCATAGCCCTCTCCATCGCTCGTTGTGTGATTTTGAGCTTCTTTATGAGGCCCATAGTTAGAGACCATCAGTCTTACTACAAATCATCCGTTAAAACTGGTTTTAAGTCATGTTTAGTTAAAAACTGTTTTAAATTTAAAAAGGGTTTAGAACAGTGTTTAACATTTTGTACCACAAATAGGTATTTGGGCAGTGTTTAGCTAAACACCAGTTTTAGATACAAACATTCATTCATTCACTCAGTTCATTAATTACATTTCCTAGTACGCAGGTTGCATTCAACACACTTCAGGGTAAATGAACAAAAGCTTCTTGAAATGATGGCTGAATAGTAACAAAACCCAAATCTTAAAAAAAAAGTTGTTATGACAGACGAGAAGAATGAGAAGAATCTGATTTGTTTTGACTTTTTTACAGGAGTTTGTAAAGAAAGAGCGCGTTTTCAATTTATTTGTAAAAAGTCGTATTTTTTTGCGTATTGACTGATTTGTTTTCAACATGAATCAAAAAAACAAAGATCGCTCGGACAATTAGACTAAAGACGAAAAGGTAAATCATATGGATAATAATAACTACTACATAGTCGCCGTATGTGGGGTTTGGAAACGTGATATGATAGCATTGTAATTGTTTATTTTATTTCAGGATATCCATAAACAGCTTATAGAAAGTTCGAAAGACGTGGTAGAAAACAGAAACACGGATACCAACACAAACCGTCATAAAGTTGCTGAGTGGAATTTGATTTTACAAAAGTATATCTAAAATAGTGTCTAATGTGTGTGTTGTTTTGTTTGTTTGTTGATTAAGTCCAATAAATCAATTGTTGTGAAATCAATCATCCATAATTTTTTCTATAGGAAAGCACGAATTTGATTTACCGCAAAACGAAAGTCAAGTTGTCAAATGTCAATCTGTCTATTTTTTGAGGTTAAACACAAGATAAAATAGGGGGGAGGGTGTTTAACTAAAACACTGTTTAAAAGAGTGTTTTAGCGCCAAAAACTGATTTGTGGTAAGGATTTTCTTAAAATCTTGTTAAACAGTGCCTAAAACTTTGTTTAAGTGATTTGTGGTAAGGCTGTATGTTTCGGTCCGTATGTTTTACTGATGGCCGTTGAGGCAGAAAAGTTCTAGATTGGAGACCCTTCGACCAAAGACGCAGCGTTGAAACTCCTTGTATATGGATTACCTGTGTACAATACAGATGCGCGGGCGCGTCGTGAGTGAGCCTGTGTAGTTGCATCGCCTTCTTGAACAGGAACTGTTTGTTGCACACCGCGCACGCATACTCCTTCTCGCCTTTGTGGATGCTGGAATAAGTTTCAATAATGTTCATTGAGGTATAGAACTTTAAGTTGGCATTACCTTTCAAGATGGCGGCCGATTTGACAGCTGTCAAGTGATTTATTCTCAGTTTCATTTGGCAATTTATCATGAATAGACTCACGCCTGAACAACGCCTTACCACAAATAATTAAACAAGGTTTCAAACACTGTTTAATTATAATATGGCTAGTATAAAATCAACGTCAATCAAGTCAAATGACATAAGGGTGACAAACATTTCATTTTAGCCGCATAAAATTTAAACAGTTGTTCAAACCTTGTTTATTTATTTGTGGTAAGGCCGTATTAGTTCTGTGCGGAATACGTATCGCGCACTACGTCAATATTTTATCGTCGACAAAATCGTCCATCAGAGCAGTTAATCCGATTAACCATGGAACGTTTTCGCACCACGTTTACACTAATTGATACCTCCACGTGTTCCTTATATAAAGAGTAGGGACAGACAGACGGACAACGAAGTATTCCTATAAGGGTTCCGTTTTTTACCTTTCGGTACGGAACCCTAAAAATGATATCAATCGAATAATCCATCGTTGTTTTATTGCAATTTAAGTTGTATACCTCTATAGATAGTGCCATCCACGATGGCGCGCCCCACTCTTTTTTTGATTGATGAAGGTGCGGGGTGCGGGGGGAGACACGCGCGTCAGTTGCGAGCCGGCCGTCATTCAAATATTCAGACTAGTCACGAAAGTGGCTCTACTTAAATTATTTTTAAAATGTCAAGGAAAACCCAGTGTGTTGTACTAAAAAATAAACCTGGTATAATCTACTGTCATTATTAAATTTACTGAAAGAATTGTAATGGTAACTTAAACACCATAAACAATTTAAAATAAAAAACCATGTGGTAACTCATAATATTACCGGGATGTACTTTATCGAGGAAGGCTATAAAACATTACGCTAGGACCTAAGTGTACGAAGAAAAAACAATTCACGCGTATGAAGTCCCGGTGGACCGATGGTTCTCTTATAAAGAAAGATTTTAAACATTTTTTTAAATGTTATAAAACGTTCTTACGTATTTCGTTTACGTCAATAGTAAAAATGATGCTTGTGCAGTTTCAAAATAATATATTACTTTTCTAGTAACTAACCATACCTACTTAAAACCATATCCAAGTAGAGCATCTTTCCCTTTGAATGTATTTTTTGAAGTGTGCTTGTCATTCATTAGTCATTAAGATGTTCCAAATTCAATTCAAAAGCTTGCACACATGTACTATAAACGATTTGGACGAGTGGTGGGCGCGCCTTCGTGAATGGCACTATCTATAAAATATAACACCCTTTACAAGGGGAGAAAGCGACCAATTTTACTCAAGATATTTCTGGCGCAATTTACTTAATCAAAACTATTACTATTAGACATACTCAGAATGCTTTTCTTCATTAATACTACGCGTTGAGATCAAATACCATGTCAGCCACGACACTGATTTCACTGTGTGGCCATTTTGTGATTTCCACAACGCGTCGTGAGCGTTTTCATTTGAGCCATAACACGAACTTAGCTATGTGGATGTTTTACTGTGAGCATTTTTTTCATTCAATGAGCGTTTTCTGAGTAACATATACTAAACACTATGAAATATATCGTAAATTATACTCACAATAGATGCGTCCTCAGTGATGATTTGTCTCTGAACGTTTTATCGCACAGATCACATTTGGGCCGCTCTGCGTGGTTCTTCATGTGGTTCCGTAGCTTGCCCAAACTCCTGTGTGAAAATTAAAACGATTAATTTAAAGTTTAAAATTTGCTATGTATAAGCTTATACTATTATTATTAGAGATGTGCCGACTATGACTTTGGCCGACTAGCCGACTGGCCGACTAGTCGGCAGCAAAATGGCCGACTAGTCGGCTAGGCCGATCATTACTTTCGGTAAAATCCGGGTAAAGTCGGAAATGTTCGTGAGCGCGCTCTCGGTTCGTAGAATTGGCGCGCGGCCGGCGCCGCCTTGAAAAACTTTAGTCTATAAATCCATTTTTTGATTAATGATGAGTAGTACATTGATTTGTTTGATAGCTAGATTCTTATTAACTCGTCAAGTATGTGTGAACGAGACACAATAGAAATTCCATTATTATGCGACTCTCGGCAGTCGTTTGATACCTGACTGATTAAGCTATATTAATTATAATATAGCTTGTTGCTTATTTATTTTACTTGATCTCTAGATCTCAGTACAATTTATTATATTGAAATAGGAACTTGTTTTATATGTGTAATATACAAAGTGCACATAGAACAACTTCCTATTTCTAGGTTGTAGTGTAAAGTAAACCTACCTACTATTTCTAATATTTTGTTAAAAAAGTTTGTTGATCCAATTGATACTCACTTACTATACTTAGATACTTTAGTATTGTTTTATTTTATTAATTTTGAGATTGAATAACTTGGGGATGTCAAAGGAAGAGTTCCTATTTAAATTTGCTACCGATCATTACATTGTATTATAACTGAAAATGTGATTCTTATAATAAAAAATAACAAGAGTAAAGATACAACTTCATTTCAATCACTCTATTTTTTAAGCATATTAACATGAGCGAGAAGCGGGCCGACTAGTCGGCGGATTTAGCCGACTAGTCGCCGACTAATCGCCGACTACAAAAATGGCCGACTAGTCGGCTTTACCGACTAGTCGGCGACTAGTCGGTACATCTCTAATTATTATTTACATTTAGAAAAAATCTGTTTTTTACTTTATTTATAAAGACAACATTTAAAATATTTAATATTTTTATAGCTTAAAGCTAAAGCAGCCATAGGCCATGTGGCCATAGACTGCAATGCCCAACGGCATAGTATCCTAGAATGCAACTAGTTTGAGCGACACACGGCTGTGTACTTACGCCATCTATTGTCTAAATATGAAACTGCAGCGCCGACTAAATGCCGTTACATAAAAGGAGCAAATGTCGCCATAGTCTGCAACGCCATCTAGTATTTACAATCAGTACTATCTTAAACTATAAACACACTCACGGCTGCGTGTCCCCGCAGACGCTGCAAGTGTGCGTGGGCGCATCGGCGCCGTGCGTCCTGGCGCAGTGGTCGGCCGCCACCGCCGCGCGCGACCACATGTCGCCACAGACCACGCAACGCCATCTGATGAAAGAAAGAAAGAAATAAAATGAATTTATTAGACCTAAATAAACAATTTTTTTAACATTGAGAGATGTTACAACATCTGTATCGTTACCATGAGTTTACGACGGTTTTACTCGCTAGCGACTACGTAAAAAAAGTCCGGAAAATTGCACAGCGCCCCTAGCGGTCACTTGCAGAACTAAAATTTTACATACAAAAAGTTACGTCGTCGCTAGCGAGTAAACTCATGGTAACGGTACTGTTGATGATATGCGTAAAATTAACTCCTAAAAGTTGATTATAAAATTATAACTCCAGTTGGCTTAACACATCTGGGACAAAATATTGACATATACATTAAGTATGAGTTGAAAAAGTTTGGGAACTTCTGGTAAGCATTAAGGAGCATGAGGAGGTTCGTTGAGAAAGATGAGTGGTTCAGTTGTCTCTCTCAGAACCAGAACCACCTTACTAATTAAATCCCCCCCCCCCCTCCTAACCCCCCAAAGAAAACAATAAAATTGACTGTTGATTAAAATAACGTTTTTATTTCAATAAAAGGTAACAAATAAAGTGCCAGAACAAATTTATTTTTTACTAATATTAATGTGATGGGTGTGCTTGTTTCTGTCTCAAATTGATTCAATTTTAAGAGTAATTTTGGTCAATTTTATACTTAATTCTGACTCATAATCTTTTCGAGGACCCCCTACTGTCGATTGGCGAACCACTTTTCGAAACCCTAGCGTAGACGAACAATGGAAAAAGCGGGCTGGTGGGATGACCTCATGGATTGTGTTTTAGACCTACCAAGTTTCAGCTGTGTAATGCTAATAGTTACAGAATAAATTGGCTGTGATATACGGACGGACAGACAGACAGACAGACGGACTTAACGCAACTATAAGGTTTTCGTTTTTTGCCATTCAGCAACGGAACCCTAAAAAGCGGGCTGGTGGGATGACCTCATGGATTGTTTTTTAATTTCAAGTGATAATTGGTGACTCACCGAACACGATGTCTTCTTCTATGCGCAGAAAGAGCGTGCGCGTCTCGGCAGTAGATACCGCACGCTGAACACTCCGCGTTGCCGCGCGCCTGCACACACCAACATTCATGATATCATTCGAGATGACAACCCAACCCATATTATTGTGACTGCCTTGGTGGCCCAGCGGTGAGAGGGTCGCATTTTAAAGCGACGGCTGCGCCAGAGGTCCCGGGTTCGATTCCCGGGTCGGGCCAAAAATACGTAGAGTTTTTCTGTTCAGAAATTCTCAGGGAAGCCCGAAGTTTGGAAGTTGGCGGTGTTTCACCCCCGTGCCTCGGTGCGTTGGTCCTGCGCCTGATCTCTTTCCGGTCGTGTCAAACAAAAACGTGTCGTGTGTTTTTTCCCATCGGGCTATGAGAGTGAAAGGAATAGAGAGTGCACCTGTGTTGGCGCACACACTTGTGCACTATAATATGTCCCGCGCAGTCGGTTAGTCGTTGTGACTGGCCACCGTAGTCGAAATCGGTTGGGGGACTATTATTATTACTATTATTGTATTGCGCTCAGAACAACATACAGCTGCCAATGAGGGCTAACGCGTATGAATTCGCCGCTAGGGGCACTTGTGTAGCGGGAATTCTCCGAATTGCCAAATGTCACTGTTTGTGGGTTTCATGTGCGGGTTTATTTCTATTTTGATTAATGTTTCGAATATTTAGCAATAATTTCCATTTATTATGGTAAATACTAGTTGCGGATTAATAAATGAGAGTGTTTTAAAAGGGGGACTAAGAAAATAAATGATAAATCTCTAATAACTTGTGTACTTACTCCTTTTTTCCTAACAAAGGTAGACTGCGGCATGTCCGATGAATTGTAATATTAAGATTTAATGGCAAACTTGATTTTTATATCTCCATCATTATATATTATATATTCCGGACCTCACGCGACAATGGCGCCCACTAGTGAGCACGAAAACGGTAGCCCTCATTTTCAGCCCTCAGGTAATTCTTTCATGGAGAAATGTATAAAATTTTTCAATAAACTACCAGAATACATTGTTGACTTACCGATTACTAAATTTAAAACTGTTATTAAAGAATAGGGTTTCTTTGATGAGGAAAGGGTATTATAAAGTAGATGATTATTTAAAAGATACATACATACATTATTATGTATGGACTTGCATGATCACCACAAACATTGTAAAACTTTTGAAAAGAGGCATTGACAATAGTGACTGAGTTTGTTGCGCAGCTTCTTCTCAGCACTAGCCCACAATTGTCCCGAAGCTGTGGTAGGGTCTATTTTGGGACGTGTATAAGTGCCCCCAGTGGGTCTATATGCAAAAATAAACGACTTTTATGACTTTTTCATTCACGGGGCCGTGGGCGAAACGAAGTACTCATGGTCCTATAGTAAAAATATATATAAACCTACCGGGTCATGTTTCTTCATATGGTTATCTAACTTGAAGCGATGGTTGAACCCGAGGGCGCAGCGCTCGCAGCGGTACTCGTGTCGCGTGTAGGCGGCGCTGCCGAGCGCTTTCTGTCTCTCGGCTTCCACCTGGAGGCCAAGTTACCAGATGAGAACATTGAACTACTATTACTGATGACACTACGACTACTAATTTTATGGGACCGACCTCATAAAAATTGTCTTAGAAAACCGCAGAATAGGCTAGTTTCCACTAAGAACAAATCACAATGTTGGTTGTTTCTATTGATTAATTATGATACAGAGATAACGCAAAACGGATTCATTTATGAATCTAAATAAGCATTATTAACTCGTGAAGTATGTGTAAACGAGACACAATAAAAATTCCATTGTTATGCGACTCTCGGCATTCGTTTGATCCCTGACTGATTACTATTTTCAATAATTAAGTTTGTCCAAAACACTCATTTGGTCACGTCATCGTAAACGCCTGTCAGGGGATGTGACGTCACACCTTGTAGGATGGCGGGCTTTTTCTGCTGTCACAAACAACTCTCCATAGAATTTTGCTGTCAAAAAGACTTTCGATTTAAGAAGTGACGTCATTTAGGACGCCATGACAGTTCGAGCGTTTTTGAGACCCATTCAAATAGATTTTTTAAATCATAATTAAATAATGTTAATGTTCAATATTTTTAAAAATATCAAGGTATTTGATCAATATATTTACTTATGTAAGGTATTACTTAGTTTTGGAAATTTAGTCAACTAGCCTATTGTATATAGTAATCCGAATTCATCCGGCTGGGCGTTTGTAATTTTGACATTATTTGTTGGTAATAAAGAAAATAGTCATTTTAACTATATACCCAGAGTATTATTTTAAGTTTTTCGACTTAACACGTTCCGGGACACTACTCCAGACACAATAGATGTTTTATTGTTTTCACGCCTGTAGGCGGGCACTGTCCCGGAACGTGTTAAAATGCACGTTATTAAGTAGTTAAATGACTCGTACCTCCTCCCAGGCAAGTACACACATCTCAACTTGCCCGCGCGGCACGTTAAGCTGTCGCAGACGACGCGCGACTCGCTCGTGTGTCACCACGCCCGCTGGCTTCTCACGTGTTTGCTTCTTGCTACTAGATTACTAGCAGATCCGCCATTTTGTTATAAATGGCTTCTAAATTGACAGCCTATATCTTAGCAACTGGCAGAGCACCCGCCATCTTGCAATCAAGCAATTGTAAGCTCAGCCTCGATACAGTAATCCGAATTCATCCGGCTGGGCGTTTGTAATTTTGACATTATTTGTTGATAATAAAGAAAATAGTCATTTTAACTATATACCCAGACTATTATTTTAAGTTTTTCGAATTAAAATGCACGTTCCTAAGTATTTAAATGTCTATCTATATCCTACCTCCTTCCAGGCAAGTACACATGCAGATTGTCGGCCATCTTGCTTGCAAGCAATTGTAAGCTCAGCCTCGATACAGTAATCCGAATTCATCCGGCTGGGCGTTTGTAATTTTGTTATTATTTGTTGATAATAAAGAAAATAGTCATTTTAACTATATACCCAGACTATTATTTCAAGTTTTTCGACTTAAAATGCACGTTATTAAGTAGTTACATGACTCCTACCTCCTCCCAGGCAAGCACACACATCTCAACTTGCCCGCGCGGCACGTTAAGCTGTCGCAGTCGTCGCGCGACTCGCTCGTGTGTCACCACGCCCGCTGGCTTCTCACGTGTTTGCTTCTTGCTCTTGTCTTCTGCTGAAAAGAAGCAAGTAGTCGTTGAATGAGTTTACTTAAGGGTTTACTAGATGGCGCTGTGTAAATTTTGTCTGTAAATAGACATTTTTTAAATATCTATTACATGTTACATGAAAGACCCAAATTCCCTAAACTAAACTATATTGATGAACATAAATTATTTTCTAAGAATGCTGAGATACCAAATTTATAAAACTTTCTAACAAATGAAAATTCAACGATTCAACATCATCACTAGTATTAGTCTCATATTTTTATTTACATTATAAAACAAAATTATTATTTTTTAGTTTTATTCTTCAAAAAACTTTGGTCCTAAAGAAACATAATCTATTTAATAAAAAAGAATTGCTATTTGTGTTAGTCTCGCTAAATCTCGAGAACGGCTGAACCGATTTTGCTGATTTTGGTGTTGAAATATTCGTGGAAGTCCAAGGAAGGTTTAAACGGTGTCAAAACATAGGGACAAGGGACGGGGCCGCCGAGGGCGGCGAAACAAAGTTCGCCGGGATCGCTAGTAAGATTATAATTTTTGTATCTTACTGACCAGTTAAAAAAATAACAAATAAGGAAATAATCTCACCAGTTCCGTTTTTATTTTTTCTCTTTCCCCTAGGTTTTTTCTTCAGATCTTTTGTCTCCGCTTTCTTCTTCAGTGGTTCATCATCTGATTCACCAAATTCTTCTATATCTTTATTCGATTCTTTTATAATTTTAATTCCTCCAGGGTTGTTTGTGGTTGTTTTTAATACTGCCTGAAATAATTTAGTGATAAGAAGAGGCAATTTCATTGGAGCACATACATTCATCAGCATAATAGTTCAATAACAAATTTCAAACTTTTTTGCATTTCATAAGTTTTTACGATACTTGTTTCTGAAGTTTTTAAGATAATATGTGGATATATGGTCGAGGCCTCTTGTGCCTAGTCACTATTCAACGAAAATCTCTGACACGCAAAACAATGGGCGGTCACTTTAAAAAAAAGATGACGCGAGGTGCTAGCTATTTTGTTCAGTGAGATGTTATTAGTAATTGTATTATTACGAATAGAGAAGCTACGTAAGCAAAAACACGATTGTGCCTTATTCCTTGAAATTTGAAACCGTTTGCATGTGTTTTTGGTGTTCCAGTTCCATGTTAGTCATAGTATTTCAATGGGGGTGAAAAACCATGTCTGTATAAAAACAAGTCCGCAAAAAAAAACCATAATTGAAGGTATTATTCAAAAAAGGCATTACTTTTGTAACAAATAGTTTTAGTTATAGGAAACTTACCACCAAATCTTCATCATGAACACCGCTATCATTATTCATTACATAAAACCCATCATAATCATTATTTTCATCTTCATCTTTTTCCTCCACCTTAACAAACGTAGGTTCCGTTGGACTACTGAAGTGCTCATTGTTCCTTTGTAACCTTGAATCAATCTTTGGCTGCTTTCTATCATTAAAAATAGTGTCATCAGGATCATACAAAATGTTTTCAGGCTGGTTGTGATAAACGGTTAGTTTTGAGAGATTCGGAACGGTAGTGATTTGATGTAACTGTAAAAAAAATGACAAAATTTAAAGTGGGTACTTAATGATTTTAGTCAATAGTCATTCATCAGTCTGGCGTCATTTTGGTCCTCTAGCTAGTTAAGAATGATTGTGTAACCAACAGGGACTTGATATATTTGGGCAGGCACGGAGTACGGCGGTGATGAAAATGAAACGATCTTTGCTTGTATGACAGGGTTTACTCGATGAAAGTATATATCGCGCGGGACGCGTGTGCGCACGACCGCAGCCGAGGCGAGAAGAAGGAGGGCACAGCGGGCTGGGGGGTGCGAGGGGGTTCCGCGTAGTGATGCGCGTTAACATGCTGCCGGCGTTGGAACCTCTGGTTCCAATATTGGTAGAGGGATGAGTCGGTTGAACGCTCTTCGTAGAGTCCCGGATGAGGTGAGGACGTCAGCGACGCGTGCGACGCCGTCGGTGCCGGGATAGACGTGACAGATGCGTCCCAGCAGCCATCGATTGGGAGGTAGGCGGTCATCCTTGACCACAACCATTTGATGTAGGCGTAGCCCTTCTGCTGGCTTGCACCACTTGTTTCTTCGTTGAAGTTCTGAAATGTATTCTCTGTTAAATCTTTGCCAAAATTGTGACTTAAGGTGCTCTACTCTTTTGTATCTCGTAAGAGTAGCAATGTTTTTATTCTGCTCCTCGTCATGTACCTGCGGAGCGGTCATCATGATCGTTCGTCCCAAAAGAAAATGTGAAGGGGTCAGGGCAGTGAGATCAGAAGGATCTGAAGAGAGGGGAGTGAGCGGCCTTGAATTAAGAATTGCCTCTACCTGCACTAGCAATGTTGTCAATTCTTCATAAGTTAAGTTAGTAAGACCTATGACCCGTTTCAAATGATATTTGATCGACTTGACGCAGCCCTCGACCAATCCATTAAAATGAGGACTATACGCTGGAGAGAATTTGAATTCTATGTGATTTTCCGCTGCATATAATGAGATTTCATTTGATTTTAAATTCAAAAAATTTGCTAGTTCGTTACAAGCTCCAACAAAGTTCGTCCCATTATCACAGAAAATCTTTGCAGGCCTACCTCGACGGGCGATGAATCTATTTAAACAGGCCATAAAACCATTTGTACTTAGCTCGGTGACAAGCTCTAGATGAACTGCTCGGACTGTAAGGCATACAAATACACATATATATGCTTTCAATAGCCTGCAACCACGGCCTTTTCTGTCCGCTATCATGACCGGTCCGGCATAATCAACAGCTGTATTCTGAAATGGGAAATCAGCATGAATTCTTTCCTTGGGAAGGTTACCCATTATAGGCTGAATACTTTTATTTGAAAATCTACAGCATGTTATACAATTACGTGCGATCTTTCTGGCAAGGTTACGTCCACTAATAATCCAAAATCTTTGTCTTAAGGTGGATAACATGAGCTGTGGACCAGCATGAAGTAGTACTCTATGGTAATGTTGAACTAACAACTGTGTGACGTAATGATTTGCATGAAGAAGGATTGGATGCTTAGCATTAAATGTCAGATTTGAGTTTAATAGCCTTCCACCTACTCTCATTGTACCAGCGCTATCCATAAAAGGGTTTAATTTGAGTAACTGATCTTTGGGAGGCAAAGAATCCTTGTTATGAAGTAAAAAATATTGTTTTGTAAACATTTCCCTTTGAACTAGTTTACATAAAACAGTTTGCGAATGATTTATTTCGAAAACTTTCAAATGACCTATATTTTTATTTTTTGGAAGGCGACAGTTGTGTATGAATCTTAAAATATATGCCATAACACGTTGTAATTTTGAAAATGTAGAATAACGTTTTAAATATTCATGATCAGCTGATTCGTTTGTTATATGACAAAGTAATTTTAGCTCTGGCAATGTGTCTGTGTTGTTGTTTAGTGGCTGTGGAGGAAAAGGTATAGGGTTATGATGAAGAAAGTCAGGTCCACAGAACCATAACTCGTTGCTGCTCAATTGTTGTGGGTTTGAGCCCCGTGACCCTATGTCTGCGGGGTTCATAGAAGTGGGTACATGAAACCAATTTGAGGAGGAGGTGCTATCAGTTATTTCGGTTACTCTATTATAGACGTATTGTTTTAATTTAGATTTAGGCATTTTGATCCAACCTAGAACTATAGTTGAATCAGACCAATAGGATTCTGTATCTATGTGAAGCCTGAGAGAAGACTTTACCTTCTTTGCCAGCCGCATTGCTAGAACAGCACCACACAATTCTAACCTGGGGATTGTGATGTTTTTCTTAAATGGTGCAACTCGTGACTTGGCAACCAGCAAATGAACGTTAATAGAACCTTTATTAGAAGTGCTACGGATGTATATACATGCTGAATATGCATGTATAGATGCATCACTGAATGCATGAAGTTCAATTTTTATAGGTGAGTCACATATGACATGTCGTGGTATTTGAATATTGTTAAGATAAGGTAAATGTTTAAGAAAATCATGCCATTGTTTGTAGAACTCTGGAGATATTGTATCATCCCATGCTATATTATCAGCCCACAGTTTTTGTAAAAGGATTTTAGCCTGTAGAAGGCAGGGATTGATAAGACCTAACGGGTCAAATATTTGAGCAATTTTAGACAATATGGAACGTTTTGTTTGATTTGGTGTATTGTGATCAGTGACTGGCGATGACGAAAATAGTAATTTATCATTTTTATTGTCCCATAAAATACCTAAAGTTTTGGTTATTTGATCATTTTTAATGGTAAGGAAAGGATCGTTATCTGATTTATTAAATTCGTAAATATCATGAAGTACATTTTCTTGATTCGATTTCCATTTACGAAGATGAAAATGTGCGTTTTTTAGCTGTTTAGATACTTCTTTGCAAATGTTTGTGAGTAATAAAGGATCGTCATTGCCCGTCACCAAGTCATCGACATAAAAATCATGCAATATGGTTGTTCCGGTTAATGTACGAACTTGGGTATGTTGAGTTGAGTTAACTGTGAGTGGATCATTTAAGTAATCATGTCCTAACTGTGTTAGACACTTGGTGGCAAGGTACGGTGCAGACGCAGTGCCGTACGTGACTGTGTTTAATTCATAAACCTTTAATTTTTCTGTAGGGTCAGATCTCCACAGTATTTGCTGTAGTGACCTTTGTTCAGGATTAATCAACACCATTCGATACATTTTTTCTATGTCTGCTGTTACAATGAATTTATGTTGTCTGAAACGTAGTAAAATACTCATTAAGTCATCCTGCACTGGGGGGCCAATGAGTTGGATATCATTAAAGGAATAACCTGATGTGGTGGGTGCAGATGCATCAAAAACTGTTCTTAGTTTAGTTGTTAGGCTAGTTTCCCTTAATACACCGTGATGCGGCAGATAATAGGCAGTTTCGCCCTTTGGGGGGTCAATGACCTCCGTCATGTGACCCAATTCTAAGTATTCTTTCATGAATTCTGTATATTTTGTTTTAAAATTTAAATCACGGCTAAATCTGCGTTCTAACGCAAAAAATCTAGCATTTGCTTGTTCATAGGAATCCCCAAGAATGGTGGGAGATGTTTTTAATGGAATGTTAACTACAAATCGACCATCTGGGTGGCGAATTGTAGTTTGAGCGAAAATGGCTTCGCATTGTATTTCGTCTTTAGTGTGACGAGGTGGATCACTGAATGATTCATACTCGAAATAGTGGTCGAGTTTCTTCTGTAGCTCAGTGTCCGAAGTGTTTGAAAAATGGCAATGGACTGTAGTTTGTGATGAGTTGTGTTTGAATGAATTACTCTTGTTTGAGTTGGGTATGTGAGTTCGGCTTACGCCTGAAACCAGCCAGCCTAACTTAGTTTCATTTAGACTAGGTCGGTTTTTTCCTAGGGAAATAGTATTATTACCGAGTACCTCCCAGAAGAGGTCAGCTCCGAGCAACATCTCAACCTCGGCCGGCGTATGGAACGCTGGGTCTGCGAGTTGAATGTGCTGTGGTATCTTGAATGAATTAGTATTTACTTTGTGAGTAGGTAGCATTTGAGTAATGCAAGGTACAATGAAGCAGGTTATTTGACGACTGAACTCATTGTTAACTAATGAATGAATATTCACTTCACATCTATTTGTGATTTGTGACATTTGGTTATGCAGTCCTTGTATGTGGACTTGAGTTTTTTGACTTTTAAGTCTGAGTTTACAAATTAATTGCTCTGTGATAAAACTCGAAGTGCTCCCATTATCTAACAGGGCACGAACCTTATGAATCTTACCTACATGGTCAGTAATGCCTATCATAACAGTTGAAAGCAAAACTTGGTTGTGGTTTGTGCATGATAAAGTAATTTCATTATTATTACATTGTGATTGCAATGACTCAGTTTGGGAGCTATTGTTGGATGCAGTTAACACTACGCACTCACGAGAAGAACCTTGTTGTGATTCTGTGTTAGGTTTAGGCTTAGAGCATGACTTCTCCTCGAGATGCAGTAAACTATTATGCTTTTGAAAACACAGTTTACAGGGCCCTAATGTGCATTTATTAGCATCATGTCCTTGTCTTAGGCAGTTAGTGCACAACTTTAGTTCCTTTGCCTTTTTAATTCTATTTTCTATTGGAAGTGATTTGAAACGAAAACATTGATAAACGCTATGGCTACCCTTACATAAATGGCAAGAGGATCGAGTGCCATTTGTTGGTGAAGCTACAAAGGTTTTCGGTCGCATATGAGTAATGTCACTATGCCGACGTTGTTTAGTTTGATTTATTTCTATGGTTTCCAATAAATCTGCACGACCCTTAATAAAATCATTAAACTGTTGCAAGGTAGGAATGTCTTTAAGTTTGTTTCTTTCTTCTTCCCACTCGCGAGAGGTAACTGAGTCTAATTTGGAAGATGCTAAATGAATAATCATAGCGTCCCAATACTGAATTGGTAGATTGAGCGCTTTCAGAGACCTTAAATTTTTATTTATTGTATCAACCAAGTTTCGCAGAGATCTAGAAGATTCTCGTGTAATTATTTCAATTTCAAATAATGCCTTAATATGATTGTTTATAAGTAATCTTTTATTGTTATATCTTTCACAAATTAATTCCCAAGCTATGTCATAATTATCAGCAGAAAAATCTAAGGATTGGATTATCAAAGAAGCACTATCCTTTAGGGATGCGCGTAAATAATGGAATTTGTGGATTTTAGGAATTGACTTATTGCTGTGAATCAGGGACGTGTATGAGTCATGAAATCCTAACCAGTCTTGATAGCGACCAGAAAAGGTAGGTAAGTGTATAGTTGGAAGTTTAAAATCGGGGGGCCCTGTTGCTATAGCAGTACCAGAGCCCGTCACCTGTGAGCCGACATCGCCCGCCGAGGAACGCCTGCTGGAGAAGCTCGAGTTCCTGTCCAGCAACTCCTCCGCAGAGGCGACCGCTGCATGATATTTTGTCTCGAAGGATTCCCTTTCCTGGAGTTCGTCATCTGGAATTTCGCATAAAGATTCTATGTGAGTTTGATTGCTATCGAAATCATTGTACATTGACTTTAAGATCTGGAGGCGATTGGATAATTCTCTTATTTGTAAAGAACTAAGTTTTTCACAAGAATTAATGGTTGTCATGAAATTATTGAACAGAGTTAGTTTTTTCCTGTATATACCTCGAGTTCTCCTCAATGTTGCGAGATCCATTTTAGTTTGAATTGAAATCTACTGAAAAAAACTCAAATAGTTTGCAATTAAAAATGTTGAAGCTTGGAAAGAAAAAAAAATGCCGGTATACTTAAATTTTAAATATGCAGCAGAAAATGCAGGTAAGCGTGCGCAAAGTGAAGCGTGCGAAAGCGGCACAGGCAGCCGGTGTGACCTTGAGGGACACCGGACCGAGCTCAAAGATCGAATGATTTGCCGAGCACGGCGCCGTCAAGCCGATCGAACGTTCTGGAATGTAAATTTTTTCATGTTAAAAAGGCAACGTATGGTAGTGCAAGTGTGGCAGCCCCTATAATGCAAGGCAGCTGAAATATTGATGTAGAAATAATAAAGATAAAAGATATGAAAGTTAAGATGTAGGTAAGAATAAGATTTAGGAAAAAAAATTACACAACGAAACGGACCTATGGCGGTAACCGTTATCGTGTGAATAGTAGATGAATAAATCGTTTGAATAATGGACGAAAGTGAATATGGCAGTCGGTCCCTATGGCGGAAACCGTCGGCAAATTGCTAGGTAATTTACCGTTAGAAAAATAGATAGGAAAGCAGGTAAGCTGTTCAGCAACCAAATGAATATTATTATGAATTTAATGGGATGCAATTATGAAAATATGGAACGAACTCACAAGATTTCACTTCCGCTTTTAGGTACTATGGCGTACGCGTAACCATCTTGGTTTTAAATTTGTGATTTTTGATGAGTAGTGCTCCACATCGCCTCAATGTGCATCGATTAATTGCCGCGTCAAACAGGTGATCGTCTTCGAATAGTCGCCGCCGCCATGCCACGCCGCCGTTAATCTTCATAAAATCCAAGGGTCAACTGTAGGTTGAAATTCCTCTATCCGGCTCGAAATTCATGGGCAGGCACGGAGTACGGCGGTGATGAAAATGAAACGATCTTTGCTTGTATGACAGGGTTTACTCGATGAAAGTATATATCGCGCGGGACGCGTGTGCGCACGACCGCAGCCGAGGCGAGAAGAAGGAGGGCACAGCGGGCTGGGGGGTGCGAGGGGGTTCCGCGTAGTGATGCGCGTTAACATATTTATAAAAAAACTAGCGGTCCCAGCGAACTTCGTCTCGCCCCCAGCCCCGTCCCGCCCCGGACCTTTTTTATGGGAATTTTCTTTGCTATAAACCTTACGGAGCCCGAGACCTTTCAAACGAATGCAAAACCGTGGAAATCGGTTTGTGCGCTCTGGAGTTATAGTGTCAGGGAAAGGAAAACCCGACTTTTTTAGGGTTCCGTAACGTTCCGCAAAAAACGGAACCCTTATAGTTTCGTCAAGTCTGTCTGTCTGTCCGTCCGTATGTCACAGCCACTTTATTCTGAAACTATTAGCATCACACCGCTGAAACTTGGTAGGTAGGTGTATCCTCTTTACCGCTTTCCGATTCAGGTACAAAAAATTTGAAAAAATGATATTATAGGGGGGGCTCCCATACATGAAACTAAAACCAAAAAATTTTTTTTTACTCAAACCTATACGTGTGGGGTGTCTATGGATAGGTCTTTCAAAATGACATTGAGGTTCCTGAAACCATTTTTTCTAAAAGTCTAATGTTTGAGATATAGACGCTTCCAAAGTGGTAAAATGGGCGTCCCCCCCATCTAACTTTTGAATTAAGGAAGTAAAAATTTTGAAAAAAATATGTAATGTAGATCTCAACAAAAACTTTCAACGAAAATTGGTTTGAGCGAAATCGAACTAGCAGTTTTTGAGATATAGTACATTTTTATCAACCGCAAATATAACTTTGTCTTTTTTTTTTTTTTTTAAACAAAGTTATATTTGCGGTCAACAAAATATTGTGGTATTTTGGCTAAGTGGAAGTAAGAATCCCTAATTCAGTTAAAGTTGGCACGGAACCCTCAGTGCGCGAGTCCGACTCTCACTTGGCCGGTTTTTTAATATAGTAGATAAACATAGGAAATGGATTGATGCTATACTAACGATGTAATCATTGTCTAAGATTCAAATACAGATAATAGTCCCCTAGCTGATTTCGACTACGGTGGCCAGTCACAACGACCAACCGACTGCGCGGGACATATTATAGTGCACAAGTGTGCGCGCAAACACAGGTGCACTCTCTATTCCTTTCACTCTCATAGCCTGATGGGACAGCAACCTGACACGACCGGAGAGAGATCAGGCGCAGGACCAATGGCTTAACATGCTTTCCGAGGCACGGGGATGAAACACCGCCAACTTTCAAACTCCGGGCTACCCTGAGAATTTCTGAACAGAAAAACTCCGGTACATATTTTTTGCCCGACCCGGGAATTGAACCTGGGACCTCCGGCGCAGCCGTCGCTTTAAAGTGCGACCCTCTCACCGCTGCGCCATCGAGGCAGTTACAAAGACAAATACAAATACAATGTCAAATACAGATAATTTTGTAGTTAAAATCATTAAAAGTGCACTTGTAAAATGCTTCTGTGTCAGACAAGGAGACGAACCCTGTTTTGTAATTGTATATGAAAAAACACTTACCTTGTATAAATTAAGATGGCTCTGAGCACACTGGACTTGTTTCTTATATCTTAATGTTCTTTTGATGATCGCAGTGCACTCCCAACATAAAAGAGTTGGTAGGTTGTGGTGATCCTATTTATATCAAACAGTTAGTAAAATAATTTAAAAAATGTGGGTACATATTTAAACCTGTAATTATAAAATCAATATTTTTGTAAAAACTGTGGTGGTGGTGTAATCTTTAGTCTATATATTTTTACAACTTAAAAACTTTTTTTTGTACCTACCTACCTACTTTTGCTGTAGTATCAGCTTTTTAGTGTACCTATCAAATTGGCGTTGTGTAGATGATGGAGATGATTTTAAATTATTATTAAAGTGATGTAAGTGCTCATAAATTAAATTAAAATACTCACAATACCGGAATAACTGGGTATGGGGTCAAGTAACAGCTTGAAAATCCTTTCTATTTCAACATCATGCACTGGTGTTAACGTACGATTGACGCTCAAGCAGCCTTCACAAATAGGTTTTGGAGATGTAGAAATGAATTCTATATTCATTTTCACCAGAGAAAGTAAACAATTAAAATTAAAATTTCTACGGGATTTTACTGTTTTGGATTTGGGATTGGGCTTCGTTTACACATTATTTTACCGTTTGACTGTCAATGTCAATTGTTCGATGTCAGGTTGATCAATCTTTTTTTTTTGGTTAAAACGTTATTTTTTTATTGGTGCATATCAGTAACGTTATAACGTTGTTCGGTATTACATAAAAGAAATGAAAGCATGGTCGGTTTTATCTAGTACATTCAACGACCTCTAAATTAAGATACATATAAGTGTATGACTATGAGTACATTATTTTAAGGTGGGTTCCTACTAACTAACCAACGTTACGAGGTGTATTCGCATCGAGCGTGGTACGCATCGAGCATGTTCTAAAATCGGCGTAACATGCTCGTCAAAACTCTGTACAAAACCGCGTAACAGTCAAAGGGTTCGCCAAAACAACGAGCAAAAAAAAGCAACGAGCGGCTCGTTGCTCGCTGGTTTCTTCTTAACACGACGAATGCTCGCTGTGTAACATGTTACATTACACTTCTTAACGTTGGTCAGTCAGCAGTACCCACCTTTATGCGTTGTGTGATTCGTGCGTTCAAATAACTAGTCATACGTACAATCTAACTAGTTCATACCAGTAGCTTCAGTCCTGCACTTGTACTCCTACTTCGATGTACATCGGACTCGGAACTCATGGAATATTACTCGTACCACTACCATCCCACAAAAGCATAAAAGACATCATACTTTTCAGTCTGTAGATACTTAGGCTATTTATTTATAAATATGTTACGCAAATAACTTTACAACATTACCGTATGTATGAATGATCTTTTCGATTCCTATTCATTCATCTTTGTGAGATGAGATGATGAGATGAGAAGTACTATTCAGCCAGGATCAAAGCCTGATCAGGTAAAACCGGCACACCAAATAGCACGATTTTTAAAGGGAGTGACACGCTCAGGGATGGGAGAGGAGATCGACTAGCCGGAGCCTATCGGCCACAACCACCAAGATATGCATCGAGTGTGGTAGGACGGGAACACGGGTAATATTTTGAGGAGAGCGTTGATGAGATGGGCTGTCTGCCTTGGTGGGTACGAGTGGCAGTCCTCAGGAGCTACTATGTGCCTTTCGACATCGTTCATGTTATATGAACGATATGCGGCTTCGGTCCATATGTTTGATGCAGCGGCGTACGATTCCTATTGCGATTCATTTACATTGAATTCTGGTGTCTTTATTTTTTATTTTTATTGGTGCGCTCCTTTGACGTTGAGCGTTGTGGCTAGCTGCTTATTTTAGCTCGCTATGCTTCTATGACACTCGTTGGCCATTGTGGATGTCGTATGCTTGTAGATTGATCTGCTTTACAGACAATGTCTATTGTGGCTGTTGCTTGTGGCTCGCTGCGCCCCGGCGGCGTTGATCATTAAAGTTGTCTTCGGTTTTTAATCATTTCGCTCCGACGACACGGTTACGACGTCACCTGACGAACACTGACATCTCACGATACACACCAGAAACACTTGCACGAGTACCAACACCCAAATACACACGAACAGACACACATGGAAAACACAGTTATCCGATTTATACACAGGATTTAAACTATTGTTACTGTCCGCTGAAACTTTTAGCTTGCTGCGCTGCTACGACGTTATCGACGAATCTACTACATTATTATTATATTGTCACCTGTCGAACACTGCCACCATTAACACCATTTTGCAATCCTGCTGTTTTCACGTTGACTAGACCTTGACCATTGCGTTTGTTGATTGTTTATTGCTTGTTGTACTCTACTGAGATTGAACATTATATTTTGACGTTCTTTTATAGCTCGCTCCATCGGCATGATCATGCGCTTATAATTCGCTGTACTCATTGATTCATTTATTTACTCATCACTAGAAATAACACTATCGCATAGCATAACACCATAAAATATATGCACACACTGTTATTAACAAACTTTTGATTATATACACTGTCACATTTTTGTTTTGGATTTGAGACGTATTCTGCTGTCCCGGTTCGGCTTTCTTCTCTGGTTTATGATGGTTTTGTCGTATTTTGGAATATCTATGTTCAACAGTGGACGTCCATTGGCTGATAGTGATGATTTTTCATGATCACGTCAAACTTCCTGTTGATGGTCAAAGGTCAAGAATGACAGCTTGGTTGGTGATTTGTTGGGCCAATACGTGGCATTTTCCATTGCCTGCTATTTAGATTGTTTAGCTGGGCAAGAGTTTATGACCTGGCTAGTTTGTTTTTAGTCTGAAAGAGGTGTAAGATTAGTGTAGTAATGGTAACCTATTTAACTGCCTCGGTGGCGCAGGCGGTGAGAGGGTCGCATTTTAAAGTGACGGCTGCGCCAGAGGTCCCGGGTTCGATTCCCGGGTCGGGCCAAAAATATGTACCTGGGTTTTTCTGTTCAGAAATTTTTAGGGAAGCCCGGAGTTTGGAAGTTGGCGGTGTTTCACCCCCGTGCCTCGGAAAGCACGTAAAGCCGTTGGTCCTGCGCCTGATCTCTCTCCGGTCGTGTCAGATTGCTGTCCCATCGGGCTATAGAGTGAAAGGAATAGAGAGTGCACCTGTGTTTGCGCACACACTTGTGCACTATAATATGTCCCGCGCAGTCGGTTAGTCGTTGTGACTGGCCACCGTAGTCGAAATCGGCTAGGGGGACTATTATTATTATTATTATGGTAACCTACATTTTTGAAGTCTAGACAGGAACAGGCATCGAAATCAAGTATTATTATAAGGTATCTTCATAATCCTAAGTTTCTATATATATTTGATTCATACATATAAATGCCGAGAATTTGTTCATTTGGTGAAAACTAGAGTTTTGAAACCGGGTCCATTATTGATCAGAAGGTAGGAAGTTTGCAACTTTTTTTTTTGTGATAACCCGCTATGAGGGTCAAATTAGGGGCTGCGCTCGAATTGTATTTGGACGCACGTGTGATTTTTTCTTACTCTTTGAAAGGCGATGCTGTGTAAATGCATTTTATGCTACTTTTGTTTTAGTGGTATCTAGTACTGTTTAGAAAGTTTCTTATGGCTTTAAGGATGTTAAATAAATACAATAGGCCAAGGCCCATTGCTATTGTGATGACTTTTTTTATGATGGGTCGAAATGGAGTTTCGCCACACGTGTCACGAAAGTTTTTAAGGAGCAATCTTTTGTTGGCGAGTCAGGGTTTATAATCTTACCCGTTCCGCTATTATTTGTCTGGATATTTAAGTTGCTAGAAAAATTAAATTGTTGGCACATTTTAAGTTTTAAATGGAAAGATCTCACCGAGTTTATATCAATATATTGTAGCTGAGCTGCGTCCTTGGCTTTACTCTAGCATAGTGCTTGATGTCGCAGAGCTTGCCAGTGGTTTTCAGCTGGACACGTTTCATCTGCGTTCACGTTCCTTCCGCGACGACACACTTAAAACCTGCGCGATTCCCTTTTATAAGTATATTAAGTAGGATTTATCACCGCAATTTACTTCCGTTATACTCTAGAGCTATAGTCTGGTTTCGCTATGTCCCGAAAAAAAAATACCACGGTAAGGGCAACTTGTCCAGGACTTTACTATTACAAACACTCAACACAGAGTTGAACTTGATTCATTACGAATCCTTCACCAAACTTACTGGAAGCTTTTGCTCAAAAATCAGTATTATCAATCAATATTATTACACAAGAAATCACTTCACGATTTGGGATTAAATTTAATTACACATGCACGCACTTTTGCACTAGTGCACATTAATAATTATGCACATTAATGTACGGAAATGGGTTATTTTGAATTTTTGGGGTGAACCGTTCACGTGCTATTTGTTTTCGATTTATGTTGATCACGGCGATTAATGTAACGTTGTATTTAAAGTACTGAACACGGAAAAACAGTTTTGAATTTACTGAGGGACGATTCGTTGTAAAGAGCCCTTGCGCGCGCGTCGGGCTCTAAGACAAAAGATCTTTTTAGGGTCGGCCGGCCGCTTGCGCCACACGTGCAGTGCAGGACACGACCACTCGCAACGGCTGCCCAAAAGGATCTCTCTTCCTATTCATTCATCTTTGTAAGGATTTAATTAGATTAATTAAGACTTAGGGCTTGTTTCACTACTTCTCAGTCGTGTCTTTATTTCTGAAGGTCGTGCTGGTGTTCTGGTGATCGTATCTTTCTTTAGCTTCTCTAAGAGCGACACCGGGAGCCCCGTGACTATCACTATCGAAAACTACACTATGACATACATAAACGAGTTGTCTATTCAAATGATAAGCTCCTTTTTTGAAATCGGTATTAAAGAAAATATTTCGTATGAAGCGAATGAAGTAATTAATTGGAAGTTATCAGATTGATTAGGATTGATTGACAGTGAAACAAATTCTAAAGCCTAGGTTAAAAGTGACTTTGATGGAATTGAAAATCTCCAGAACTTTTATAAATAGTCCAAGTTTTACATAACAATAAAACTTGTATTATTAGCAGAGACGATGCACAGCATCCCGTGAGATGCGTCTACTTCCGCCTAGCCTAATTTCCGTATCCTGCTGGATAAATAATTATTGGTTTAATTTGACTTACATCCGTGTCCGCCATTTTTAGTCACCTGGGGTCGAGTTATCTCGAAGTTTCCTCATAGAAGTCTCGCCAGGAGGCCTTAATGGGATGCTGTGCATCGTCTCTGCTAATAATACAAGTTTTATTGTTATGTAAAACTTGGACTATTATTCGGCATGTGACGATGCACAGCATCCTGTGAGAGATGTGTTTATTAGCTCCTGGTGACTATTGAACGACGCTATGTGATAAAGAGTATGGTAGACTGATGATTGCAGCTTTTAAAGATATCTGTAAAACGCTAAACGATGTGATTAATGGGTGCAGTAGTAAGCACATTATTATTGCCAAGTATTAATGCGTAAAGATTGATTAGGCAGACTACTATTAACATAATTAAAATTATTTCTTTATCAATAATAATCAATAATAAATGTTATCTAACTGAAAATATATGCAACGTATAACGACATCTTTCGTCTAGTACATGAAGTTGCAAGAGCGATAACTAACTTTCGCTATCAAATATTTTTATTGATATGTTTTAGTTTTGAAATATGTCTAAGTTAAGTGATTATTAACTTGGATTAATGGCCTAGACTATTTTAAGATATTAATGATGAATGATGTCTCATTGTGGTACAGGTTCGAAAATTATATGCATTTTGAGGGACCAAAACCTTGTGGGAAACGGTAAGTACCTGGAAGGGCAAGATGGATTATTTTTGTTATCTACGTATTGGTAGGCTTAACAAACAGTCTGATCTGTATGAATGTATTATGAAGGCAAACTTGTTTCATTACAATGATATATTGAGCATGAGGTTTTGAAATCAGACTGATCCGATTTGATTGAATATTTAGGTTATGTGTAAGCCTGCCAGCTTTTAGGCTAAATTTAAAAATGCCAGCTTGAAGTATGATAAGGAATCAAATGTTTCAATTAGGTAAAGCATTAGTGAAAAATGTCGGCCGGGCCATGCCTGATTAGGTCAAGATTTGTTATTTAAGCAGATGGTTTAAAACATGCCTAAAGCTTAGATTTGAAATCTTCCTTTTGCCAATAGAGGGTTAATATGAATGACTTTATAAATGTAAATTTCGAAACATGGGGGAAAGTAAGTTTGCCACAAGTTCTAGTCAAGTTTTAAGATACACTTTAAAAATTGTTTTCTCAGTTCATGAGGGGTTTGGGTGTATACCTTTTTTCAGGACTTAGTTATATGGGGTACATAACTTTGTCTTTCAAATGGGCCTTGTCCTGCACTACAGTTCTGGGCAATCGGATCTGACCCGTGGCCGTGTGTACTGTGTTTGTATGGAGGGAGCGAGAAAAGATGCCTCACCACGTTGCAGGAGGTGGTAGTCCCGAAAAACAAAGTAAAGTGTTTGTAGGTGTAGTTATTGACCGCAGGTGTGGCTGTAATTACACCCCCCCCCCCTTTTTAAGATTTAAAGTATTAACGTAAGATGTGTTCTAACTAAACCTTACATGACCCATAATTCTATCGCAGAGGTTGGAATTAATGATTGATATCATTGTAAAAATACCTCTGGTCACGTCTTGCTGTCGTCTTAATGGATTATGAAGTGAAGAGACACAGAGTGCACTGGTGTATTGTGCGTACGCTTGTGCACTTTTGATTTCAATCAGGGGGACATTAGATAGCAGCTTCATTGTCGCCTTAACAAGATATCGAGTTCGGGTAAATATTCTGTTTAACTGGGTCATTGTGCGAGGGTTTGTGTGCTATTAGCAGTTCAGAGAGTGAGCTTTTGCTGTGGGGTAGGCTCATACTTTTCTCGTGTACTTAAGGAGAATTTTCAATTTAATGGTAAGTTATGTATTTCATCTGAATCATTCGTATTTGTTTATGGCTTTTGATGACACACAGCAATTGTAATGCCCGTGCATTTCGAGGTTGCGGACTTCTCAAGTTATTTTGTTGCACGTCCCTTGAGTACTCATTTCGACTATATGACATTTACTTTCTGTATACCTAATTGCCAGCCCAATAGTATCGCATAATATGCTATGATTTTTACTTTCGTTTTCTTAGTTGGTATTTAGAGTAAACAGTAGTACCTTTTCTAAACTAGGTATTCGGGAATCTTTTCCGAATAAAGAATCTACGGCTCAGGGTCATAACGAGGCTTCGATTAGTAGTTATGAGGGCCTTTTGAAGGGCTCAGTTAGTATGAAAATTCATGGTACGGTAAGGGCAAATGGCAAAGGTAGGCTGAGGGCGATAGACAATTTCAGTCAGTCCGAAAATATTGCACAACCAAAGTTTGTACAAAAGGTGGACTTAACGCCATATGACACTATATCAGAGATAAGCGTTCAGCTCATTAGCGTCTGCTCGGTTTTTTTTTTGAGATATATCAGAAATTGACTTGCTTGTGAATGCATTCTGAGGTAGACTAGAGCTGTTGAATATAGCACGGTGTGGATGAGACATGCACCGGCACAGATGTAAACGGCAGACCGTGTTACTGCACTGTAATTCGACTGGTCAGTTGATTTAAGCAATCAAAGGAAAACGTGCTGGGCTATTGAATGATATACGGGATTGGTGAGGCAATCACCGGCATGAAATTGTTCGGAAGAATGTGTGGTGAACTTCCAACTATTGCGCAGAGTTGCTAGGCAAGTACCGGCATAAAAGTGAACGCCTGTCGCGTCCCTAGCGGATTAGTTCGATATTCTTAGATATGTCTACAAATAAATGCGACAAAGACCACTGAATATTGTGCGGGGTTGGTGAGACAAGCACCGGCACGGAATACAAGCAGGACTGATGAATACTGTAAGATGTTGGTGAGACAAGCATCGGCGTGGAGGTGATGTTAATGTGAGCAAGACCATTGATTATTGCGTTGAGTGGGTGAAGCAAGCACCGGCACTGAATGTAGACAGGATAGTTGAATATTGCACGATGTTGGTGTGACAGACAAGCATCGGCGTGGAGGTGAATGGCAGATGCATCCCTGTACTGTTATAAGTGTAAGGTTGGCTTACGCAGCCTGATGCTAAGGTGCCACTGCGTCCGATACGCTCGGAAGCAGCCTCCTAAACTGCACTGAGATAAATTGCAGATGTGGCTCTGTAATCATTGCCATTACGATGATCGCAGTCTGTCAGGTAGATGCCGCTGGCCCTTGTACGTATGAGGCCAACAACCGTAAGAATACTCAGATGTGATGAGTTGCGTAGCACTTGCGTTACGTCAAGCGTTAGGACTACGAGTAGTTTGAGTAGTGATAGAATAAGTCAGGCTTCGAGGACCACTCGAGGGCCACTCGAGGGCCTCTCAATAATTGTTGATTTCTTGCGATCCGTAGTAATGACAATCAATAAAGGCCGTGTCATTTATCGACTTCGACCATGGATTGTTCGAGCTGTCTGTGTGTTGTGTTATGTTATGTAAAAAGTATTATAATAATTTCTTTTTCTATTAACTAATAAAATTATTAATTCAAATGAATTTATAAGCTTACATTGCATTGTTGCCAATAATATAATATGGACTCTGGCTCGAAATAAACATATTTTATTTGATTTATTTGTTTTATTTTTATATTATAATAAGTAATCGGCACTTGGTGGTATTTAATGCACGCAACTGCCAAGAGATTGCAGTGTGGTTTTACTGGGATACGGTCCCCCAAGCTGCTGTTTTTAAGAATGCTACCTTAAATGAAGGTGTTATAGTCTTAGGTCTTAGTCATATCGCGACCATTAATAAAGGACACTGGTAGAGTGCCTAGATTACAAGGTTCAAATAATTTTTTAAATTGCCACTAGTCAAGTGTGCGATAGGCAACTGCATATGAATGCTTGACAGAGGCGAGGCTACACTGCATAGATATAGATATAAAAGTTAACAATTTGAGACAAATGTGCACTGTGCTGTAATGAACCTTCATTATGAATATTATGAATTGGGTAGATGTATTTAAGATATCCTTTAAAAGTTGGACATAACAGAATTGAAATTGCTTTTTCGAAATTCGAAAATTGTGGCAAATTGTTGCAAGAATTGTTAACGCATTGTTTTTAGTTGTTTTGAACTGAAAACATGCTAGATTGAGCAATATAAGTATGTTCAGGCTGGTAAAGGATTCAGCTGTTGTTCAGAAGAAGCCGCTGTTATTACGTTCTAGTTAGAAAGAAGTACGTAAATATACGTGGGTATATGAAAAACAAAATGGAAATATTGCATGTACCATCTAAAACAGAGTAATTAGCTACCCGTGCTATAAAAATCTGTAATTTAAGGTACTGCGGTACCTAGGAGTCGAGGCAATACATACAGTAAATATGATTCACAAGATGGGTTTGACCGAATATCGAAATTCGGGCCTCGGAGACTAACTGAGCGTACGCCGCCGCGTGTTTATCCACGGTTTTAGCTAAGATAATGTTTGTTTAGTTTATTTCAAATTCATGTGGTCAGAAAGGGGTATTCACGCTGAATAAAATACCACGTACCTTATTATGTGTTCGTTTTACCTTTAATTAAGGCAAAGCCAGGGTCTGGGAAAAACCGCCGGCTGATCCATTTTCCAGTGTTATTCGTGCGCGTGCAGCGTAGGCCGATGATCGCTTCGTCTTGCAGGTCACCGTCACGTTAAAACACTAGCACACTTTTAAAACTTGGTCATCATAACAATATAGACTTTTCATAAAAACGTTAAGATTATTTAGATTTTTAAAGGTAAAACTTTTTCAAGTATAATACGCTAAGTATGAATGTAATTCTCGATTTGAGCCGAGTTTCTGCTTAGGATGTTGCTAGATCGAAAGCAAACGACGCTATGAGGAAACTTCGAGATAACTCGACCCCAGGTGACTAAAAATGGCGGACACGGATGTAAGTCAAATTAAACCAATAATTATTTATCCAGCAGGATACGGAAATTAGGCTAGGCGGAAGTAGACGCATCTCACAGGATGCTGTGCATCGTCACATGCCGAATAATAAGGAGATTTGATGATAAAAAAACCACAATATTTTATATACATTTTATTTCGATCGCATACGACAACCGTTAAACTAAAATTAAATATTGTACTAAAATTGTACATACAACAATCCACTCGAATCTCAAATAATAAATAAAACCAAACAACCAAAATACTGGAACACTAAACCTAATGTTAATGGTATAAATAGTTAATTAACCGTCATTTTAATTTGAAATGCATCCAGAGAAGTGGTGGGATCTATAGACTATAGATCAGTCACTGTGGATGTATCTCAAATCGTCGCTAGATGGCGTTACGTTAAATTTGTTTGGAAGATCGAGGCAAAACATGAAAACACCTCGTTTAAAATCAAAATGGCGTCCAGTGAGCTATTGAGCTGTTATTTTTGAGACCAAAAGCTTAGACCCTGAATTTGGGCTTAATTTGGAATTTATGTAGAATAAATAGAGAATGGCGGAAGAGCGTAAAGAATGGAAAAAACTCCACCGACAAGAGCTTGGCTCTTAAATTAGATGATGATGATGTAGAATAAATCTATTATAACAGAATACCTAGGTACCTTGTAGCCTTACATAGTGCTCATAATATTTTAATGGGAATGTTTTCATCTACTTTATTTACTAGGTACTTCTTATTTTAAAAGCAAAAATTTCCTGCTTTCTTTAATTTTGTGCCTTGTATATTATTTAGTATTAAGTTTGGTCTCATTCATTTTGTAGCCAGCTCACTGGTAAATCAGACTAGATCCCTCAAAACGCTTCCATTTCACGATTTCTTGATCTTATCACCAAACTCTTTTTTACTGTATTCCTCTACATTTTCGCTTATGCTTGTAGCTACAGATATTTCAGTTACCGGGTCACTTTTCTCTTCTTTAGAATATCCAAAGAACACAGCAACGTCATTGTCATCTACATCATCAACAGACGATACATTTTCGATGGTAGGAGCTGGCACAACAATAGTGTGAGTTATCGAATTATCAGCTTTTTGATCACAGTCAGAATGGGGTATATCTCCTCTGTGGCTGTGAGAAATCTCGCTGCGAAGAATTTGATGGATATCTTTGTTGCTGCTTTGAATTTCTTGGTCGTTACTCTTTTGTTTATCCTTAGTTCTGTCTATGGGTTCGTAACCAGCGGGTAAAACGAGACCCCCAGCGTCAATGTTGGATAAATCTAGAGAAGAAGACTGTTCGAAGTTGATTTTCGCGTTGGATTGGTCGAAGTTAAAGTTCTGAGTCTGAGGCCTGAAGTTCGGAGGCTGCTGCTGAGACGGCTGTTGTTGAGACGAATGTTGTTGAGACGAATGATGTTGAGGCGAATGTTGTTGAGATGAATGCTGTTGAGACGATTGTTGTTGAGATGAATGTTGTTGAGATGAATGTTGTTGAGACGACTGTTGTTGAGAAGGCTGCTCTATCGCTTGCAAGATACTTTGCAGAAGACCTTCAGATAACAACTGCTCATGCGGTATAGACGGAGGACCAGTCTTGCCCCTCAACCCATCATCAGCCGACTGTATCTGCAGGGAATAGCTGGTATGCTTTCCTCTGATAGGGATTTCTGTTTGACCAAACTGTGATTTAGTTTGCTGGTTTATGTTTTGTTTGTTGAATACGATCTTTTGCTGTAGTTGCTTGGTCTCTTCACTCAGGTTTCGGATCTTCTCGGATGTCTGCAAAATCTGCTGTGACACATACTGTAATCTGTCATCTTGCCTTAAGCTGTGTTTTCCTGAGTCATCCTTAATTGATTTGCCTTTCTGTACGCTGTTCTTTTCAGTCTTTTCCTTCTTGATGTCGTTGCTTGGAAGAATGGTCTGCACGAGAGTGTGAGAGGCCGTAGACAGGTCTTTCGTGTTGTAAGAGACCGATTCGCTACCAGGCACAGGAGTGTTGAATCCATTTTGAGGGGAAATCAACGTCTGCTGATTTTTAGATAGCGTTGATCCTAACGAACTTAAACTGGCGACGTAGCTCGAAGCTAATTCTTGAGGAATTTTCTCTCCAAATTGAGCAGCCTTAAGTATAGCCTCATGGTAAGGACAGTGTTTTAGAATAGCAGCAGCATCAAGACTAGACAAGTTCAGGTTGGCCAAGACAGTGCCGTCTACTGTAGCCGTTACAGAGTTTTGGTTTGAAGATGAAGCGGTGTGGTCTCCAACAGTATGCAAAGGCACAGAGTAGGAGTCAATTGGCGATCCGTATAGATTGCTAGGTTGTTGCAAAGACTGGAAGTTAATAGGACTGCCTGCGTGAGGTAGACTGTACAAGTTAGATGGTTCAATGGACAAAGACACTCCACTTCCATGGTTTCCTGTCTGGTGGTTCACATCTTTGACGTCACGGATAGGCGGAGGCAAGTACGCAGGGCCTTGATGCAAGTGGTTTGTTCCTAGGAAGTCTTTCTGGTGTGTTGTCTGACTGATTTGTTGGAATAAGCCTTCTGGTACGGAATCCCTGAACTTGATCGGGTGTCTTGGGCTGTGGCCTCCCGTGTGGATTGAGTGGCCACCTCCAGAGAATGTCCCATGAGGAATAGGTAAGTGAGAAGGCGGGTGTCTTGGTGGAGCACCGTATTGGCTGCCAGGTGGGACTCCGTATACTCCTGATGGCGGGATCAGACCTTTGGCTCCTTGCTGTCTTAGAGATGGAGGATACGGGCCATTTGATAGGGATTCCAAAGGCGGTGCTCCATAAGAATCGCTTGGTTTCTCCGGTCCTGTTGTTAGAGACGACGATTGGATGAACTGGACATCATTTTGAGGTCCATGCTCGGTGTAGTGCGCTTCGAAAACTGTCTTCGACTGATCGATGTGGTTAGAGTCTCCTCCTACAATTGCGTTCAAGTCGATATTGGCTAAGGCATCCTGGTGGACATTGGAGTAGCCAGTAGTTATTTGAGCTCCAGCGAATGAAGGTGGTTGGTTATGGTTAGGCAGAGCGTTTCCATCAAGATTCAAGTGGATTTCTTGGACTTGTGGTGGAGGCGGTGGCGGGCCGTACTGGTCTTCTATTTGTTGGTGTTGGTGTTGGTGATGATGTTGGTGGTGATGTTCGCCGTGGTCGAAGATGGGTTTAGACACACCAGGGATTGGTTTCCAGCCATCGTAAAGAACGTGAGGTGGAGTAGGAGGCGCTGGTATGCCTGGGTGTGGTGGGCGAGGGTTTGGGTCCGGTTGGGGTGGTCCATAATGTCCAATGTCACTTCCATGGACTACCACTTGGTCGTTGGGACCAACTGGGCCTAGAGAGTGTCCAGGTGGGCCGTAGGTTTCAGCTGGAATCGGGAAGTTTGGTTTCAAGTCTCCATTGATAGGTGTTCCGTAGATTGGTGCTGGAAGATTCAGTCCAATATCAATACTGTTTTCTAGACCAAAGTTGGCTCCGACCCCGATTGTTTGTGGTAGTGATGGTAAAGATATCGGAGGCAACTCAGGAAGAGGTATTGATTGTATGCTCGGAGGGGGACCATAGGTCGCTTTAGGGGGCCCATAGACAGGTTTCGGTGGTCCATACACTGGTTTTGGTTTAGGAACCCCGTATATCGGCTTTGGGAAAGAAATCTTTGGTGGTTTGAATGGGGCTCCGTATGTTGGTTTGGGAAGACTCTGCTTTGGTGGTCCGTAGTTTTTCTTCGGGGGTCCATAGACAGGTTTGGGGGGTCCATAGCTTTGCTTAGGGGGTCCGTAGTGTTTGGGTGGACCGTAGTTGGGTTTGGGCTTGAAGAGTGGTGGTGGGGGTCCTTCGTAGGTTTGGCTGGGGAAGACCACGGGCGAGGGGGGTCCGTAGGCGCCTGGAGGGGGATCTTGGGGGAAGATGTTGTTGTTCTGGAGTTCTGGAACCCCGTACACTGGCGCGGGCAGGGGTAGATCTGGAACTGAGAAAGGAAAAAAAATAAGATCATTTGTGTTTTTATATTAATAAGGACTTATTTTTATAGTCACCTTCTAAGGCAAAATACTACGATTTTAATTTAACGAACAAAATAAGAGGACCTTTGTCTGTGGACTATAGATGGGTTATGAAACAACCGTAGTAAGAGGGAAAAAACCTAAATCAAAATCAGTCAAGTGCGAGTCGGATTCGCGCACGAAGGGTTCCGTACCATTGACTAGGTAAATGGGCAAAAAATACGTTTTTTTGTATGACTGGTGGCAGGCAGACGGACGGACACATGGACTGACGGATAGACGGACAGACAGCGAAGTCCCGTAAACTTCGGCAAGTGGCACTATGAGGCGTTTTGCAAACGGGGCGCGCCGGGTCGGTCAATTTCACCACGAACGATAGTGCAAAAGGAATCCTAAGGATACCAACGCACATAAAGGGCAAAAAGACCGCGCCACATGTTTCCGCCGGTTAACGTTATTAACTGGTTTGCAGAGGGCGTATTGCGATGCAGTTTTGACAGATAAAACGCTCTGATTTACTGTCAAATTAGCAATTATTATTGCAATTTCGCATTATATTGATAATATTACTATAATATAACAATATAAAGATTAATATTCATACCATTGTAGTATTATTATAATATTATTATATTGATAATATTCGTTTACACTGAGTCTGAATTGAACTGCCTCGGAATTGAACGGATTAAGTTGGATCGCAATACGCCCCCAGTAATGTCAACATAATTATTTGGACGTAGCAGTTTATTAGACGCAACAGTTAAAATTTAAAAAAAGAGTTGAGATAAGTCGTTATGAGAAACAGCTAACAAATTCAACTGGTTAAGAAAAAGCAGCAGCAATGTCAAGCGAATGCGCGTTGAATACTGTTCTTGTTCGTTGAAATGATGTTTTAATAAAACATTAATCCACGCGTTGCGTTCGGAAATCCTTAAATAGAACAGTTGATAAATTTAACTGGTTTTACGGTGAACGAAATGCTGTTTATTCGTTATCATTACAAAAATGGTTGAAAAAACAGTTTGTTGAATTATTATTAATACCCACTCCTCCTGGCGGGCAGTCGCGTCTTTGCGGGCATTGACGACTGTTGACAACGGCCAGACGCGGTCTTTATTACTTCGCAGTCAAAAAGGCCGGCCCGCCCCGTCATCTGCAAAGCGCCTAAATGTCAGAAATCCTACTACTTACGAGTATAACATAAAAGTATACGAACAGTTGTTATGGTTATCCTGCGGCGGACCGTACGCATCCGACGGAAGAGGCTCGCCGTACGAGTTGGAGAGACCCGCCTCGCGTTTCTGCGCCTGAGCACCTGGAAAAGTTAGAGAAGGAAGGTGTAAAAATCATAGTAATATTATCCCTTTTGGTATAGAACGACAACAGCGAGATGTCTAGGAGAAAGCTGTGCGATAAAAAGAGATGCGAGATGCGATGTAGCAGAACCATTTTTGGCGGAGAGTCAAACAGTTCAGCGTCACAAGGAGTCACGCTGAAAATTACTTACATTAGATTTTTTATAATTTCAACTGAAATTGTATATATTTAAGAGAAATTGTGCTTCTGAAACATGGCGACTTGATCGGTGATTGATTATTGTTAATTAAAGCAAAATAAACTTAACAACAACTTTTCATTTAGGAGGTAAATTAGTCCAAATCGAAGCCTCTTAATTTACGATTTGTATTTTCCAATGCGCTTTAAATTAAAAGTACGCAGTTTGCTAATTCTTTTCAATATACGTAAAAAGTAAAGACAAAATAACACATGTTAACAATGCATATTTACGAATATTTCGAGCAAAGAAATAATTTTTCGTTTTACACTAGGGCTGCATGTTCGATATTTTGTGTCGACTGTTTATCATGCAGTAAACTAATATGTTTAACCTACGAAGATGAGTATCTTGTCCTTCTCTTCCGATAGGAATATTAATTTTATGGTAAAAATACAGCATGTATATTCACTAAGCAAATGACAATTTTGTTGTTTAGAAAAATTTCGCCAAAACTAAATTCTGTTACGGCCGATAGTAAAGCTGGCTGGTTCCTAGCTCAAAGGATTAGCATAGCTATCCAACGCGGCAACGCAGCCAGCATTATAGCCTCCTTGCCACAAGGAAATGGTTTCGTTTTTGAATAGGGTAGTCTTATTTTTTTATGTTGCATGTCTTAGTTTTAATTTTTCTTGTTTGTATTAATAAAGAGGCAGTCCATGCTGTCATCGAGAACGATAAGATAGTTTGACGATTTTCTTATACTTCTTGAGCAGCGCATTTAGAACCGTCAAGCTATTCTGAAATTCAAACTCGACGTCGAACACAGTGGTGATGTTGCCGTTAGTTTTGCTTGGTACAGCTTCTATACGTAGAAGTAACAACCCACGGGTGCTAACAAGCTTCGTGCATGACACGCGACGGTGTTGGTCGGTGACAGAACGGTCTAGTTAGAGTCATAATTTTCAATACAATATTTTTTTGGCCTGACAAGTTCCTAGTATGGTCCCAGAGTCCAGCCAGACCTTAGGTTATAGTGGTGGTTGTAGATAGTAAAGCCAGTGTTACCTGAGTTGCTGGCTTCGGCGACGAGGTCCTGTTCGGCCTCCTGGCTCGCAGTCGGAGCCTCCTCAGCCGCCGCCACTAGCAGGCAGCACAGCAGCACCCACTGGAGACAAATAAGAAATAAGTATAATGAGATTGTTGATTTTTGTTTTTATAGTGTTTTGTCACTATACAAACTTAATGATATTTTCACTTGTAAAAAGCAACCGTGACTCAAATCCACTATAAATTGGCTTTCTTCATCTTAATCGATTGTTAAAATATTTGTAAAAATATTTGCCTTCGGATATTGTGAGAGCAATCTCGCAACAGTGATGAGGGCACGCAGCTTACGCGTTAAAAAGCACTTGCAAAATTCAACAGGCTTGTTAATGTGACGGTGGCCGAGTGGTATAGGCATACGCCCGGATTGCGTAAGACACGGGGTTCAATTCCTCGTCTGTCACCGAGTCACGGTTGCTTTTTACAAGTGAAATTTATATAATTAGATCCTTTTTAAGGTACTCGCAACGCAGTGGTATCAGCGCTTTGGTAGTAGGTAATACCGAAGTTAAGCAACCTGGAGCTCTATTTTTGAATCACTCGCTTCAGGATGGCGAGTGATTTTCGTTCAAAGATTAATTAAAAGAATAAAAATAACTCGTTTTCGAACTATAATCACTCGTAATATTGACGCGAGTGATTCAAAAATAGAGCCCCTGCGGTGCGGTCGTGTTTGGATGAGTGACCATTCCGGCGATATGAGTGACGTATATCACGACGAGTATCTCCGTGCTTCGAAAGGCTGGTCCCGGCTAGTATCGGTTGATATCTTCTACTATATAAAAATAAGTCGTGTTTTCCTTCCTGACGCTATAACTCCAGAACGCACGAACCGATTTCCACGGTTTTGCATTCGTTGGAAAGGTCTCGGGCTCCGTGAGGTTTATAGCAAACAAAATTCCCATAAACCGGGGCCGGGGCGGGACGGGGCTGGGGGCGAAACGAAGTTCGCTGGAACCGCTAGTTTTATATAAATAAAAATTATTTGATTTATAAAATATATTAGATGTTTCAGTAAAAATACTAACGAGTTTAAGAACCTAATATTTATACTTGTTTGACAAATAAACTCTTCGAAATTCTCTCAATTTTTAACTAATCACGATGGTCTTTACTAGTATTATATTATCTGTGGTCTTAACTAACTAAAACAAGCTAGCTATTAGCTGCTATCAGCGACCTCCGCAGTCAGACACACGGTTAGTGGTGCACTCTCGACGACACGATTCTACAAACTAGATTAGCGATAGGGAGGGGACAGTATCGACAATTGAGGTGTCGATGTATCTGCCGTACGCGATTGAGACGTTCGATGATCGGGCGAATAAAAGAGGAATGCAGCATGAGATGCGACAAATATTGAAATTAAAAAATATTGATTACCAAAAAATATAAATAAGGAGTAACAATGTTTGGACAGTCTTATCTTAAGCTTACAGATTTGGAAGTAAAATGAACACATTCGTTCTAACAACGTTACAGAACGTCCAAAACTGATCTTCGTGATGACGCACATAGTCTAACCACGTCCTAAGAAAAATTTAATTTTGAGGCACAATGGCAGGCAACGTCGAATCTCTGTATAATCTTCAGGTAGCTACGTCATTGCGCCGCATCGTGTCAAATTTTTAAAGTTCTACCGCTATAATACATTTGTTTTATCGTTACTTGAACATAAGACACACACACATTTACAAGTACCCACACAAACAATTGAACAACGTCATCAGACGTTGTTTTCGGTTAGAGCTGCCACGTTTAGTAAACGTTTACTGACGTCAGCGACAAGTCATTATGCAATATTTTATTTACTATACGGCGATACGTGTATGGACGTTATCAAACTTTGTATGAAGAATTCATGCGCCACGAACTATAAGTTGACTATTGTGGTAGTACATGAACGTGTTAAAAGTTGCATGAATGTTGAGTACATAAGTACCTAGATAATTAAGATGAGATTCTGTTCAGTTGAGTGAAGAGATGTCCTACTCGTGTTATAAGAGGAAAGTCACGAAATATGTAGATGAATGGAAGAGCTGTAACTTTAAGGCCTCGCTCTCTTCGCAACTATCGAAAAATCATTTAAATAATTGTTTTAAAATAAGTGCGTACCTAAAACTCGTGTTATAAGAGGAAAGTCACGAAATATGTAGATGAATGGAAGAGCTGTAACTTTAAGGCCTCGCTCTCTTCGCAACTATGGAAACAGCATTTAAATAATTGTTTAAAAAATAAGTGCGTACCTAAATCTTTACCATTTACCAGCTATCTACATTTAAAAAAAAAACTATATTTAAACCTGACTACCTACTTATAATCTTAAATCTAAATAACCTCAAATTAACTTTATCTTGAATACACGGACACACGGGGATTAACTTTATCTTAACCTTAAAAACAATTAAACTTAACTTATACAAAACTTAATAACTAATGACGGCATCTCGTTTGCTTTATACCAGCCACTCCCACCAATTAAAAGCTTAAACCGGACATGAATCAAACTATCGATATCGATGCCCCATCACTTTATTGCAGGTCGTTTTTTCCCCCATTGTCTAGTGTTACGCCACAGCCTTATAATAGGATCGGATCGGAAATCGCACGGTTTTTACAACCTGGGAACATCGGAAGTCGTGGTGTCGCTCACACGACGATAAGTGAAGGTTTGCTGACCTCATTGGTAGCAGTCAAGAATTTATAGGAACTGCCCTCTTGACATACCTCTTTAGTAAGAAAAAGTTAAAAAAAACAAGTCGAATTCGCGAACTAAAGGGTTTCGTGCCTACTTAAACTGAATTAGAGGTCCACTTACTCAGCCGAGTAAACGATATTAATTGTTGATAGCAAAAATAACTATGTTTTTCGAAGTATGAAAGACAAAATATTTGCTGTTGTTGGAAATGTGCTTTATTCTCTCAACTGTTTTAAACCAATTTTCGTTGAAAGTATTTTTTTATATCTACAATGCGTATTTATTCAAAACTAGCGGTCCCAGCGAACTTTGTTTCGCCCCGGCCCCGTCCCGCCCCAGCCCCGGCCCCGTTGAACGGGATAAAAGGAATCTTATTTCCTTCTCCTGGTTCTAAGCTACCTCCCCACCGTTTCGCCCCGGCCCCATCCCACCCCAGCCCCAGCCCCGTCTAACGGGATAAAAAGTATCCTATGTCCTTTTCCCGGCTCTAAACTATCTCCCTGCCAATTTTCAGCTAAATCGGTTCAGCCGTTCTTGAGTTATAAGTGGTGTAACTAACACGACTTTCTTTTATATATTAGATGTTCATTTGCTAAGGTTAAAAAGTTAGAGCGGGCAACAAATAAGCGTTTAAGCGACTAGCAACATTAGATTTTTTACCACTGTGGTGTACAATTTAGGGCCGGTTTTGCAATCGGTAGTTAACTCTTTCAACTTTAACGAAATATAGTTACTACCAGCGGTTGAAAATTTACGATAGTGCGTACCATAAGTTGAGATAACTAGCGATCACGAAATTGACCCTTTGCACTCTGATTTAATCTACACTAATATTATAAAGAGGAAAACTTTGTTTGTTTGTTTGTTTGTTTGATTGTAATGAATAGGCTCATAAACTACTGGACCGATTTTAAAAATTCTTTCACCATTCGAAAGCTGCATTATCCACGAGTAATAAAGGCTATATTTAATTTTGAACAAAAATAGGGTTCCATAAGAAATTAGGGTTTTTCGGACACAAGGTGTAAAAAAGCAACCAAAAAAGTTACTTATTTTGCGTACCCTGCCTAAACTTTTAAAGATAGAACCATAAAATGTTCTAAGTAATTGTAGATCTTATAAATATCTATAAAAAAGGCCGCATTACACTATACCTATCTATGTCGAGTGAGGCACAATAACCATTTTTTTATTGAAAAATCTTGATTTTTTTTTGGACTACATTTAAACGCGTTTTTTTTACTCATGCTATTAATCCTTATCAAAATAAATTATTTCATCACTAATTACAGTTAATGTAGATAATATTTGGTCTTTAAATGATTAAAATTGGACGTTTGGTCAGAACTTCAGAAAGTTATAGCGAAATCACCCTGCATCTGGTGAATTAGCTCATATACCAAGAATACCCATGATCCCTACTGATTTGCCTATACCCTTCAAAAGGCTCCAATTTCCAGTAAAAATTTCTTTCGCACTCACGATAAACAAATCCCAGGGCCAAACATTCAAATTAGTAGGAATTGATTTACGAAAAGAATGTTTTACGCATGGGCAACTTTACGTTGCCCTATCACGGGTCGGGGCTCCCGAGCATCAGTATATTTTGTTACCAGAAAATAATTTAACGTCAAATGTTGTGTATAGAGAAGCTCTACAATAATAGCTTAAGTTTTCTATCCTAAAACAACGGGTTGCACTCCGGGACTTAACAACTAACATCCACAGAAAGAAAATCTGTTCAGCCTGCGGATAGTGACTGCTTCGTCGATGTTAGTGTCGGTGTCTGTAAATTGACCTGGGAATCATTTTGTTTGCTGACCGTGTCTCTCCTGGGTAGGCTTTTTGCAGCGGTAACTGACATCCACGCGGGCGGAGCCGCGGGCGACCGCTAGTCTTTTAAAAAGTACCTAAACAAAAAGTTTGAAAAAAAAATCAATATCTCAGAATATTTTCTTTATAGATTGGAAAATTATGACAAAGCTACGTTATTCATGGTCCTTAAACTTATCTTGCATGGATAAAAGACATGTTTACAAAAAATACTGTAGACTTAATTTTCCCCAAACAATTTTAACGTAAATACTAAATAATTTTACTAGTTTTTACAATAGTTACTTTGTTATCGTACCAAAATTGCTTATTTACCATGGAATTTAATTGACTGAATTTACTATTTTTTACTGGAACCGAACCTATGAAAAGGCAGCATGGTCCTAAGACTTTAGTCGGTTTCATAAGAAACGAAAATACAATAAAAAAAAAACTTAACTTATCTTGGCTGCCGCGAAAGCCGCCGCGCTATAGTATAGGTACTTACTTACTACTACAAAAGTTAATAAAAATGATTTGCGGGGTAGTTCAATAAACAAAGTTTGTCAGTTCGAAACTTTGCTTCGCAAATTATTGCTCATCTTGCTGTGTTCTCGCTTGTTTTGTTTTTTGTGTTTTAAGTAGACTTGGTAGTATTTTAAATGGTGAAAATGTGATCAAATTGTTTTACGGAAAATGAGGGAGAACTTTACTCGTGTGTGGTGAATCAAGGAGGTGGGTGGGCTTGAAGTTTCCTGCGCTTTTCAACAAAGGAGCACCATGATACTCAAGGTAAGAAAAATTTGCTTAGTTTTTTTACATATGGCTATCTATACATATGGATATGGCTATCTTTCAACAGAGATAGCCAGGTACGCAGGAATATATATAGTGCCCAGATGTAAATGCACTCTCTGTTCTTTCACTCAATAATTCAACTCGACGGCTCCGAAATGATCGATGAGAGATCAGGCGCAAGATCAACGGCTTAACGTGCTCCGAGGCATGGGGGTGCCATCACCACCAACTTCCTGACTCCGAACTGCTGTCTGTTTCCAAGTATTTTCAAGACGGAAAAACCGAAGAATTTTGTACTTGAACTTATGTATTTCTTACCTTGGATTTCTTGGCCGAAATTCGACGGGCGTGCCTTGGTAGTATAGTAATATGTTTAAAATCCATTTGTTGCTTCGGAAAACAACGCGTTATATCAGCAGATTGTATCACACTAAAATGAATTTTGATCATATTACGCGACTATTTCAGGCGAAAACAATCATGGATTACGAAAAACAATCCAGCCGTTTATTGAGTATGTACTACGGGTTGTGATTAACATTTGGTTTTGATTTGAGAATGATTTTGCGAACAAATTATTGTTGTATTTTTAGTGAACAATAATATTATTCTTACTCATGTGGCTTCTTATCAGGTTTTGACGTTATTTTCCAGTAATTTGACTTTACAAATCAATATAACAGTAATTGGTTATTTATTACTTACTAAAATGTAGTGTTTTAAAAGCGTCATGTAACAAGGAAATTAAATGCACCATGTAATATTAGTACTGTAATAAATGACATGACGTAAGTAACGTATACGTAAATACAACTCTAATAGCTTTAACTTTTTTTTAAAATATATCTACTTTCACCACTTCTAACTTCTAACTCAAGAACAGGTGGACTGGTTTGCGTGATTTTTACTTCTTTGGATTCATCTTTGCCCCGAATAGGACATAAGTAGTAGGGAAACGTAGGGACCGCTATAGGTAAACCGCTTCATTGTGACTTCGCCTGCGGGGCACAGGGGCGCGGGGGGAGGCGATAACGGGTCGCGCGGAAACACCCTCCCGCGCCGCTCACTAACCACGCTCTCGTCTCCCCCCACGCCCCTTTGCCCCGCAGGCGGAGCCTCAATTTCGCGGTCGACCTGTAGTACTTGTACACGTATTTACGAATAATGCTGTTCTCATGCGTTACCTAGCTCGACTTTATACCATTCAAAACGCCATTGACATAAACTACATACCTACTTAACTACCTGGTAAATAAAATGAAGATTTCTAAAGGGCTTTGGAATTTTCACTAAGGAGCGTGGCTCAATACGGTTTTAAATTTTTACGAAATGAAACCGTCAATCAAAATAAATCGAAAATATACTTAGGCAAAACTTTGTGAAAGGTCAGGTTTTCGAATTATTTTGAGATAAAAATAAAATTCAAGCGTCCTTAATTACAGCCTGGAGCTATTTTGGAATCACTCGCTTCAAGATTGAGTGATTCGTTCGAAAACGAGCTTTTTTCGTTGACTTTCAATTCATCGTCAAACGAAAATCACTCGTCATCTTAAAGCGAGTGATTCAAAAATGGGGCCCCTGTTTATGGCTATACGTGATGGTTTAGGACATTTTGTCATAGAATATTTTATTTGTAAAATATTTTTTTAAAGATGTTTTATTGATGGCCGCTATAGAGGTATAAATTAGCGGAGCGAAAAGTGAGCCAAAAGTAATACCTACGACGTCATTCCCAAAATGTTTATTTATAGCGTTTTTCTTTTACAAAGTTACTGTATCTATAGATCTATTGACTGTAACTCCGGAGCAAATTGTGATGTTTAGGAAGTTTCTTCATTCAAGCTGTGATCCAACTAAAAATACAACTTTTTGATTTTTATGGTTTAGAATGGTTATTTAACACTCACAGTGTCATATTTGAATTCTTTAAAGATGATAATATAAGAAACCAAAAATTGCGCACGGGCGGGACTCGAACGCATCTTTCTGGCTAACCCGTTTTTTATTTTTGCCAACATTTCACGCAAGCATAACCTTACGTAAGCCTGGCTTATTAAAGGCTTCCATTGTAAACAAAATGTTATTTTACGAGCATAATCGCATAGAAAGTGAGTTTATTGAACGCACGAGTCAACAGAGTAATATCGTTACTTTTCACGGAAGAAATTGTAAATGTACCAAGTAAGTTTATATCAACAGGGAAATTATGATAATTTCCGTATCTATACTATAATATTATAAAGCTGAAGAGTTTGTTTGTTTGTTTGTTTGAACGCGCTAATCTCCGAAACTACTGGTTCGAATTGAATAATTCTTTTTGTGTTGGATAGTCCAGTTATCGAGGAAGGCTATAGGCTATATAACATCACGCTACGACCAATAGGAGCAAAGATATAGTGGTAAATGTGTAAAAAACGGGAGAAAGAAGTCACTATTCCACGCGGACGAAGTCGCGGGCAAAAGCTAGTGGCTAGATAAGAATACCTGATGGCCGTTGTGGCAGAAAAGAACTAGATTGAGGACCCTTTGACCAAAGACGCAGCGTAGGACGTCCACCGACAAGGACAGACGACCTTAGAAAGATCGCAGGATCACACTGGATGCAGACCGCTTGTGATCGTTCGATGTGGAAAACCGTGGGGAAGACCAATGTTCAGCAGTGGACGTTTTTGGGCTGATAGTGATGATGATAAATAAATCATATTCTTTTATCTTTTTTTCATAGCGGTTTTCCACAGCGACTGGTTGCAAGCAGTCTGCACCCAGTGTGATCCTGCGATCTTTACAAGGTCGCCTTTCTATCTTGACAGCAGTACCATTACCATGAGTTTACGACGGTTTTTCTCGCTAGCGACTACGTAAAAAAAGTCTATGGAAAAACGCCCAGCGCCCCTAGCGGTCACTTGCAGAACTAAAATTTTCCATACAAAAGGTTACGTCGTCGCTAGCGAATAAAACCGACGTAAACTCATGGTAACGGTACAGATACCCTAAAGCGTCGATAGTAATATAATTGGTCGTAATTATCAATATTTTTATTAGATAAAAGTGAAAACAACCTTTATTCAATAAAGACTCAGTCAGAAAACACTTATATTTTCGTCGAGCATTGCCCTGACTAACCGCAGACTGGCTAGGAAACAGTGAAAGTAAGGTAGCACGAGATGACATTCTATATTGTTGCTCTGTGGTTTTACCTGACTTTGAAATGAGTGAATTAAAAATCTATTTCCTTGTCATCTGTGGTTTTGAACTTGTGGCGAGACATTCATGAACTTGTCGTTGTATTTTGTTAGACAAAATCTATTAGAACATTAAGAAGACACTCTGAAGGATTTTCTCCTAAAAGAGGGGTGAAAATGTTAAAAATTGATTGTTCATCCCAAGCAATACAGCGGTATAATTCTAAGGAACAGTTAAATTAATAAGGAATAAGGAGATCGCAATCTTAAAACGACCTCCCTTCGTAACGGTTACTCATAAAAAATTCGCCATACAAAATGGTCTTGGCTTAGAACTAAGGAATTTTCTTCCTTGTGCTACAAAGTACCAGACAACAATTATGACGGGGGCGTCTCCCATAAATACTTAAATAGATATAACATCCATGCATCAGGTACAAATGTTCGTGCTCATCAAATAAACATTTGACCTGGATTCGAACCCGCGACCGCCGGCATAGTAGTCAGAAGCGCTAACAGATTTCATGTTTATGAAATAATTTGGACTTACCGTTCCCCGCCTCGGGAACTGAAACAAAATAATAATAAAGTTAATAACATTTATCGAGAAAAAGAAAATAGAGGCAATCTTAGAAACTAATATTGACTTATAAACTATATTGATTAAACTATATTGTTACTTTCATGGTCAGATATGACATTACCATTCAATAATAAATAACATCAACGGGCTAACATTTTATACTATCGTAAGGGCTTGTTTCACAATCGAAAATGAAGCGTTTACCAACGCCGCGTTTACAAATATGGTGTAGATGTAATAGGGTGCCAGTTCCCCCACACACAGAGAGACGGCACGGTGGTTATTTTAGTGGGTAGGCCTCTCCCTCTGGAGAGGAGAGCCCCACATAATCCTCTACCTGGCCATATGGAGGGTATGCACTCAATGCATTTTTTCCACCTTAAAAAAAAGGGTGCTCGTAGCGCAATGGTAGCAGCGCTTTGGTAGTAATACCGAAGTTAAGCAACTTCTTAGGTGATTGGATGGGTGACCATTCCGACCATATAAGTGACGTATATCACGAGCACTGTGTGTTTGTGTACTTACATTAGGCTAAGTCTCTTTTGTAACTAACAAATTGATCCTTTGTTGGTCGAAATAAATTAATTTAATTGAATTGAAAGTGAAGATAGGTCCGCCAAAAATATTTTCATGTAAAACATCCAATCTTTCGGCCATGCCACATTATTTTGACGAAGGAGTAAGATTTTGATGAAGTACTTAAAAGTAGGTTTTGCGGGGTAAGTTAGAGTAGGGTTCTACATGAGATCGCATAACTTTTTGAAACTGAAAGTCATAAAAAAGTGAAGTTAGCCTGTAAGCATCCCACTGCTGGGCAAAGGCCTTACCTCAAGTAAGGTAAGGTAGTATGAGCCATACTCCACCACGCGGGCTCAGTGCGGATTGGCGGAGGGGATTGACTGAAAGTCATACGATCTCTAAAGTCCATTCATCTTTGCTAGTCCAACATTGTAAACAATCTTGACATTCCTTTTTAACGAAAATATTCTTTTTAAAACAAGATGAACACAAAATTTACAACATACATAACTAATTCATCGTTCAACCCACACTGAGATCTTTTCAAATTAAATAGTAAAATTATTTTATTTGCTAATATTATTTTAAAAGTTACAAAAAGATTGTTTACATTGTTGGACTAGCAAAGATGAATGGAGTTTATTTCACCCTGTATAGTGCCCAAAAAAGTGCCAAAAAAGTGCCCAATACTATTGTGCCCAAAAAAGTATTTACGCAACCGCGTAACATGTACACAAAAGGTGTGTTTTGTGTGTGTTTCGGCCGCGACGCCAAACCGGTATAACCGTGAAATCTCAACTTTCCTTTTCGATATCCTTGTGGCTTGGCATCTTTGTTTAAGTGTGACTGATCGGGTTATTGTGTTGTAAGGCTCACGTTTGATGATCATTCTTTAATACAGGGTGTTACGAGGTGTTGTGTAATCAAATGTTGGTGGTAAACATAAAAATACTGGTTAAATTTTCATAAAAATCTTTGTATGTTTATCTACTAGTATAGGTATAGTATATGTGTATATTTTTTTTATTAACCGAGATAAAATCTACTATACAAAAATAAGACGGGTTTTCCTTCCTGACGCTATAACTCCAGAACGCACTAACCGATTTCCACGAATTTGCATTCGTTGGAAAGGTCTCGGGCTCCGTGAGATTTATAGCAAAGAAAAATCCCATAAAACAGGGCCGGGGCGGGATGGGGCTGCGGGCGGAACGAAGTTCGCTGGGACCTCTAGTTATCTATACAAAAATTATTAAACGAAAATCGGTTCATCCGTTTGGGAGCTACGATACCACAGACAGAGAAGTTAAACTTATAACACCACTCTGCCACAATCATATATTATTATACATAACTAAATTCGTTGCAAATGACAGGGTGCGTATTGCGATGCAGTTTTGACAGTTAAACAGCTCTGCTTTACTGACAAATTAATTATCAATTCTTATTACAATTTCGCATTCTTACACAATTCTTACAAATTAAATTATTCTTATTACAAGTTGAAATAGTTTTAATTATTTTTTTTCAATATTTTTTTAAAGTCTTAATAATTGTAATTTACATCTTGTTATTAATTAATTACATTAATATTATGCTTCTAACTGTAAATAAAATAAATTAATAAATTGTTTAAAAAAAATAACAATATAAATATTAGTATTAAAACCGTTGTAGCATTATTATAATATTGATAATATTCGTTTACATTTAGTGGGAATTGAACTGCCTCGGAATTGAACGGATTAAGTTGGATTGCAATACACCCCCATACAATACTCCCTTACAAGGGTGCTCACTAATTTCAAGCCACCCTGTATATTTTTTAAGACGGCGAACGTTTCCGACTCTTTTTATGATTTGATGTAGGTATGTCCCTACTTGTATTTAAATTATATACGACATTGTTTTTTGAACACGACTACTCTCTACAATCATCCATCACCATAATATTACGTAAACAAATAATCATACACTCTATGGTAGCGTAGCTATGGTACTTATCATTTTATTTAAGCCTTTCTACAGATCATCTTTTTAGAGTAGGCGTGTCTATGGAATGAAATTATTCTCTAAATACACCTTAAATCCGTCTATTGCACAACTAAAAGTTAAACATACTCCAATCATAGTTTTCGTCATCCCGTTTTTACCGACCTTTATCGTGATTGTGAACATACCCTCGCTTTCTCTGAAGGAATGCTGTCTGACAGCTCTGACTATGACGTCATATCCTTGTTTGTGAGAAACTACCGGAACTAGCCTAAACTATGTTGCAGGAATTAATATATTCTCAAATTATGACCTTTGAAAATGTTAAAGTGATTTATGATTAAAAAATCGACTATTTAATTAGTCTTAGATCCGTTAAAGTAAAGTAAAGTTAGCCTGTAAACATCCCACTGTTGGGCAAAGCCTTACCTCAGGTATGAGGTAGTATGAGCCATACTCCACCACGCGGGCTCAGTGCGGATTGGCGGAGGGGTGTTTGCAAGGCAAGCGACCAACCTTGCTGTCGGATTTTATCAAGCCGCCCCTACGGGCGGCCTCCGACTAGGCTTAACCGACTCCGACTAATATCAACCGTACTATCCGAGACCAACTGCTAAACGTGCCTTCGAAGCATAGAGAGAGATCTTCGTGATATACGTCACTTATATGGTCGAAATGGTCACCCATCCAAACACGACCGCGCCTTCAGTTGCTTAACTACGGTATCACTCAACCAAAGCGCTACCACGCGTACCTTAGATCTGTTTACTACAGAATATTTTATTATGACGTTACGTTACTAAGTATGTACTTGGAATTGATTTCAAGAGTCCGTTAGCCTATATGATTTTAATTTTAAAATAACCTATCCGCATACTATTTCTTACAGACAGCAAGACCGACGGTAAAATCTAACAATTAGTTAGGTACAAAACAAAATCTACCCATTCATGAAATAGAAAACGTAAAAAGAGCTTAGAGCTTTCTTCGTGAATGGCATTCACTTCTTGTCAAAAGGTCGTCGACCGCTTCTCACCGCGTCTTATCAAATTGAAGACGAGTTTAGAATGTTTAGAATGAGATGTGAGGTCGAGTAGAAGGTCATTGTCTTATGCACAAACAATTTAATCGTGAATGGAGAATATTTTTGATGCAAATACAAAGCTATACGATGGCAAAGAGCTTTAATTTGTAACATTTTGCTTTAAAAAATTGCAACAAGTATTTAGTTTGGTGCATCTTTTTTATTGACAAAATCTTTGTTAGTTAATTTTTAATTTGTATCCGTTTATTAGACCCAATAAACAATTATATAGGAACACATATGTTAACCTTTTAATTTTATTATGGATAGAAAAATAAGTGTTTATTTAATTAACGTTTTAGTTTATGATTTTCGCACCACCAAAGAAAGTGTTTATTTTTGGTACAAATTGATGTACCTATGTAATCACATTCAAACTTATAAATAAGTATTTTTACCTTGTAATTAAACATTGAACTACTATTACTAGCGTATGGAACTGACATCACGAACAAATTTTGTGCTCCATGAATTGATGACACGGTCATCAACTCGTAGTACAAATCTTAATTCGAAATACAAATTATCAAAGAAAACGTCACAATCTGGTCGTCGTTTTAGTAACACATTTTTTTCTTGGCATAGCTTCTCTATACGTTGTAGTAGTATTATATTATCTGTGGTTGTAGTAACAACTCACTGTAAATAAAATACACATATTTTATTTAAAATCTTATAATTTTATTTTCTTTATTAATAATAATAACAAACAAGAAAAAAAATAAAAGTAAGACATGCAACATAAAAAAATAAGACTACCCTATTCAAAAACGAAACCATTTCCTTGTGGCAAGGAGGCTATAATGCTGACTGCGTTGCCGCGTTGGATAGCTATGCTCTATAGTCTCCTTGTTACAATATTACAAATTGGTTTTGTGATTGTCTAACATTAAACAAACTATTGATTCATAATGTTTATGGTCTAGTATATAAAAAAATCTCTTAAATCATGATTACCTCTCTGCATGACCCAAAGTTTTGACTGGCAGAGAATGCTTTTAGCATAAAAGTCCACCTTTGTACATCATGATTTGTGCAATAAAGTCTTTAAATAAAAAAAATACCACAATTGAATGACTTTCCAAATGACAGCTATTTCTTCAATTGTCTAAACATAAAGGCGTTGATATAAGTTTATGGGGTCATTATTTCAAGCGGTAACCATTACTTTTATTGTTTCTTTATTTTGTTGTGTGTTTAGTTTGATAACATGCACTTAATTTTATGTCTATGTGTGTAATACGGTATTTCACACATTTTCTATTATGTTATTTTATGTCATTCGCCATTTAATTTTACTGCATACGGTATAATTTTGTTTGCTAGCAGGTAAAGCTCAGTGAGTTGTTATTACTACGTATAGAGAAGCCATGCCAAAGCAAAAAAAAATGTGTCGCAAATACGACGACAAGATTATGACGTAGGTATTCCTCGAAATTTTTATTTCGACTATGAAACCGTTTGTATGAGTTGATGATAAGTGGCGTCAATTTATGGAGCCCGAAATAATAATAATATAATAATATGCGCCAGACAACACACCAATTGTCTGGTTTCGTGGTAAGGAATTTTCTTCCTTGTGTTACGAAGTACCAGACAACGATTATGACGGGGGCGTATCCCATAAATACTTAAATACATATAACATCCATGACTTAGGTACAAATGTTCGTGCTCATCACACAAACATTTGCCCCCTGCGGGATTCGAACCCGCGACGGCCGGCGTAATAGTCAGGATACCAATACACCAAACGCGTCGTCATACTCGTACGTGGTATTAGTTCAAACGATAGAACTGATCGAGACGAAATGACAAAAATATGTCATTTCATTTGCTTCAGATCGCTGCCGGGTACCTAATTGGTTTCTTTTGTAAGTATTTACTTAGTTTTCACTTATACGTTGTAATTATTGCTATAAAATTGTAATGAATCAAATGAATCACACCTATCTAATGCCGGCATTTACTCCACCGACAAGAGTGAAACTCTTAAGTTTAAGAAGAATCTACTGCCGGATATATTTAATAAACTTGTCAAATGTCATAAACATTTAACAACCTTATCTTAAGTTATTAATTAAAATACCAGCGAAAGTAGTTTTTAGATACTTTGGATATTAAACAGCGATTTAACTTAACTTAGGATTCGTTTACATATCGGCCTCCCGAAGACAGAGAAGCATTTTGGACAATAGAATAGTAAGAATCATTTTATTTGCATAATAAAATAATTTGAACCACTATAATTTTTAAAGTTACGGTCTATTTAATTTAATTTCAAGTATTTCAGTTAAGTTTCGGATAAGTTAAAGTTAAGGTGCTTGACGGTTAGGTTTAGGTTAAAGTTAAAGGGTTAAATTAGAGCTATAGATGAAAAATACTTCTGAATCAGCTAGTCCTAGTATTCATCTAATACAGAAAACAAACTCAGGCATGTTCACAGTGACCAAAAAGTACACTAACACAGAATAATCATACCTTGATAACTTAAGGTCACCTTGTTTTAAGTGATAATATTTAAAGGGCCGATTTAGCACAATCACAATAAATTAATCATTTTTTGTAGAAAACACTTTGGGGTTTTATTCGCTAGTTTTTGAGAAAATTGGAGACTAAGGTAATTATTTTTTTATTCATTAAGGTTAAGCTTACAGAAAAAAAAGGTTTGGGCATTGAATTGAGTGAGGCGAAGCCTATGAAGTAGATAACTTTTTAAATTGTCAGGGTGCTGTTTTAAAAAAAATGTTTGCTAAAGAAAATAATAAAAATGAAATCTCGATTTTCCAAAAAATAATAAAAGTGTTTTCTGTTTCTATGTATGTATACATCATATGTATACAAAAAAACTGTTAAAATATTATTACTTAAAACGATTTGACTCTATATAAAAACCACGGAACATACATTCCGGTGATTTGGAAAGCCCTAGTGATGTTCTACCTCTGGTCTTTGACTTGACATTATTTTTTGGACACCCTGTATATGTTTCACTATGATAAAATCAAGAAATTATCATCATCATCATCATTATCAGCCGAAGGACGTCCACTGCTGAACATAGGCCTCCCCTATGGCTTTCCACAACGATCGGTTGTGAGCGGTCTGCATCCAGTGCGATCCTGCGATCTTTACAAGGTCGTCTGTCCATCTTGTCGGTGGACGTCCTACGCTCAAAATCAAGAAATCAAGAAAAATAAGAAATGATTCGTATATATCCCAAAGGCCATTACATCGCGGCGATCGAGTGGGTGCTTTCACACACGAAAGTAATACTGGTCCCGTTGGCAAAGAGTAACGACTTGTAGAACAGTCAGTTGGTTGATATGTTGCGAATATTTACAACACGAATATAATAATACAAATAGTGATTTAGTACCTTTGAATTATTATTTTTTTCTCTTGTGGCCAAGACACACTTTGGGTCGCTGCGCCAAAGGAGTAGTAGTAGTACTTTTGATAGTAAGTATATTAGGTAAATCAGATATATACAATCGCCTGGTAAATGAGTGATAAACTAACGATGCAGCCTGTGATGGATTATAAGTTTTTTTTTATTTACCTTACTTGGTAATTTTAAGTCTTGGTTTCGATCAGATCTATCTATTGTAAGATTAGATTTAGTGTATCGTTAAACTAGCGATCCGGACGGTTCATTTAAGTCCTATTCAGGTCAAAGACAAATCCAACAAAGTAAAAATCATGAAAATCGGTTCAGCCGTTCTCGAGATATAGTAGTGTAACTAACACGACTTTCTTTTAAGTAGATATCCTCTTTGTGTATAACTTGAATTCCTTTCAACTACTTGAAACTGGTCAATAAATAAGTAAACCGGACTTGATGTTAATTCGAGTTCAAATTGGTTCTAGGTATTGAAAGTTCATTTAACAAATTAAGCGTATAAAGTTCACAGTTGCCACATTACTTGATTGCGTTGACATTTCATACAAAATACCTTAACATTTCAGATAAATTTCGCAATCACCATAAACTTGCTGACCTTACATACTTTATTAACAGATGAATCTCACGCATACTCAATAAGTCCTCAAAAGGATAAAGTTTTTATATTTTAAGATAACAATCTTATTGTAAGTAATAAAGTATATGCAAGTTAAGATGTTGTCTTGAAAACGCGAATTCTCCTCGAATTGTGTGTTCAAAAGGCTGTCACGTAAAAAGACATCTACATAATACTTATTATAAGGCTTAAGACTATGTTTGTTTGAATGCGATAATCTCAGGAACTACAGGACTGATTTAAAAAAATCCGCTTGAGTTAGATAGCTCATATAGCGGAAAAGGCTAAAGGCTATAAAACATTACGCTACGATGGAACGATGGAAGGGTAGGGAGTAAAATGAAAACGCGCAGACGTAGTCACGGGGTTTCAATCCCCCGTATTGGTATTGGATCAAAATAATGACTTAATTTTATGAAAAACTAAAATATTACCTATTAAATAATAACAGTTTCAAATAAAAAATTTAAACAATCTTTAACTGTAATTTTAAACTTCTAGAATATTTGCAACAAATATCTTAGAAGTAGTAGGTCACACCAGTTTTCCCATTATTATGAAATACCAGAGGTTACATAACAAAACACTCGTAAATTCACACCATGTAGTAGGTATGTTGTGGTAATTCACATTTTGACACACTTTTAATTTTCATAAACGGTGTCAATGGCTGGCAGTAAACAAATAAGACTTTGTAATGGTGGCAATACAATGATATGTGATTTTAGTTAATTACTTATTTTACTATGTCGCTTGAAAACTTATTTTACAAAGTTCCTGTAAAGCCATTAATTATGTACGAGTAACATGAAACATTTTTCTTAGCCCTTGTTTCAGAATGTCTGAATAAGCTCTCATTCGCGTTATCTTACTACTACTTCATGCGAAATGACGTGCTATATATTTTTTATTCCTTCATTATGGCTAGTTTTTTTTAACCTATATCATACCACTGCTGGGCAAAGGTCTCCCCCAAGCTCTTCCACTTATCTCTATGCATGGTCAACGACTCCCAATGACTCGCTAATTTATTTTATTTATTTTTATTTTATTCAGGACAATAAACAATTGTACAATTATGATTACAGGATATTTTACATTAACATTACTTATTGTACAACCAGCACCATTATCCCATTCTTACAAGTAAAAATGTTGCCTCTAATTCTATACTAACCTATTGAGTTAAATAGACAGAAATTTCACTTTTGTCATTTACACAATTATTTGTCACCAATTTAATGTTTTTGGGGCATATTTAATATTTGATTTGGTATATTTAAATATAAATAAATAAATAAATATGCGCCAGACAACACACCAATTGTCTGGTTTCGTGGTGAGGAATTTTCTTCCTTGTATTACGAAGTCCCAGGCAACGATTATGACGGGGGCGTCTCCCATAAATACTTAAATACATATAACATCCATGACTTATGTACAAATGATCGTGCTCATCACACAAACATTTGCCCCTTGCGGGATTCGAACCCGCGACGGCCGGCATAATAGTCAGGAGCGCTAACCAATACACCAAACGCGTCGTCGTTGTCGTATTTAATCAATTAAAAAACTGTTTTTGATCGGTATTCTATTGGAATTGTATAATGTTTGACTATGATGTTGCATTCAGTTTATTAATACAATTTTTTCTGATTAAAGTAACCAAAAAATCATAATTTAAATTATATTTTATCATACTTAAAATTATCATATTAATAAATTAAATTAACTTTAGGCATAAAACTCAACACCGCGCACCTCCATACTCTATGGGCGGGTCATCTCATCTCCGCAACTTTCCCCGCTTTCTACCACTTGTTTCGGATGCTCTTGCGCAACCGTACTTCAATGTTTATCCTTCTTGTGTAATGATAACGAAGGACGCCTACTTACAAAACTGGCTTTGTTCACGGATGTCAGGTGACATGGTATTTTTATTTTATTTATTTAATCATTTGTTTCAGGCAACAAAGGCCCATACAATATATACCTTAAAGACTAACATAAATATTTAAATAATAACACAAAAAACATTCAAATAATACACTATTTTGTCGGCGTAGTGTTCCGCAACTTGGTGTCAGGTAGTCCACGAAACCGACGATATACATTTAGACGATATATATTTTGACAGGTGATATGCGGTTGGGATAATGAGTTGTCATATATTACTACCTATAGTTATTTTTAACTGTATAAAAATAAGTCGGGTTTTCCTCCCTGACGCTATAACTCCAGAACGCACGAACCAATTTCCACGGTTTTGCATTCGTTGGAAAGGTCTCGGGCTCCGTGAGGTTTATAGCAAAGAAAATTCCCATAAAACGGGGCCGGGGCGGGACGGGGCTGGGGGCAAAACGAAGTTCGCTGAGACCGCTATTAGCTCAAAATATATATTCCTATGGAAACAAATATTATGATTTTGCCACATTGTTTGTTAACATAATAATGGCCTATTTTACCATCGACAAAGGAGCACTAACCGTCGTCACCTCGTATGAAGGAGTGGTCAGATAAAGCTAACTAAGAACTGATTCTAACATTGTTAATAAAGATTAAAAATAAATAAATATGCGCCAGACAACACACCAGTTGTCTGTTTTCTTGGTAAGGAATTTTCTTCCTTGTGTTACGAAGTACCAGACAACGATTATAAAAAAAGTTTGTGTTAGGTTTTGCACGTCATTTCGTATGAAGTTATGGGTTAGACAGAACTTATTGACTGTTAGTTTAGTGTCAATAGCAAACCCTTTGCAGAAATATATTAGATAATTTTCATTGGATGAACTCTGTGGTCATGTACCTACTCGTAACGTTGCCGATATTATCTGTGTTACGATGTTATCTGCAGAGTGTAACAAAGTAAAGCGAAGCCGAATACTACAATTCTACTTGATCCATGGAATTGGTATATTTTGGTTTGCCTCAAATGGGGTAGTTCCTTAGTTCTGATTTTAAAGTGTGCGAGTGAAGGCCGCTTTTATGGTACGATTTCCATGGATTATCATGAACAAATCTTACCTATATTTTTTTTCTTGTGAACTTTTTTTGGCGGTTTTTGCTTCTGAACAATATTGATATTGGCCAAAGTAGTTTCATTTTAGAAGTAAAATGTTTTATTTGCAAGAATACAGTAGTCAGTAATCAAATACATCAGTCATTCATGAACTTACGACTGTATTATCTAAGTTTTTGAGATTATAATTCAGCCGTACAAACAATGCTGATTTGAAGGTCTACATTTTGACCGAAAATTAACTAACTTCCCAACTTTTAAAATCCTAAAACTGAAAACTTTAAATGAGTATCCTTTGGGTGGCTAAACTTTAGATAGAGCAATATGCATAACGTTAGCTGTCAACTTTTTTAAAATGTTTGATGAATCCATTATTTGAAAGAAACAAAAAATAAACAAATGGTGGTTAGCTTAAACGAGCTTTAACTTTATCTCTGAGACATTTGGAATTTATTAATGGTTTTCAAACTTCTTTATCTCTTTGTTTTTCTATAATATCCCCGAGTCTTTATGAATGAACCGCCTTCGCAACAAACGATCTTTCTACCAACAGAGTTAAGTAAATGTTAGCACAAAAGCCATTTGGTTAAAAGCAAAATGCGGTATTCAGGTGCAAATGAGCCGGTCTAGAAATTAGAAAGCGCTAACTCGGAAGTTTTTTGCGTAATACACGCTAAACGTATGTGTGACCTCTATAGGTGACACAGGGAAATATTGAAAACTAGCTTTTGCCTGCGACTTCGTCCGCGTGGAATAGTGGCTTCTTTCTCCCGTTTTTTACACATTTACCACTATATCTTTGCTCGTAGCGTGATGTTACATAGCCTATAGCCTTCCTCGATAACTGGACTATCCAACACAAAAAGAATTATTCAATTTGAACCAGTAGTTTCGGAGATTAGCGCGTTCAAACAAACAAACAAACAAACTCTTCAGCTTTATAATATTAGTAAAGATACCAGCTAAGTGCGAGTCGGACTTGCGCACGAAGGGTTCCATACCATTCACTTGGTAAATAATTGATATCGAGTAAAAAGGTATTATGACAGATATTTTACTATCCATTGGTGTTCGTAATTGCTTTGCCTCGTTGCAGCTCGAAGCGGTCTACCCAAAAGGTCCCGGGTTCAAATCCTGGGTAGGACCATTTCTGAGTATTTCTGTTATAAGAGTGAAGGAACAGAGAGTGCACTTGGGTATTGCGCAAACATCTGAGAATTAAATATCTCCTACCTAACCTATCTCTGTTGAGAGGGGCCGCCATTACCGAAAATCGGTTATTAATTACTTAAATGGTAAGTTAGTGATATAACGTGATGTTCACTGCTAATTCTGTTAGATTTGATCCAACTTATTTCGACAATAACATCTCGCAGTTATTATCATAGATCTGAGCCAAAAACTGTGTCAATGTTCTAGCGTGCGCAAAAAGTAAAAGTCAACGGATTCAAAACACGGTATTGTTTGAATTTCTCACATTATTGTGCCGAATAACACGCCGGCGGGTCTGGGTCTTGGTTGAAAGTTTGAACGACGTATCGCACATTAGAACTAACTATTTTTAGGCAGCATTTCTAACCTGCAGCTTCTTCTTCTTATTTGCCTGCTCCCTTTACATGGGTACCCGCAGCCCCCACCAGCACACTTCTTTATATTTTTTTATTTAGTTCAGGCAGTAGATTACAAATTATACACGACTTTAGATAGTATATTATGAGCTAACGTATTGGTATAGGGTATAAAAAAAGTAGGTACGAGCCAAACTTTAGATGGTTAAGAGTTACAGGAAAAATATAATTACAAAAATTCTGGAAAAAGTGTTTTTTAAAACTATTTTTATCGTAGTTTTGCATTTAAAGGAGTAATTTTGCTAAAAGGGGTCTCTTCCTATATATATCTATACCAAAATAACAAACAAATTTGCCTTTACTATTCATATCTATCTATATTATAAATATAAAAGAAAGTCGTGTTAGTTACTCCACTTATAACTCAAGAACGGCTGAACCGATTTAGCTGAATATTGGCAGGGAGGTAGTTTAGAGCCAGGAGAAGGACATAGGATACTTTTTATACCATTAGACGGGGCCGGGGCTGGGGTGGGATGGGGCCGGGTCGAAACGGCGGGGAGGTAGCTTAGAACCCGGAGAAGGACATAGGATCCTTTTTATCCTGTTCAACGGGGCCGGAGCTGGGGCGGGACGGGGACGAGGCGAAACAAAGTTCGCTGGGACCGCTACTATATCATATACTTCGATGCAAGATTTGCTAAATAGAGTTAGATCGTAAACTGACCGCATCGAATCAGAATACGATAAATCACATTGACTCCAGATATCTAGAACATTTCCTAGAATATTCGGAGCAGTGCTACTGTGTTTTAAGAGCAGGTGCATTTTGGCAAAACATTGAGATTTACATAATATCGAATAATTCTGATTGCAAAATACCACCGTCCACCGCTGAACATAGGCCTCCCCCACGGCTTTCCACAACGACTGGTTGTGAGCGGTCTGCATCCAGTGCGATCCTGTGATCTTTACAAGGTTATCTGTCCATCTTGTCGAAGGACGTCCTACGCTGCGCCTTTGGTCGAAGGGTCTCCAATCTAGGACTTTTCTGCCCCAACGGCCATCAGTTCTACGCGCTATGTGCCCTGCCCACTGCCACTTGAGCTTACTGATTCGTAGGGCTATGTCCGTTACCTTAGTTCTTCTACGTATCTCCTCGTTTCTGATTCGATCTCGTAGAGAAACACCGAGCATAGCCCTCTCCATCGCTCGTTGTGTGATTTTGAAGATGTGTGCAAAATACTAGTGTTCTTTTTTTATTTGAAATGTGTTCGCTCTTGTCTTCAAACTAGACCGTAGCATAGACAGAGACAACGATGGAGCGAGCTCATCCAGAAGAAGCCTGTTCACTCTGACTTTAAAAATTATAGGGTTATAATCAATGGAAACCCTGATTCGGGTAGAGACTTATATAGAGCATTGGGTTGATTTTTATTACTATATTGCTCTAGATAACTAACGATCTGAATATGAATAAGATATTTTTCGATTGTCTTCCTTGGTGTTCCGAGTTCCATTTTTTCTTTGCATGGCGAATATCTGTTAACAATCTTAACATTCCTTTTTAAAATAATGTAGTAGTAATGTAATTTTTAGAAGCGAGTATTTTTTTTTAATTCCTTTTTAATTTTAAAATAACATAAACACAACCGATCACAACTGGTCGCTGTGGAAATCCATGGGGGAGGCCTATGTTCAGCAGTGGACGTCCTTTGGCTGATAATGATGATGATGATGATGATAAACACAAATTTCACTAACCTGAGTAATTCATCTTTAAACACCTTTAATTACCTATACTGATCTTTTTAATAAGAAAAAATAGTAATTTTATTTTCTGACATTGGAGAATTAAATGTATGTATATGAGGTGTATATTTGTTAATTGGTCGCGTTCGTTACTTTAGTCTTATTTCAATTTTTGGAATAAAGGCGTAGAAATTATTACTTGGTTTAAAGATAGTACTAGATTCAATCCGTCAAACCCCAAACGACAACATTTGGGACAAGTAACAATTGATTTTCTATTCTATTGTTTGGAATCTCGTTGCTTGACTAAACCAAGTTTTAAGTTATAACTTAATGCTGACCAACTCAGGAACTTGAATTACTTGTCATTTGACAATAGAACAGTAATTTATAGTCGTTTAACTTTCCAATAGTAAAGCTATCATTGAAATAAACGGCCTTAATGGTGGGAATAGGCATCAATAGTGTAGTACTATTATATATTCTGTGTCCATGGGACAATTTGGAAACTTATATCATTGGTTTCAATCTAACAAACGTCTCTCGGTTTCTTTTAGCGATCTAAGAATAAACATACAACGTTTTTATCACAAAACTAATAATTCCCCGTGTCTTTATCCGTACAAATGTTGGGTTTCTCATTTCATCCCTATGCATATGTCGGGGTGTCTAATACTAACTTAAACCGCATTTTCACTTCCTTATTAGGGAGATGATGAAGATGTAGTAGTCACGTTATTTTGAAGCAGGTTTGTTTATAAACTTTGCTCTTTGGCCATCGAACCCGGGACCTCTGAGCGGTGGACGCCTTGAAACACATGCATGCTTAGCCACTACACAAAACGTTGATAACTTACTTAATACACTACACCACAGAATATATAATAGTACTCCTACACCACAGAGGTCGTCAAATTTATTTATTTTTATTTATTTTAAAACTTTTTTGCACAAATAAAAGTGTACAAAATTAAATGAGGGCTAACGCGTATGAATTCGCCGCTAGAAGCGCTTGTGTAGCGTGAGGTTTCCGAAATGTCAATGTCACTGTTTGTGGGTTAGATGTGCGGGTTAATTTCTATTAAGATTAAAGTTTCGAATATTTATCAATAATTTCCATTAAATATAGCAAATACTAGTTACGGATTAATAAATGAGAGTATTTTAAAAGGGGGACTAAGAAATTAAATGTTAAATCTTTAATAACTTGTGTACTTACTTCTCTTTTTCTAACAAAGCTGGACTGCGGCATGCCCGATGTATTGTTATATTAAGATTTAATGGCAAACTTGATTTTATCTCTCCATCATGACAATTTACACATCATAAAAGCTATATTCTGGACCTCACGCGACAGTGGCGCCAACTAGTGAGCACGAAAACGGTAGCCCTCATTGCTGCATAGAGTCAACAACCAGCCATCAATTTAACGCAATGACATACAACCTTCATAGCGTGATGACATTTCACCACAGACGAGGTTGCCACAGAGTATACAAACAACTCGACATCCGCTACAAAACCAGTTTCCGGCTGTTTTCAATGAGAGGAAGATGTCTATTGAAGTTCTAAATGGTTCCCTTGAATTGGGTTGACGTTGTATGGGAAAAGTTTGGAGTACCTATGGTGAAAAAAAAATTAAAAAAAAACGTTGTAGCCGTTGAGAGAAGGATACATGTGAACAACTTTTAAACACGAATATTTGTACCCAAGTCATGGATGTATATGTATTTAGGTATATATGGGAGACGCCCCCGTCATAATCGTAACACAAAGAAGAAAATTCCTTACCACGATTCCAGACAATTGGTGTGTTGTCTGGCACATATTTATTTATTTAACTTTGAAACTAGGATTAAGCACAGATGAATAATATATGGGATTAAGAGGGTTTCTCAGGCTGTTGTCGGTGAAGTTTTTTCCAAAACTCTAAATTAGGGAATAGAGTATGGTGGTTTCTCTCTTGCCTTCTACCCGTAGGAGGGTTTTCTGTCTCTGAATGCCCAGTTAATTTAATGGCACTGGGCTATCAGATTTAGGTATTGCTACTAAAACATCAGAGGGATAATTGTGTAAAGCAATCGTATTCATTTGACAGTTCAAAACGTACGATATGATCTGTCAAACCTTTTGTTCTTTGCTGATTGACAGATCATATAGTACGTTTTGAACTGTCAAATGAATACGATTGATTTACACAATTCCATATCAGATTATATCCTAAAAACAAGTAAAATAATTGTATCGCTAAGCGTAGATTTATTAAATTTCGTCACACCTCAGCAACTCAACATATAAAAACAACCATTTCCTTTCTTCTACACACTCGTAATAAGTAATAACAATAAATTGTAACTCCAAACTATTTATCAATAGTTTCACTACCGGTGATATGGCCTGAGGCATTAAATACTTGGTCAGATTAAGATTAGAATCGCATACTATTATAGTTACAAGTGAATGGTCTTTGAACCTGTCTTAAAACATGCATGGATAGTTTTCATTACATTACATCATGTAACTTTCACTCAGTAATTGATACTGATAGCATGAGAAATATTTGTGTGCTTTGGACGTACGTAAAATTTTTATAGCTTTTATCTTTGACTGGCGATTTCCTCGGACTTAACAAAAATGGCGTACTGTTTATAAAAATTTTTTCCTTGCTTAAAGTACTTTAATAAATTAATAAATACCATTTCTTTTACAAAAGGTTGACTTAACACCTTAACATGAATGTTAATAAAGTCGTTTTCAAATAATGGCTTGATCAAAAAAACTAGTGATTAATAATTAGTTTTTTGATGAAAAAACATACACTATAACATATTTTTTAAACGTAAGAATTATTGTAAGAAGTACCTATGACAGTTTTGGGACCAATGCAAATATAGGTAAATATTTAAATACATACATTACCTTATATTGAGTATAACGTAAATTCCAAAAGTCAGTATTTTTAATTAATTTTGAAAGTTCCCTCTTGTCTCCAGACTAAACCAGGAGCCCCATTTCTGAATCATTCGCCTCAATATAGCGAGTGATTTTCCTTGGTAAATGTTTCGTATTCATTAAAAAACCGGATAAAATCCAAACAAGTATGATTTCAAAAAAGTATAACTCGATTTTGTAAGTTACTTGCGTCAATATTTAACGTGATTTCACTCGTAATATAGACTCAAGTGATTCAAAAATAGAGCTCCAGACGCGGCATTGACAGGCTGTTAAAAAATATCTTAAAGCTTTTTAAATCTGTTGTGTAGCATAATAAATTAACCTAAAAAAATCAATTTAAACGTATTTCCGTACAAGAGACATCAACGCGTCAGTCATTCACTTTAAAACCGCATAATTATTCATATACTGTGTTCATACACCATAATCACAGTGTGCTGTACGGATAACGATGCGGTTTGAATAAATAAACAATTGCGTGCACGCTCTGTGACCTTGGTAATGCCGTCTTGGTCTGGTGGTTTGGTAACAAACTGATGGTCCTGAGTTCGAATCCCTTAGGCCCACTTGCATAAGGTTTAACCCAGGATTAAGCTTATACAGGATTAAATCATCATTCATTTAAGATTTTAATCCGGGATAAGCGTTATCCTGGTTTATAACATCATGAGCAAGTGTGCATTCAAACTAATTTATAAAACTAAAAAGTTCGTAGATTTGGTTAAAATAACTGAGTAAAATCTCACATGAAGTTTATAAATAACTAAAATAATATTTTAGAAGGTGTTACATCAAAAAAAACTGCTACGCACGATAACGAAGCTAAACTAAAGATTACTAACAATTTATTAAATATGTAATTTTATTCCGAAATGAAATATTTGAATTGAATTGATAATACAGACTTACTAAATTCTGAAGAACTAGCGGTCCCAGCGGACTTCGTTTTTCCCTCGTTTTACGGTTATTAATCCTATTTGGAACCGAGACAAATCCAACAAAGTAAAAATCATGAAAATCGGTCAATTTGTTCTCGAGTTACTAACACGACTTTCTTTTATGTGTATAAGAAGATCTTGATATTAATGTATTTTATAAAATGACTAGCGGCCGCCCGCAACTTCGTCTGCGCGTTTTGGTTTACTTCGATCCCATAGGTCGTACGTAGCGTATTGTTTTATAGCCTGCAGTTATTGAACTACCTTTAACACCTTGCCCGATTATAATATTATAAAAGCCATCTAACACACACTCATGATTCTAATCGGACCAGTAGGCATATCCTAGATTAGTGCGTGCAAAGTTGAAACTAACAAAAATCTCTTTAACTTTATAATATTAAAATAGAAGTAAAGATAAAATGTTGCTATATTTCATGAGCACATAGCTCGGCCTTTAATGTGGTGAAAGTTACAAAGAGGTTTTACCTTTGTACAACGAAATTGAAATACTGCACCTATCGTCAATTATTTTTCTTTCGGGTGCAAGAATTCATCAGATTTACCAGGTCACTTTGAAGCATATCACAGTTGCCTTATACAACCATAAAACAGCCTAGTCTACTCCCGCTGTAGGTACCTATCTTATGAGTTACACTCGAGCTTTATCATTTCTAGTAAGTAATCACCATGTACAACCTTTTTTCTCTATGGTAATCGTCACAAAGAAAGTTTATAAATGTGACGGAAAACCCATAGAGAAGTATTGACTACTCAAATGTCAAAACCAGGCGCGTAAACAAATTGTCAATTTTGTAAAAATAAACAAAATAGTGATGTCCTGCTTATTGCACGAAATTTTTTGATATCGATATCCGGACTGCTTTGCAAAAACATTTTAGTTGATAATTTTCCTTGGTTTTGTCTTTGTGTTGACCTATTGTCGTAAAAGTATTCACCACTGAAACAAAACTAATGTAAACTTCTATTTGTAATCAATAAAATCGGCTAGACAAGTTAAAAAATATATATATTTACTTAAATTGTGTTTTAAGTTGCTCTTACATATCACACTTCACCATACAAATTACCTAAAACATAAAATAATTAAATTTGCCTTTTGCTAAATAACTTTTTTATAAAGAAAATTATTCATACTCGAAATATCAGCAAGATGTAAACATTAATCAAGTAAGTGCATTTAGTTAAATCCTAGCTATTCCGCTAAATTTTTAAATTGAAATGATCTGAAACAAAAATTATGCATTATTATTCATTTCATCTCAATAAAACATTAAAACATAGGGATATACTTCAAATCTAAGCCTCCTCCTCAGCCTCGGGTAAGATGACCCTCAGATCAAGATATCGATATCGATAAACAAAACATTACGCATCACCGCACTATTTTATAGTATAAAATAAATAAGTTTTTAAACATTTAACTTGATGCTATTTGGTATTAGAAACGCTGCTACTATAAATTCAGTTTAAATAAACTACTTACCGAACTTCATTTCATCGTTGAAAACCCGTGACTAAATAATGATTTGTAAAATCTTTTCGTTTGACCTCATCCATCACACATATCTCACATTGTCTTAAGCTATTTATTATTATCAAACACAAATACAGATTTGCACAGTTATTACAAGAATATTATTGTGAGACTATTTTTCATTAAATTTAATGGAAAACACCATTGAAAACACAAATCATATCCAAGTGTACCGCACTGACGTTTTGTGACTTTGAATTTGACAACTGAGTGAGAGGGACAGTAGTGGATGTGAGTGAGATGAAAGTAAGTAAAATAAAAAGCACCGAGAAGTATTGATATAAATCATCCCCAAAATAACTTTCTTCCCCTTTTTAACCCCGTTACAAGATAAATTTCAATAAAATTTGATTCACAATTTTCTTTGATTTTTTTATAGAATGATTATGCAAAATTTAAATTAGATCGGACCAAGGAATCACGTTGTCCCATACAAACTTTGCACCCCTTTTTCAACCCCTTAGGGGTGAAATTTTTAAAAATCCGTTCTTATCGGATCCCTTCGTCATACAAAGAACACACCTTCCAAGTTTCAGGTCTCTACGATAAGCGGTTTAGGCTGTGCGTTGATCCGTCAGTCAGTCATTCAGGACAAAGCGTTTTATATGTATAGATCATCCTCATTATTTATAAGTTCTTTATTAAACGCTATAATTATCAGAAATAACTCAATACTTTTCAACTCAAAAACAGGGTCACGCCCAAAATAAATTGACTTCACAATTATACTTAAACAGTCGTCAATTATCACTAATTAAAAACTTTATGCTGCAACTTTCACGGTGATTAACATAATCTTAATGAATCAGTTGTTATTTTTACGTTTTATTTCTAAGTTATACATTAAATAGGTTGGGTTTGTTACCTTCCTTGAGAGAACTCCCCTATTTTCAATAACGACTAAGCCCAAATGCATGACTGGTAGACAATGCTTAAGTCCACTTTTTGTTAAATATCTGTCTGTTCATTGACTAAAGCAAATTAGATTTCGTTTGTCAATTCATCGATTTATTTTTGTGAATATAAAATTTAGTGAATTTATGAAGTAGCGGTCCCGGCGAACTTTGTTTCCCCCCTATGTCCTATTTGGGGCAAAGACGAGTCCAACAAAGTAGAAATGGTGAAAATCGGTAACCCGTCCTCGAGTTATAAGTAGTGTCGACACATTTGGTGCAGTGGTTAGAGCTCCTGACTACTGAACCAGCGGTCGCGGGTTCAAATCCCGCAAGGGGCAAATGTTTGTGTGATGAGCACGAACATTTGTACCCAAATCATGGATGTTATATGTATTTAAGTATTTATGGGAGACGCTCCCGTCATTATCGTTGTCTAGTACTTCGTAACACAAGGAATAAATTCCTTACTTCGAAACTAGACAATTGGTGTGTTGTCTGGCGCATATTTATATTTATTTATTTATTTAGTGTAACCAAGTCGACTTTCTACTATGTATAATAGATAATTAGATTTGAATAGAAAGAGAATATGTCTGTCTACCTACATACATTAAGATATCTTGTATCTCTTACGTTGAAAACGATGTGTCATCAAGCGACGGAGGCCTAGATCTTAGTCGTTAACAATTCTTAACATCTATGTATCTATGTCTAGGCCTCTAGGCCTAATCAATTAGAATAACTACTGAATGAACTTAATTCCAACTTAAATGTATTCTTGACATTACCTCACTTAGGACATGAAGTGAATACATACGTTTACAAAGCTAATAAATGAACATTTTGATGAATGGCCTATTTTGGATGGGTGACCATGTCAATTCAAAACTCTGTTCATCGAAAGACATACATATTTTAAAAGGTCACCTCAATGTGATAATATTTAAAGGGCCGATTTAGCACAATAAATTAAGCATTTTTGGAGAAAACACTTTGGGTTTTTAACCGCTAGTTTTTGATAAAATTGGAGTCTAAGGTAAATATTTCTTTAATAATTAAGGTTCAGATTAGAGAAAAAGAAGGTTTGGGCATTAAATTGAGAGAGACAAAGCCGACGACGTAGTAAACTTTCAATTTGTTAGGGTGCTGTTTTTGTCTTTGTTAAGGAAAACAATAAAAATGAATATCTCGATTTTACAAAAAATAATGACTGTGTCCTGTTTATATGATGTATCAAAGACACTGTTAAAATGTTAACATTTAAAACGATTTAACCTTATATTATTGATATATACGAAATCTCAAGAAATGTCTTTAGTACTGGCAAATAAAGTGGATTCAATTAAGACATTTTATAGAGACCCGCCATGTACTAAGTATTCCTTATTCATAAAAGAAACAAGAGAAAATTAAAACTAAGCTAAGCATAATAAAAAAACGAAACCATTTCCTTGTGGCAAGGAGGCTATAATGCTGGCTGCGTTGCCGCGTTGGATAGCTATGCTAATCCTTTCAGCCAGGAACCAGCCAGCTTTATTATTCCTTGATTTAGTCTATTATTTAGTCGCAATAAATAAAATGTTCTAAAGTTATTATGTAGCGTAAGCATTCGCTGACAGAACAATATTTAATGTGATATGAAAGTGTGCATTTAAATGGTCTAATATACTGAAATTCAGCGCCTTACATAATCTGTTACTCAATTAAAAAGTTATCGAGTGTGAAATAGAAAGTTTGACACATTTCTGGTTGTTATGTAATACAGGGTAAGCTTAAAATCCATAATTGATAAAGTAATTGAAAAAAAAAAAGTTTATACCGGCTGAAATTGAATCATGGAAACTATCCCCTAAAATGGGGGAGAAAATAGACATCAAAGTTTGAACGGAAAATACTTAATATGCGCATGTACGATGATTTAGTCCCAATAAATAGATATATTATTAAGAAGATTGTACAATTGTTTTTTGTCCCAAATAAAAATAAAATAAAAAATAAATAAAATAAACATTAATACAAAAATTAATACCTAGATGAGTAAAAGTATTTTAAAAATACACAGGTATTGCGTTCGTAGAAGTACCTACGTATTTTAATTTGTACCACTTTTTGTGAATATAATATTTGCTGTGTTATAAATAAATCAAGTAATTTACATATTAGCAAACCTTTTTCAATTAACCTGTAAACATTCTGAAATATATATGACGGGAAAGCTAAAGTTAAGCTTACGTTAATGCTAGAAACATAAAAAAGAAAGCTAATGTCAAAGCTCAATATATAAGCTCTAAGATGTTTTAGTACTATCGTTGAAATAAAAACCTGTACCTATATATTAGCTAAGTAGTAGCTAATATATCTCAGAATTCAGTATGTTAAAACACGCATAAGCTTAAGCATTCAACGATAATTTTTCAGGTCAAAACTGAAAGCGGTGTTGTATGTATACTTTTCACTTATGAATTTTAAGTTTTTTCGTCTACATTCACATACCTTTGATGTGCGTATAGTAATTATCATTAAAAACTAAAATAATAATACAATACTGACCATTTTTCCCAGCCGAAAAAGTATCCAAAGCACAAAAAAGTTTTCCCAAAACCACAACACGGTCGTTTAAAAAAAAGTCGAATAAAAAAACACAAATGTCACTGTCACTTTTTGGCGGGAGCTTATTTTTTTTACCCACCGACACTAAGGTTCATTTTCAACGTCCAAATGATTGGGACGTAAGCTCAAGACTGAGTGCCAGAGATGATCACCGAAGAAAGTGGGGTGTGAGTTCCCATATGGTAGTATGTCGATGAAACCTGTAGGCCGTTCTCTCGCAGCACAGCGCGATACATATTCAACCTTATTTTGATGCCGCTAAGTATTGTAATTAAAACTTTTCGGTATTAAGTTTGTTTTCATCTGACTGTAAGTCAATGGCAGCATCTCTTATAGCCAGCGCGTTGAATTTTCGACTTTACTAATTTGAAATTAGAGGTATTTTTCTCTTTTTAGTTTTCTTAAGCAGGATACTTATACAAGGCATTTCTCTTTTAAATTTTGTCGTTGGCTAGGTGTGGCGGAAGTGTAAAGAATTTGGCAAAATGAACATTTGCATATTGACAATATTTCGGTATGCGACGGAGTTTTCACTTATTTGTCTACGATTTCAAGATTTTTTTACGTCCTATTGACTGACTTTTCTTTCTATGCATATTAATTAATGGATCGATATGGTTTTGAGTAATAGATGCGATCTTATAGGTTTTATATGAATGTATTAGCATGTAAATTAAATAGATTGTAAGAGAAATAAGTATTTTTGGTATACTGTTTTATACACACTTTTAACATTAATCATTTTAAAACTTAGTTTTTGCGTTAAATAAAAAAAAAACTAAAGGAATATTATCGTGTGAACTTTAAAACAAAAGTACATGTGTACATACCACATTTCAATATATATATTTTATAAACTTTTACCTTGATTCTGACCTCTAAGTTGTCACAATTTGGTCACACCCTGTATGTGAACAAGATTTCATAAGAAAGCTATCTAAGCTATTTACTTAGCTGTTACTGACACATACAGTAAAATGGGGTTAATATGAGCATCGCTGACCTTATAATATCATCAAGTATAGTATGCGAGGTGTTTATGTTTGCCTGCTAGATCATACACGAGTTTTCCAATGTAATTTTCTAGTTTCTATTTTCCAATCATTTATTGTTAGTTTTATTTTGTCGTCATTGTCAATTGAATTGTTATTAACTAGCAGTTGTCCGCGGCTTTAGCCTGGTTTGTCTAGCCTATAGGTTATTCCAATGTATAAGCTATATTTTTGGGAAGTTTCCTCAAAATATATTCAGTAGTTTTTGTGTGAAGGAGTAACAAACATACACATCCACACATCCATACATCCATCCTCACATACTATCGCATTTATATTATTAGTAGGATAGGATAGATTTTTCAAGGTTGGGAACAGTTTGGCTATTGTCACATGTAATATCAACTTTTCTGTTACTTAGTATAATTACTATAGTTCTGTAGCAACAAAACGACTAAACTACTTATTTTCACTAAGACCCCTTAAGCACTGCGACTTTTAGCATCGATACTGACGCGCGTTCTGAAAACGCGCGACTGAATCGCGACCCGCGACTCGCGAAATCTGTGCATTGCGTAAATGCACAGATTTAATTTGGCATCGACGCAGTCGCGCGTTAGTATCGATGCAGAAGCGCGACTGCATCGATGCTAACGCGCGTTAGTATTGATGCAGTCGCCAAAATACAGTACATAAGTAATTTGTCAATGTCCAGTTTCTGCATCGCGACTGCATCGATACTAACGCGCGTCGACACTGCTGACAGTAAATATCGTAACGATACCCGCAGCCTACAAATACGCCCCGATCATTCCTTTAACTTATTACTACCATCTTCAAGTCATCTTAATGGTTTTAACGAATTAAGCGGCAATTAACCAATAATTGCATTTCCCCTGTGAAAGCTTCCCACCATTAAACATGCTTCCTGCTAGTCTTGTAGTGGTTACGATGTACGAACATGTCGATAAAATTAGCACCTCTATGACAAAGGCGTATGTATCTTTTGGCTCACTTTTTAGTCCGCCATTTTAATTTTGTTCGAAAGAAGCGGCCATCAATAAAACCTTGAAAAATCTATTCCTTGCATTTTTCTTCTTTAACTTAAGATCTGCGCTCTTTTTGGTGGACTGGTTGCCATTATTTTCTTTTTCCTGCCCTCCTCTTGACCTCCTGCTAAGTACTTACGACGTAACACTAAAGAAATGCATGTAAGTAACTTTTTTAAAACCAATCCGTTCCCTTAGGCAAGGAGGCGTTCTTTAAACCTTATCGCGTTGGATAGATACTCCTTTGAACTAGGAACGAGCCAGCTTTATTATAAACAGAATTTAATTATGCTACAATTTTCCCAAACAGCAGTTTAGCAGACAGAAGGCCCCACTTATTTTAATAAGCTATTAATATCCGCTTTCAGAATGACTTTGGTAGCGGTTTAGTATCGATAGTATCGACTGCTGTCATTGAATCGATGTCAAATTATCGACAAGTTTTCCAATAGTTCTTCCTGCGGAACTGGATAATCTCCACATACTTACCATACCGTAAATATGATGATTGCATCAAAACGCATAAAACTCTCCGTTTCTTATGATCATTTCCATGCGTTATTATGACATAAGTTTGCCAAGAACACATACAGTGTGACCGGTAATTCGCGATACATCCACTTGGGAGGGATAAAAGTAAAACTCATTTGCATAGATTATATTGTCATAATGTACCCTAGCCGATAGTGATTGCATTTTAAGATATTTAATTCAGATAGCATCGTCGTCATCATGTCTTAGTTATTTTTTTTTTCGTCCATTGACAAGATGGACAGACGACCTTGTAAAGATCGCAGGATCACACTGGATGCAGACCGCTTGCGATCGATTTTGTGGAACACCGTGGGAGAGACCTATGTTCAGCAGTGGATGTCCTTTAGTCTAATAAATGTATTGAAATTGATCGGGATATGGCCAAGAGGACGTAATTTCTTTTTATATCATTTTTCAAGGAATTACTATCTCGAAAAGACAGGTCTATTATTATAAAAAATTTGTCTTTCTATCTTCTCTTACCTAGAAATCAAACTAAGGACTTTTCTTCTCATCCTACACCCGAGCCACTAAACCAAACACTTAGATAATTTGGAATTGGAAACAATACATATGTATATTGCGTAAGAGCAAGTTCAAGGAATAAGACAGATCAATTGTTTTCTAATTAGGTATCATAACAACATCAATATTGGCTGAGAAAGTAAGCGCAATGTGTTATTAAAATGAATTACCATACAATAACGATTTGAATTAGTCGGCTTAGAAGTACAATAAGTAACTACAAGTGAATTGAATTAGTAATTAGTTTATTGTAAACTTGTGTATTGTTCCTTGTTATTATTCGCAAAGCTAACAGTTCTGCCATAAGCCTGGTGGCCGGGGGTGATCCACAGGATAGTGTTAACAGAGCTAATGAATATTTTGTCAACATTGGCAAAACAATTGCCTCTACCGTGACCGGCTGTTCTGGCATTGATTGTTCTGTCGTTGACACCCTGTCACCGGTATATTCTCTGGTTCTGTTGCCTACTGATGAGGCAGAGATCGAGTGCCTTATTGTGAATCTCAGGGATGATTGTGCTGTGGGTTATGATCAGATATCAGGACGGCTATTAAAACAACACCGGAAAATTCTAATCCCAGCCATTACTTTTGTATGCAACCTATCACTTAAAACAGGTGTTTTCCCTGATATTTACAAAAGGTCAATCATCACGCCTATCCACAAGAGTGGGGACAGGTCCAGGGTTGAAAACTACAGACCTATTTCGCTGCTCCCAATTACGTCCAAGATACTTGAGCGGGTCATGAACAGGCGTCTGGTTGGCTTTCTTGACGGTAACAACTTATTGTCTCCATCGCAATATGGCTTTCGGTCAGGGAAATCAACTGATGACGCAGTCCATGAACTGACTGATTATGTGACCAGGGGTTTGGACGCTGGGGATAGAGTTGTTGGTGTCTTCCTGGACCTGGCCAAAGCGTTTGACACAGTCTCTATCCCAAGGTTGTTGGAACGATTATCGAGAATTGGCATTCGTGGCGTAGCCCTCCAGCTCTTCACCAGTTACCTGTCAAATCAAACACAGGCCGTCAAAATTGATAACTGGACAAGCGGTGAGCTCCCGGTCACGTTTGGGGTTCCGCAGGGTAGCGTCCTTGGACCAACGCTGTTCCTGATATACGTTGATCAACTGTGCAACATTAAATTGCGAAATGGTAAACTTATTGCTTTTGCCGATGACACTGCCTTGCTGTTTCGTGCTGGTGTTTGGGCGGAAGCCTACCACTGTGCCCAGGAGGGACTTAATAGGGTGTCTGCCTGGCTATCTTCCAACTCACTGGCCCTGAATGTTTCTAAGACCTCATATCTGACATTTTCTATCAACATACGTGGGCAGCCAACTGGTCTCAGACTCAAATCTCACGTTAGTAACTGCCGAACTTACTCGCATTGTCTGTGTCCTGAACTGCTCCACTCTACCGCAGTCAAGTACTTAGGCGTGTCTCTTGACCGACATTTAAATTTCAGCAACCATCTCGATCTCGTATCCACAAGAGTAAGGAAACTGATTTACATCTTCAAAACTTTGCGTCATCTCACTGATCATAAGACCTTAAAAATGGTATACCAGTCCCTACGTCAGTCTCTCTTGGCATACTGCATCTCCTCCTGGGGTGGTGCCACCAAAACTCACTTATTGAGAATTGAAAGAGCCCAAAGAGCTGTCCTTAAAATTTCTGCATTCTTGCCTATATTACATCCCACTACCGACGTCTATAACTTCTGGAAGGTGCTTACTGTTAGACAACTATTTATACTTTCTATTATGCTTCGCAAACACTCCTCAATCCAGTATGACCCCAAACTAATGCTCAATCAACGGAGGAAAGTGCTGGCTCGTAATAATTTACCGCCATTCAGAACGGCTTTTGCCAGGAGGTTCTATTGCTTTCTGGGTGACTACCTTTACTCTAAGCTCAACCCTAAACTCAACATATACTCTTTACCCAGATATAACTGTAAGAAAAAAATTGTTCTGTGGCTCTTAGGCCAGGACTATGAGAGAACTGAAGACTTTATTGCTATCATAACATAAACAACGCAAGCAAGCTCACACTCACACACACACATCCACACACACTCTCTCACACACACGCACGCACACACACACACACACACACACGCACGCACACACACACACACACACACACACACACACACACACACACACACACACACACACACACACACACACACACACACACACACACACACACACATACACACACATACACTTACACACACACACATATACACGCGCACACACACACTTACACTCTATTACTACTACTACCGCACTATCTAATTGTCTATCATTTACTACTATACTACTACTAGATCATTATCTACTACTAGCGGCCCGCCAGCGACTTCGTACGCGCGTAATAGTTTTACTCCGTTTGGTTCCCATAGATAGATCGTAGCAAAAATATTTATAAGCCTATACGCATTAAACTACTTCTATAGCCTTCCCTCATAAATTAGCTGTCTAACAATGTAGCTTACATATTTTATAACCGGACCAATAGTTCCTGTTATTAGCGCGTTCAAACAAACAAACAAAAACAACCAGTTTTTAAATATATACGTAAAAATGCGTAAAGACAAATGTTATTTTTTATAAACACACAACACGCAGCCCGGTTTTTAATCTGGTCAAACTTACACGGGGATAATATCTTTTCATTTTACAACGAAATGGAAATACTTACTACGCCTATCGTCAATCGTATATTTCTTTCGAGAGCTAATGACAAAACCAGGCTATACTCCGTGCGCTTACACAGCATCACGCCACATACAGGCTTTGGGAGAAGCAAATTCCTTCAAGTCTTCTCCCGCTACCTTAAAAGTTTGAACTTGAGCTTTGTTTATAGTCATAGCGAATACTCTACTTGAATTCAAATCGTGAATTCAAAGGGTTTATTTTATGTAGGGATCTACCCCATCATCATCATCATCAATAACCAGAAGCCGTCCACTGCTGCTTAGCAGTTTGCAAACTTTTCGTGGGGAAAAGATTGGACATCCTTCGACCACAGAAACAGCGTTGAATATCCACCGACAATATGAACAGACGACCTGCAATCTACACTGTACACAGACCGCTTGATACCTACCCTGTTTTAACACAAAAAAATATTATTTACTGCTATAAGGAATAAAATCTCTTCTCGAGCATTTTCTCAAGAGCAACATCAATAACAAACATGTGTCAAAACATTGTGTCTCAGACATGTCAAATGATTGTCAAAAATGATATACAAAATATTTTTATCATTAGCACTAAAGAGTTTTGATATCAACTTCGAAGAAAATCACCCCCAGAAAAACTTTGTCACCCTTTTTTATCCCCTTAGGAGATTAATTGTAATAAAATATAAAATAAATCTTTCGTCAATTCTGTAAAAGAATGTGTATGCAAAATTTGAAGTAGATTGGACCAAGGGATCACGTTGTTCCATACAAACTTTGCACCCCTTTTTGACCCCCTTAGGGGTAGAATTTCGAAAAATCCTTTCTTATCGGATCCCTACGTCATACAAAGAACACACCCTCCCAGTTTCAGGTTTCTACGATCAGCGGTTTAGGCTGTGCGTTGATCCATCAGTCAGTCAGTCAGTCAGTCAGTCAATCAATAAGTCAGTCGTTCAGGACAAAGCATTTTATAGGTATAGATAATGTCTTGTTGCTTTAACTACACATACTTACCTTTATTTTGTATAATTTTGACTTTTACCCTTTATATACTTTTGAATAACCTACGGCTGTTCGAAGTAGTGGGAGGCTGGTGACCTGTAACACAGGTATTTTACCTAGCATAGGCACCAGTCTCACACATACACTGGCCTTTTGTATTAGTATTAAGCCCCATGTCCATTCAATTTTCTTTGTATGTGTTGAGAAAAATAAATGATTATTGATTGATTATTGATTGATGTGATGGATGTCAATCCATGTCATTCAGTAATCAGATGGTGCCATAAAAAAAAAAAAAAAAATTATTTGATTGTGCACATAATCATTTTTGTTTTAGTGCACGAATTTAGTGTTTATAAATTACCTTTGCGCTGTGTACTAATATTTCGCGAGATAAATATTAGTAAGATGAACTGAGAGAGATTTAACGAAGCTTTCATCATTATCATTCTCTTGCCCTGGTCCCAGCTTATCTGGGGTCGGCGCAGTATGTTTACGCTTCCACACTATTCTATCACTCGTCACTGAATCATCCACTCCTTTCACACTCATATCATTTTTCACACAGTCCATCCATCTCTTCTTCGGTCGGCCTCTTCCCTTCCAACCATCCACATTCATACTCATCACTCTTTTAGTTACATGACTTTCTTCCCTCCTCATTACATGGCCGTACCAAGACAGACGATGACCCACCATCTTCTCAGTCACCGGTGCCACTTTCAGACTTCCTCGTATATACTCATTCCTTATCTTGCCCATTCTTGTAACACCACACGTCCATCTTAACATTCTCATCTCTGCTACATTCATTCGCTTCTCATCCGTCTTTTTAGCAGCCCAGCATTCCGATCTATACATTAAGGCAGGTCTTATAACGAAGCTTTCATATGATTTTATTTTATTTTCCATGCGGCAAGATTTGTGTAGATAACCCATGAATATTCAATTTTCCGAATGAAAAATCGTTGAGTTGGAAGCTTAGGTACACACTAACATTACCTACAGAGCTTCCCGTAATACATAGTGAAAAACTTACGTAAAAACGTAGTAACATTTTAAAACCTATCAGTCAAAGCAATTACGAAAAAACGAATTCGTTTCCAATGATTTCACGCATTTTTTTACAAACAATTATCGTTTCGTTGTGCAAATTTTAAGCGCAAACATATTACGTAATGTCCAAGTTTAGCTGACGTATGTACCGCTTTCTTAAATGCCGATATTCTTACGCACGAATTATGCAAGACATAAGTTTCACCGTGTTCACAGATACAGTATAGGGCGTCATATTTGTCAGGTACATTGAGTATGTATGACGTGGATATTGCAGAACTTTGACAGGTCAACAAACATTCCAAACACACAATTTTGGAGGTTATTCAATCAAGTTATGGTTTGCAATTAGGTTTACATAACTTTAGCAAATATTAACTACTAAAATGAAATAAGAGCTAAGTGCCACTTTAATTTAGTAAGGGCCTGTTTTACCATCGAAAACTAAGCACTAGTTAACGAATCATACAAATATGTTAAGTAATTTCGTATAAAGAATTGAACATAACTTTTATAGGCATTGTGAACAGGCCTTAACTCACAAGAAAAAATACGAATATATTTGATGTTGTTTAATTAGATAAGGTACTATAAAGTTAAATCAATCTGATCGTACAAAGTTTAGAAATACTGGTAAAAAAAGAAAATATGGGTTGCAAGTATTTTGTCTCAGTAATTTAGATTTAGAAAATTACTTTAATATTAGAAGGTCACAGTGCTAAGACCGCCTAATTATACATTAACTGACAAGTTTCTGACTGACCTGCGATGTGCATTAACGATTAATCTTGTCTTTAAAATTTACCATTTTTGAGCTTCAGTAATTTCTGCCCAACTGTCACTTCCCTCAAAGCTCGTGCCATATCCATAGTGCTATATCCACAGACAGATGATCAAAGATCAGTTACGATCATTCAATATTGTGCTTACTCGTAATTACCGATTATACCACCGGAAGCAGTATTACATTTCGTAAATAAACACCTCTATGTGACACGTGAATCTGCACTATTTTTTAGGTCAGTTAGTATTGTAATTGGTGAATATTTATGTGTGAATCTTTTTCGTGTCTGACACAGATGCATTTTACAAGTGCAATTTTATTTCGACTAAGTACAGAAAAAATGATGTCATTTCCTTTTTCTGTACTTAGTCGAAATAACTTCTCCTAGGTCTTCCTCTTTAGGCTTACTTTACTTTGGTCAAGAAAAAGGCAAACAAAAGAAAGGAATGGCAATTACTCCACCGACAAGAGCAAAGCTCTTCAGTTTAGGAAGAAGAAAGTTAGCCTGTAAGCATCCCACTGCTGGGCAAAGGCCTTACCTCAAGTATGAGGTAGTTTGAGCCATACTCCGCCTCCGCGGGCTCGGTGCATTTGTACTTGACTTAACACGTTCCGGGACACTATTCCAGACACAATAGATGTTTTATTGTTTTCACGCCAGTAGGCGTTCACTGTCCCGGAATGTGTTAAATACTTTTAAAAATCGGACATTGGCATAAGGTCAACTTCTGCAAGTTAAAAAAATCTATTCATAACTTCACATAATCAACAATATCATGTTGTTACAAAGTTCTTATCTCCACGAATGACCAAAGTTGTGTACGTCATCCAAAAGTGTGTCAACCCAATAAATGATTAAACGAAAGTGGTTTCCCGCCGGATCCGGATCTTTCTATGTTTTCGTAAGATACCTTTGAGTTGACGCCATTTTGCCTTGTGCAGAAATGGAAGGCGTGGGCGCAATGATCGTCAAGTTATATTACGAGAACCAGATTTGGAGATAAAGTTTAGCAAAAATGCGGATATTCAGTGAAAATTATCTATCGCCTCGATCTTTTGATACTGTGTGAGGCATTTGGTACTATATTAACCTAACCAACCTAAAATGTTACCAAAAAAACAGTTCTTATCTGTCTTGCGATCATTGATCGATCATAAAATGAAGGCTATTATAGATACTTTATTGATGGTTCATACTTTTAAGGTAATATCACATCTATCCACCCGTTACGGGAACAGGTGGACAATTCACTAACGGCAACATCACCACTGTGTTCGACGTCGAGCTTGAATTTCAGAATAGCTTGACGGTTCTAAATGCGCTGCTCAATGTCAAAGTAAAAGAAAATCGTCAAACTATCTTATCGTTCTCGATGACAGCGTTGACATTTGCTTAGTGAATCGACATACAGCACCGTATCAACTCGAGGCGTTCAGTATTCTTTGTATGAAACTCCATAATTCAACGCACCTCGGATCGAGATCAACTCGCGAGTCCCGAGTGCCAATCCCATGCAGAGTCGTTGCTGTTCCCTTTACGTAACGCTTCCGTTAGGTTGACGCATGGTTGGTGCTGTTCCCATTACAGGTTTAATTGTGCTTTAACCTTTAATATCCCAATTTTAAAGGATGCATGATATAATAAAAAAATCATTCATGATACTTAACATCATCATTGACATCTCACAAAAGGCTGCTCAGCTAAAATGGGACTGGGTCATGTCAGCCGCATGCCAAACGATCTCTGGGCCAAAATTTGCACCCTTTAAAAATGGAAGACGGCCACGCGGTAGACCCAGAAAACGGTGACGAGCTAGACTCTTTCAACAAAGACTGGAGAACAGATGCCCAGAACCTTGAAGAGTAGAAAAAGGGTAGGGATGCCTTTTCCCGGCAGTGGGACACTTTAGGCTTATAATAATAATAAATAGTGATACTTTTAACACTTGCTAACTTACTTGCTCAAAAAGATTCTCGGTTTTTACCTACTAAGTACTATATTGCATAGTTTATATCTGTTGCCTGCGAGGCAGAGATTTACGGAAATTAAATTAAATATTTCCATAAAAACATAGCTATGGTATTATTAGTCATCTGTCAGTGACATTCATGAGTTCATGACTGGGTTAATGTCATCTTAATTATTATGTATGGGCTTTTATGATCTTCAACTCAAATTAAGGTCAACTTAGAAAATTCACTATCTACTATTTAACTTACACAATGCTAGAATACCTGCTAACGCCCAGTTGCGTTGCGTTGCTAATGTTTTAATGTAACCAGCGGTTAAATATTTACGATTGTGCGTATTTTGAAGAAAGAATACCTTAACCAAATGTCAGAATTGCTATTTTAAATGACCATTGATCAAGGGATTACTTATTTACGACGACCGATTTGGCGCAGTGGTTAAGAAATTGTCGACTGCGTCAGAGGTCGCGGGTTCGATCCCCGCACATTACAAACATTTGTGTGCATGAACATGTCTGTTTGTAGTGGTCTGGGTGTTTTCTATGTATAATATGTATGTATTTAAAAAAAAGAAGTATTTAAGTATGTTTATAACCGTTGTCTGGTTACCATAGTACAAGCTTTGCTTAGTTTGGGACCAGATGGCGCTGTGTGAAATGTCCAAGGATATTTATTTATTTATTTATTTAAAACGCGCACAATCGTAATATTCAACCGCTGGTAACGACATTTAACCATTAGTTGAGATAACTACCCGTCACGCAACTGGGCCTTAGGCACTTAGGTATCCATAATGAAGTTTTTTGAAACCATAATGATTTCCTTCTTCTATTATAACCACCTCAAAACATTAGTCGTCTCGTTAATTTTCAACTTTTAGTCAACCATTTCCATGCGAGGACCCAGGAATTTAGTACCATATTTTTTACCGAATAAGTATTTGACATGGAAACGCCTCGTAAGATCATCCACTGAGGCTTACCAAAACGGGCACGACCTTCAGAAATGAAGATACGACTGAGAAGAAGAAGTACTTAATTCTAAGCATGCAATATGACGAGTGTTTTTTTTTAATGTAAACCTAGACAGAACGTTATTTAGTCAGGTACGTTCAGGTATTATTTTTTATTTTTTTATTTTATTTGAACACAAAACAGTTTACAGTTGAGGTGAAATTTTTTTTTTACATAATATTATTTATTAAAACTAAACTGTAAACCAAAATATGTGTTTTAGGAAGGTTCATAAGAATGAGTTGTACATCGTTTCGCAAATTCAACTCTTACTTGCTATATTATAACTGCCTCGGTGGCGCAGCGGTGAGAGGGTCACATTTTAAAGCGACGGCTGCGCCGGAGGTCCCAGGTTCAATTCCCGGGTCGGGCCAAAAATATGTACCGGAGTTTTTCTGTTCAGAAATTCTCAGGATAGCCCGGAGTTTGGAAGTTGGCGGTGTTTCACCCCCGTGCCTCGGAAAGCACGTAAAGCCGTTGGTCCTGCGCCTGGTCTCTCTCCGGTCGTGTCAGATTTCTGTCCCATCGGGCTATGAGAGTGAAAGGAATAGAGAGTGCACCTGTGTTTGCGCACACACTTGTGCACTATAATATGTCCCGCGCAGTCGGTTAGTCGTTATGACTGGCCACCGTAGTCGAAATCGGCTAGGGGGACTATTATTATACCTACATACTAATTTGTGAGAAATGAAGCTTGTGACTTTTAAACTACTAGGTACTTACCTTGATATTATTTTACAAATTTGATAAAACATAACATAACCATATTATAGCTTATACGTAAAAAAATAAATGAAAAATATAGCACCGGGTATTAAATGTTAGTTTTCGTTACACTGAATTTATAATACCAAGTCAGGTGGCCAATGACTGATCATTTTTTAAAAGATATATACGACCTTTATAAATACAGAAATAACTCTTATTTCATTAATAAATTCAGACTGTCTGACAGAACTAAAAATAAGCAATCGCGATTAGCATTCATATAGAATTTTACGATGTTTTCTACCATGTTGTCAGTGAAAGTGTTGTTAGAGACTATTTCTTCTACAATTTGTGTTGGTAACCTTGTCTTGGGAGGTTGAACTCTGTGACTCGAAACTTAGTTGAAATCAAGTTTAAATTGTTACCGACTAGTGTCAATGCCATTTTCTAGAGTCTTAGGGCCTGTGTCACCATCGACAGCAGTAACCAACATTATAGAATTTAAATATAGAACGACATGGTTTCGTTTTTGAATAGGGTAGTCTTATTTTTTATTGTTGCATGTCTTAGTTTTAATTTTTTCTTGTTTGTTATTAATAAATATATAAGAGGTTGTGATGTTTATATCGCGACTTCTGCCCACCCAAAAAAAAAAAAAAAACGACATTTCTTCTGAACTATTTGACAGGTAACGCTAATTAGAACTTAGTAGGACATCCTGCAGAAAACAGTTCCTGCAAAAGACGGTATGTTGCCGGGAAACGGTCCATAAAGGAGTTTTTATTGGGTACTTCTTCATATTTCCATCTCTTTTCCCCTCATCAGGGACAAAACTCCTCTTTTTTCTGTGCCAGAGTCCTGGGTTATCTTTTCTGGCAATAGTGGCTTCCTCGTCTGTAATGTCCTTACCAAAAAAAATATTATTATGTAATAACTAGCGGTCCCAGCGAACTTCGTTTCGCCCCCAGCCCCGTCCTGCCCCGGCCCGTTTTATGGATAATTCTTTGCTGTAAACCTCACGGAGCCCGAGACCTTTCCAACGAATGCAAAACCGTGGAAATCGGTTGGTGCGTTCTGGAGTTATAGCGTCAGGAAGGAAAACCGACTTATTTTTATATAGTAGAAAATTAGCCTAAGTTTTCATCTCGTTGCCTCGGTACTTAATACCTTAATATATATATATTTATATTTTATAAACATAATCATTTATCTATTAATACTATTTTTTATGTATTTTATGTAACTATTTTGTTATATTTGTAACTATTTTGCTCTTCATTTACAACGCACAAAATACCCCTTCCTATAAACCCATAATTTCTATACCCAAAGGTTGTCTGGAAGAGATCGCTTATAGCGATAAGACCGCCTAAATTGTACATTTCCTTTAAACAAATTTGTAAATTCACTATTTTTTTGTGTGCAATAAGGATGAGGATATTGAAAGGGAACGGAGGGCGTTGGCGGTGAGAGCGAACATGCTGGCCCGCAGGTTTGCGCGGTGTACAAGGGATGTGAAGATCACCCTTTTCAGAGCATATTGCACCTCCTTCTACACATGTAGCCTGTGGGTTAGATATACTCAAAAAACCTTTAATGCCCTACGGGTACAGTTCAATAATGCGTTCAGGGTGCTGTTGAGACTGCCTCGCTTCTGCAGTGCCTCAGGCATGTTTGCAGAGGCACGGGTCAACTGCTTTTTTGCCACAATACGCAAAAAATGTGCTTCGCTAGTGCGCAGAGTCAGAGGCAGTGGCAACGGCATCCTGGCCATGATTGCGAGCCGACTCGATTGTGTATACGTGAGTCATTGCTGCGCCACTGCTTATGGAGTGAAGCAGCGGTGATTCTCGTATAGTAACAATCACGAGTCATTCTTTCTATCTATCTAAGGACACTCCACCCTCTTGACTCTATCAAGTCAACCAGCATTAATATAAAGCCTTGACACGCAAACAAGATGGCTGACCGCCGTGAACTTTCTCGAGGCCGAAGGGCCGCACTTTCACCGTGCGAGAAAATTGTAGGTGGACCATGGGGCGGGATGCTGTGAGATATATCAGGACAAGTACGGTAAATTCTCAGGGACTTCTTGTTTATTCGCAATTAACAATCTTTTTAATAACAAACAATAAAAAATTAAAACTAAGACATGCAACATAAAAAATAAGACTACCCTATTCTGGGACTTGATATAACTGACCTTTGTTTTTTTACCCTAACTGCTACTGCTTGTATGCTTTGTATGTCAAATTGTAGCGTACTTTTGAGCTGCCCTGTTATTTTGTTTTTTTTTTCAGCACAAAGTGTCAAATAAGCAAGCAATTTCAAAGCTGAACTGACTACTAAGGAGACTCCACTATGTGTTTTTATTGTGATCGTGTCATTTTTATGACTCTTTGATACTGGCTCTACTAGTTATGTGATTTGGTTCTTGCTATTACTTTAGGATACTAGCATTGGCGCTAAATAATTACACCAACATGTTGTTAAGTGGTGGCACCATTAGGGGGCCCAAGCATATATCCTCAATGCAGTTCTTTAACAACACCTTTCTCGACCTATCTCACCTATTGACGACGCATTTGGTGTATTGGTTAGCGCTCCTAACTATTAGGCCGGCCGTCGCGGGTTCGAATCCCGTAAGGCGTAAATGTTTGTGTGATGAGCATTAACATTTGCACCTAAGTCATGGATGTTATACGTATTTAAGTATTGGGAGACGCCCCCGTCATAATCGTTGTCTGGTACTTCCTAACACAAGGAAGACAATTCCTTACCGCGAAACCAGACAAGTACTATTATATATTCTGTGCAATTGGTGTGTTGTCTGGCGCATATTTATTGTTTATTTATTCTTTCTTTTTATTCCAATCAGAGGAAGGTTCTATGGGCATTCAATATAAAATTAACCTTATTTAAACCAGTCAACCGTTGGCATAGCTGACCTAGGACGTACCGCGCTCTGCAAACCGCTTCGTTTGTCCTTCACGTCCCACGAAACTACAACGTACGGTCACCCCGCAAAACTTTTTAGCATTACATAACCAATGATTGCCGATGTCCGAAGCTCACATTCCTCAGTAACGACCAGCTTTTATATCCACTGGTTACGTAAGCGTTGGCCAAGAATTAATTGCCTTTGTCTTGGGAGCGAGGAATTTTGAACTTCGACTTGTTGTAGGTTCTGAAGGTTAAACACGAATACTACTCATTGATATTAGATTATTCACCTAGGGCGTAAAATGGTGTCTTTCGGGGCGGGCGCCACCTTGGGTCACGAGCGAAGCGTGAGAATTGTAGATTTGAGGCCCGAACGAAGCGTGGGCATTAACGGGTTTACGGGAGGTAATAGAAAATCCTGAGTGTAACGAGAGATTTAAGTTTGCCCAAGATAAAGACACCTTTATGCCCGAGGTGAATACTCTGCTTTTAACGCTTTCTGTGAGGCAAATAAAATGATGTTAACTATATCAAATCATTCCAAAAACAAATAATAAAACATGAGAGTTAGCATGTTGCCCTAAATATCTAGACGCTTAGGCCAAGAATGGTTATTTACTTTTTTTTTAAACCGTCTGCTACTATAAATTACTTGTTTTTACAAACACCCAGCGATCTTTCCACGACATTTCTGCCTCTTAAATGTCATCGGGCAACACGAAACGCGTCCTTCCGATTTCTCCACGAAATCAAACTGGTTTTACTTTCATCAGCAAGTTGAACGACTTGTTCAGATGATGGCAATGGCACGAGGGTGTAGGGATGAGTCTATAAGTTGTCGATGTGACCTTGGGAAGGGTATACGGAACCTTTCAAACTGTAAATGTTTTTAACCTTCAGACTTCACACTTCAGGACTTTCGAAACCAAGTTTGCAAAGGCCCAGGCTAAGTTGGTCTAAGGGTATCGTATCGTGGTCGACGGATATGCCTAAAATATATCATGGATGGTAAGCAACTTACGGCGCGGTCAGTGTTGGATGGGTGACCATTCCGACCATTTTAAGTGGCGTATATCACGAGTATCTCCGTGCTTCGGAAGGCACGTTAAGCAGTTGGTTCCGGCTAATATCGGTTGATATAGTCGTTAAGCCTAGTCAGAGTTGATAAAAATTTGACAGCAAGGTTGGTCGCTTGCCTTGCAAACACCCCTCCGCCAATCCGCACTGAGCCCGCGTGGTGGAGTATTGCTCATACTACCTCACATTTGAGGTAAGAGCCTTTGCCCAGCAGTGGGATGCTTACAGGCTAACTTTACTTTATTTACTATATATGGATGATGACATCATCATTTTAAATGATGAAAACGTATGGACCAGATAATGCATCATTTTATTTACCAGATTTTAAAAAGAGGCTTTGAGAAAGTGTCTGAATTTACCTGCTGCAGGCTCTTTCTTAGGGCCGTTTCCTCGTATTTTGCTGGTACTTTTTTCTGCACGGTGCCGTTTAGTAGCGGGCATCCCGTTTGCACTGCCCCGTAAAAAACCAATACCTATTTTTACTGATTGACTGATTCCACTTTTAAAACGACAGTGTGCACAAACACAGCTACCATGGCAATGCTGTGAAAGATAGGAATAAACGGCGCGCCTCTTTAGCGTAAGAGGGGTTTCCCACGGTACTCCAGGTTTGCGGAATCACTCCATTACTGAAGAAATGTGTTCGTTCACACAGCAGTTTTTTGCAGGTACAGTGGTCCGTCATCCGAGGATTAAACTTTGCATGTCACAACAATGACAAGTTTTTTTCTCTCTATCGATATAAAAACATCGACATTTCTAATCAGTAATCTACGTCACGTCACTATTTATAAGTGTTTTTGGGTGATTTGAACTCGTTATCGAAAATGTGCTGTAACTTATTCAAATGAAAATCATTTGACTTTCTTCGGTCTAAATTTTAATACGTAGACGAATATTTTAAGCGTTTTATTATACATTCTAATAAGATGTAATATAACATGATACGCTTCGTGTATTTATAACGTCTATATTTGACTGACAGGTAGCTGAACTAAGTACCTATAGGAACGTGTTGTTTTATTTTCTCTATTTTGAGTTTTTTTGTAACTTGTTGGTAGGTAGGTAGTTATACCTTTAAAACTGCTACTAACGACCACCTGGTCGTATCCGACCAAGGCGGTCAATCTCAATTGAGATTGTCGCCACCCGGATATAAACCCAGCCACTGGATAAATATCCAATCCACGCTATTTTAACCCACCCGATTCCAATTGATACCGGGTATAAATTAAGGCTTGTTTTTAAAAATTAAATGAAACATTTTTGTTGAAGTTTGTCACTTTTATGGTGCGATTTAATTTATTTTCATGTAGTTTATAATACTGAACTATAAAAATGTTATATTTTTATTTAAATCTAATAAAAGCTGTCATTTAGTTGCAAATACAGTGCGTACCTGCATTTTGGCAATACCAATGGAAAAGAGGGAGACTATGTAAGGTTAAACAGTTTTACGGGACAAAATTTTTAAAATTAATAAATACCCAGCATTCTTAATAAACACCTGGGTAAATTAGGTAAAAATCAATTTTTACCTACCGGGTGGGAATAAATTGGATAAATATCCACCGGATTTCTACCCACCCGCCCATCTATGATCTCAATTGAGATTGGCCTTCGGTGCGGGACATTGTTTATAGTGCTCAAGTCAAGTGTGCGCGCGATAGGTACACAAGTGCACTCTCTGTTCCTTCACTCCCATTATTCGGAAGGCATCCGACAAGATCGTTGAGAGATCATGCAAAACTGCTACTGCCAAACTAACAAACTAACAAAAAAAATATTTAATGTTATGGCCGAAAACACATCGTTTTCACAATAACAAGGTCATGGGCATTTGAATGAAAGCGTTCGAAACTCAATGAACGATCAAACCAAATGATTCGGTATGAATTCAATATCTTTACGATAAAAGTGATAGTCACAAACACGCAAGTTTCAAAGCTCCGATGATATTACGCTCGTTTTGACAACGTGATTAACGAAAGCTACTTAATTACAAAGTTACTGACCTAATAGTTTATTCGATGTTAAATGCTGATTACTTGTCTTATAGATTAATGAGATTCAACTAATTGATAACTCTGTCAAACAAAGTAAGTATGCTGCTACTGCGTCACTGAACTAAAAACAAAGTTTGATTTAATTGGAACAAGATTTATGACCAGTAGTTTCTGAAGCTCTATTTTTGAATCATTTTCGTTTGAATATGAATGAAAAGTCAAGGAAAATAACTCGTTTTCAAACGAAAATCAGTCGTAATATTCAAGTGATTCAAAAATAGGGACCCTGTTCTGAGATTTGGTCTCATTCTCATTCGTTTTAATCCATCCTAAGCTTGAACGTCTTCATTTTTTTTTAATTAAGGCTCGATTGAAATGACGAAATTCTGAAGATTTTCTTTGTCAAAAAAGTTAATGTTTAGGTTCTTATATTTACAGTTTACAGTTTTTCAAAATGTCAAAAACATGTAAGAAAAAAATTGTCAAAATCGGACAATATTTAGAGGGTGAAAAAGTTACTTTTAAGTCAGTGTTTGTATTTATTACTGGGGGCGTATTGCGATGCAGTTTTGACAGTTAAAACGCTCTGATTTACTGTCAAATTCGCAATTATTATTGCAATTTCGCATTATATTGATAATATTACTATAATATAACAATATAAAGATTAATATTCATACCATTGTAGTATTATTATAATATTATTATATTGATAATATTCGTTTACACTGAGTCTGAATTGAACTGCCTTGGAATTGAACGGATTAAGTTGGATCGCAATACGCCCCCTGTTCTTTCATTACCTCATGTTTAAAACAAATGATACAATTTCTAAAGACGCCTATACACATATCTCATCTCCCGCGTGTATGTGTGGGTAGTATGAAATCGGTCAGCCCTCAAAGGGCGCACACCTCACTGGTTCACAGGGTCACATGTGAACTAGGGAGTGATGGAGACTTCTTCTCATCTTATTTTTTTACTTGTGAATACATTTATTAATTAGACTAGACTAGTCTTTTAGCTTGTAAGCATTCCACTGCTGGGCAAAGGCCTTACCTCAAGTTTGAGGTAGTATCAGCCATACTCCACCACGCGGGCTCAGTGCGGATTGGTGGAGGGGTGTTTGCAAGGCGGTTTGGAAAGATATTCCTACTATGGACCTTTTAAGAAGCTGAAAATCACACTACTAGCGATGGAGAGGGCTATGCTCGGTGTTTCTCTACGAGATCTAATCAGAAACGAGGAGATACGTAGAAGAACTAAAGTACTACGGACATAGCCCTGAGAATCAGTAAGCTCAAGTGGCAGTGGGCAGGGCACATAGCGCGAGAACTGATGGCCGTTTGGGCAGAAAAAATCTGTATTGGAGACCCTTAGACCAAAGACGCAGCGTAGGACGTCTACCGACAAGATGGACAGACGACCTTGTCCCTCGATCCCTACTAGTGTAATTACTATTGTATTTCATACTCGAAGTACAGCAATAAGTATATATCAAATAAGTTTATACTAAATACTGTTTGTTTTGTTTGTAAATGTCAACGCGTCGACTCCTGCCCACCTGTTGCACGCGCGAGTGCGCCGTACACCCTTAATTAAGGGTGCGATGGCGTCACAAGCGGAGCGGGAAGCGATTATGAAAAGCCCTTAATAAATAAGTGCTGTCTGTGTTTTGAAGTAAAAGCCAAGAAACGGTACGTGAATGTTTGATACAATATTTATTAATATCCAGTTGGAATCTTGTAGTCACCTTATTGCATCTTGTAGTTAGCTTATTTACAAATTCTAGGTAATAAGCTCGTTATTTGCAAGTTATTTCTAATGAGTATGCATGAGCATCACAAGTGTTGAGCTTCTGTGATGCTGACCATACCCAGGAGACATTTGCTGTCCACTCTTATGCGCCGTACCCTGGCTTTCTATAAAGTGTAATAAGCTTTCTATAAAAATATGATAAACTACGTATTGATGAATCACAAATCGCTAATCGCTCGCTCGCTCGCTCCCATCACCAACACCCCAGTCTTATCAACCCATGCATGCCACTAAATCGCTCCGCCCAGTCTGCTAGCCCTCCTGTGAGGAGCAGGGAACAGGGCACACTCCCGAGGGCGTATTGACGAGATATTGCTTCTAGAAAGTAAAAGGGAGGGTAGTTAACATTATTTGTTTCGTTTGAAGGTAGCAAAGTAGCAATTGTTACTCGAAGTTTGGATACGAAGTAATAAGTAAGATAATAGTATAAGTTTGGCGGTAAAAAAGTGAAACTAAAGTGATTTGGTGTGAAAATGTGAACGGAGTAAAACTTGTGTTTTTGAGGACTTGAAAACTCATTTTTCTGTGTTTGCAGATCTTACAGGTAAATATTACACTGATACTAAGATAGATTAATTGTAATAAACCTAAGTAGAATCTAATTTCTAGTATTTTTATGGTATTTAAAGTAGAAATAAAATTGATAAGTTACGCACACACGTAACGCCTGATTTGCATGTCAATAGCAAATTGCGCTTTGCGCGTAATGTTATAATTTGCGGAGGCACAAAATACCAATTTATTCTAAAAGAACTTAAAAAAAACCTACTGTTCACAAGCCGCGGTTTTTATCAGATTGTAAGTTCGCGGTTCGAATCCCGCAAGGGGCAAATGTTTGTGTGATAAGCGCAAGCATTTGTAGGTACTTGAGCCATTGATGTTATGTATAAGAAAGTTCCTTACCCCGAAATTAAGACAATTGGGGTGTTGTTTGGCCCGTATTTATTTATTATTAACAGCGAACTTTGTTTCGCCCCGGCCCCGTCCCGCCCTAGCCCTGGCCCCATCGAACGGGATAAAAAGTATCCTATGTCCTTCTCCTGGTAATAAGCTACCTCCCCACCGTTTCGCCCCGGTCCCGTGCTACCCCAGCCCCGGCCCCGTCTAGCGGGATAAAAAGCATCCTATATCCTTTTCCTGATTCTAAGCTACCTCCCCACCAACTTTCAGCCAAATCGATTCAGCCGTTCTCGAGTTATAAGTGTTGTAACAAACACGACTTTCTTTTATATACTACTAGCGGTCCCAGCGAACTTTGTTTCGCCCCGGCCCCGTCCCGCCCCAGCCCCGGCCGCGTTTAACGGGATAAAAAGGATCCTATGTCCTTCTCCTGGTTCTAAGCTACCTCCCCACCGTTTCGACACAGCCCCATCCCACCCCAGCCCCGGCCCCGTCTAACGGGATAAAAAGTATCCTATGTCCTTTTCCTGACTCTAAACTACCTCCCTGCCAATTTTCAGCCAAATCGGTTCAGCCGTTCTTGAGTTATAAGTGGTGTAACTAACACGACTTTCTTTTATATAAATAGATTTAAGTTACCTAATCAAGCCCTCACCGAAATGTTATTTTGCAGTAGAAAATAACCAAACCAAATCTTTCAACTTAGAAACCATGCAACGCAACGACCGCTGGCCGGACGACTATGACCCAGAAGACACCAAGAGCCGTCCCGGTTCTAGAAGGAACTCCGCCTCTCTATCTAGAAGGAGCAGCGGCAAGAAAGAGAAAGAAGTAAAGAAGAAGTCTCCGCTGAACACGCCCAGTTCAACTTCTACGCCGAAGAAGGTGGCCAAGCCGCAGAATCTGGAGTTTGTGGTCACAGGGAAGCAGTGTTTGAAGAAGTAAGTTGCATAACTTTATAAGTTAAACGCAACTTTTTTTGCGTCAGTAAAATGCTCTTATGCATACCCACCGACCGCGGGGGCAGTTGGGGGCTATGTGGGACTCCAGGCTTTGTGAGCCCGCCTACCTACTAAAAACCTGACGGCGTTCTCCCGTGCCATAAGTGAGGCAAGAGCTAACGGGTCAGGCCCTGGGCTTAAGCCCTGAGCATTAGTCCGCAGCTCGTGTCTCTGGCTGTGGCTCGCTAAAAGAGCAAGCGCCACCTACGTTAAATGTAACTAACTTAACTACGTACGTCAAGCCCATCCGACCGCCTCTACGCATCGTCCGGACCTCTGCCGAGCGCGTCAATGCAACAGTCTACGCACTCAAATCATGCATTGAATTCAAATGACTTTTTCCACTGACAAGATGGACAGACGACCTTGTAAACAGTGGCGTAGCTACCCAGGGGTAAGGCGGGGCAGTGCCCCAGGGCCCTCAAGCTCAGGGGGCCCTCGAATCTAAAATATCGATCGTACTGAAATTTAGAAAATATCGCCCATTGATGACAAACTACCAAGAGGTGCTCAGCGACAACAATAAATGGGATGTCATGTCACAGAATATTTAATAGTACTACAGTCATGTCTAATTTTCATTCTAACATTAAATGGGACGGAACATTTACTGCCCATACCGCAGGCTGTTTATTGTGATTCCGAGTAGTTATTTTTTTGAGAATGGTAAAAAAATGCTGTATCAGGAATTAAGTAAAGAAAAGTAAAGTTAGTCTTTTGAATTCCACATCTGAGCAAAGGCCTTACCTCAATTATTATGAGGTAGTCGTCCAAGGGTAGATTAGATTAGATTAGATGCTTTACAAGTTGTAAAGATCGCGGGATCCCACTGGATGCAGCAGACCGCTCACTGCTGATTGCTGGGGAAAACCGTGAGGGAGGCCTATTTTTAGCAGTGGACGTCCTTAGGCTAATAATGATGATGATGATGTATGTAATTAACTATGTCCTGAAATAGTTTATTTTTGTTTTTATAGTGTTTTACCACCATATACTATACCATACATCCGGATACGCCCGGATAGCGTAAGACACGGGGTTCAATTCCTCGTCTGTCACAGAGTCACAGTTGCTTTTTTACAAGTGCAATTTATATTATTAAGTCCTGAAAATTATCCTATCATGTTTGGCAACCATTTAAAGTTTTTGTTTCCTGTTTATTATAAACATCTTGCTTTATTATACTACTCCAGTTTTATTTGTGAACAGATGTGACCGAGCCAACTCCCTCCCAGGCTACAACCGGCGACCAGTGGCAGAGAAAAACAAGAAACTGTTTGAATCGCCCAAAAGAACTGCCAACGCCTCACAGTCTACTAAGAGCAGAGAAACCTCGCTTGAAGACGATATGTCGTTAGATTTGTCACAGGTATTTTAAGCTCTCAACTTTTTGTTTTGTTAGATGATCAAATTTAAGAGCTATAGGCTCTTGTCTTGTCTTGTCATCATCATCATTTCCAGCCCTTATTCCCAGTCCACCGACAAGATGGACAGACGACCTTGTAAAGATCGCAGGATCGCACTGGATGCAGACCGCTCACAACCGGTCGTTGTGGAAAGCGATGGGGGAGGCCTATGTTCAGCAGTGGACGTCCTTCGGCTGATAATGATGATGATAATTCCCAGTTCATCTGGGGTCGGATCTCCTAGTACTTCTGCGTCAGAGCTCTGTTCTGGGTTGTCTGGGTGGTAGGTTATCTCGCTTCAGATCTCTCAGCACATTCGCTAGCGAGGTGGCGGGTGGTCTGCCTCGGCCTCTGGGTTGGTTCGGGATATTTAGGGCTTTCCTAACTTGGTTTTCCTCTTTTCTTGTCTTGTATTAGGGAATATAGTGCGGTGGTTTCCTTCTTGCCTTCCACACCGCTGTTTAAAAGCCGGGAGATTCCCGCCTCTTAATGTCCAGTGAAAAGCCTTTCCTGATATTATTTATCTTCAGCCTTCTGCCAGTACTGATGTTGCTGCTACCCAACACCAGGGGAACGCGTATTTAATGGCGGCGTTTACTCGCCATGGCACAGGATCGTGACTGAATATTGTGTTTGAGGAATGCTTATTCAAAGTATTCGCAACTAACCACCATATCTGGTGGCCGCTATCCGCCACCTGTGACCTAGCAGGGTAGTTTACAGCTCAGCCCTAACTAGTAAATAACTCACTTAATACCCTGCTTTGGTAACTAAATAGAAGAAATTGCCTTCAAGACTATGACAGGCGTAAATAAGTAATTTTTAGGGTATGGGTAGTTTGAAATAAATAAACAAGAAATAAGTCCCTTTAGAGTTAGACGTTTGCTTGTTCTACAGGTATTAAAATATTAAGTAAAATATATCTAATACTCCAACTAACTAAGATAATAATTCGTTTACATTTTTACTTCCTCGTAGTTTCGTGTCCACAGACGCCACAGAAAACCCATAAAATTAATATTCCTAAAAAAACCCATTTTTACAAGAAAATTGTTTTAGTTACATTTTTTATAACTCAAAAATGACTAAACCGAATTAACTGAAAATTTGTGGTGAGGTAGCTAAGTACTTGGACACGGACATATGATACTTTTTATCAATACTGATTGAGAATGGATGGGTGGTCCGATTTCCATGATTTTTACTTTAGCCAGGAAAAGGATAAAAACCATAAAATGAGACTGGATGATGTTCGCTGGGACCGTAGTATTACTTTGGCGCATAGAGAATCAGGTTGCAAAGGGAAGCGCTTCCTGCCGACCAAGGTGTTATTGGTCGGGGACTATAGTCCTAAGGAATACCGTCTGGGTGTTCTATATATAGTTAGTCAGATAGAAAACTAACCTATCGCGGTCCAGGATTGTATGGAGATTCGGATGTTGTATAGAGTTCGGCTATCAGCGCCATCTAGCCGTTCCGGAGCCGAGTTAATATTTCATGTGCATCGCCACATTACAATAATATCCACCTTCTCCCCAGGTCTCCGACTTCGAAGACACAAACTCCAAGTATGGCATCAAGCCGAAAGTGCCACTCGCCACGTCCACGCCCAAGACCAAGACGAAGCCTCGCAGCGGATCTCTGCAGCATCAGGTCAAGGATAGGGCGCGGTTTGAGAGGGACAACACGTTCTGCAGCAGTCGGGATAGTGTGTTCAAGTCTTCTACTTCGGCTAGTCCCTACAGGTATTATAGAGTTATCTGTAGAAGTTCAAATAAGTATATTTTTAAGTACCAACTTTGGCATTGGCACCAAACTACTATTTACTAGCGTATGGAACTTACACCACGAAAAAATCTCGTGCGCTATGAATTGACGCCACTTGTCTACAACTCAAGGAATACGTCATCATAATCTTGTCGTCGATTCAGTCACTTTATTGTCAATGCCTTTTTTTAAATATTATATTTTTTTATACATATCAGTGTTATCACTTTTAAATTGGCATCCTTATTTGAAAAAATATTTCCTTCAGATGTTGAGTGAGCATTCTCGCAACATCGATGAGTTCACGCAGCCTACGCGTTTTATTTTATTTTATTTTATTTTCTTTATTAAGGAAACTCAACAGCTTTTTGTACATAGAAACATTTGTGATAATTACAAGTTAACAATGTAATCTAGCCAATTAGAGAGTTCCACGGCAAATATACAAGTCATGTAGGAATAGCAGATATAGTAAAAATAGGTACTAAACAGATTTTAAATTAGAAACTTGCCTACCTAGATACAAAACATGCCCTATACAAGACTAACATATAAATAGATCTGTTTCGAAATATTTACTTGTAAGTTTTTAAGATTGCTTGGCTAGGGGCAGCCAATAAGTTCTCGGAGAAGCTATACATTAGCGAGTGTGTTTGTGTGTGTGTGTGTGTGTGTTTGTGTGTGTGTGTGTGTGTGTGTGTGTGTGTGTGTGTGTGTGTGTGTGTGTGTGTGTGTGTGTGTGTGTGTGTGTGTGTGTGTGTGTGTGTGTGTGTATGTATGATTATATACAAGATGATAAGCATATTCAGACATAGATCCTGAGATAATTTAGTTATTTTATATAGCACTTGCATTCAACAGGCTTGCCAATCTGTCGGTGGCCAAGTGCCCGAGTGATATAGTCATGCGCCCGGATAGCGTTAGACACAGGGTTCGATTCCTTGTCCTAAGACAGACACTTGGTTTAGACAAGTGCAATTTATTTTATTATTTTATTTTATTTGTATTACAAAATCCACAGCTCTTAAAGATGATAGAATTATATACAGACATATCGGACTTACAGCCAATGACGTATTTACATTTTATGTACTATATATAAGTAACGGTCATCAGATATGGCGTGTATTAATATCTCTCACTATGTGTATGTGTGTGTGTTTAGTGTTTTATAATTTTAAGTTTGTTCAGTAACAAAACACTATAAAAATAAACAATTTAAAAATTCACCTTTATTTTACAGCCGCTATGCGGTGACCGAGCTGGATTACTCATCCGTGTCTCCGGAGTACTCGGGACAGTCCTCCAGCGAGTTGTCACCTCGAGTGGGGGGCGAGGTGGCCACGCCGAGGAGTCTGGAGCCGCAGCTGTCCAGGTGAATGTTATATCCATGGCAAAAAAAACGCCTGTCAAAAGTCAACATACTTTCGCACTCCGGGCAACACATCCACCAGTTGCGGCTAAAGTTACGTCAGGCGCACACAAGGCCATCTCAATCTTTATGGCCGATTTCGACTACGGTGGCCGGTCACAACGACTAACCGACTGCGCGGGACATATTATAGTGCACAAGTGTGTGCGCAAACACAGGTGTACTCTCTATTCCTTTCACTCTCATAGCCCGATGGGACAGATGGAGAGATGGGGTGAAACACCGCCAACTTCCAAACTGCGGGAAACTTACATAACTGCCTCGGTGGCGCAGCGGTTAGAGCGACGGCTGCGACAGAGGTCCCGGGTTCGATGGGCCAAAAATATGTCGTGAGTTTTTCTGTTCAGAAATTCTCAGGTTAGTACGGTGTAGATGTACATATATGTGATCGATACGGCTCTTTATTTACTTATTTATTTTATTCCAACTGCTGCGGCAGTAGCTGGCAAGACTGCAGCGAGGTGGAGCACACGGCGGTGGAGCACGGCGAGTGGTCCAACTTCTGGGCGAACTACAACGGGTCTACAGGCCGGGTGCCCGTCAAGAGCTACTACGACCAGTGCCCCACTCCGTACCGGACGGAGAATATCGATCTTGCTGATTTGGGTACGTTTCTTATTTACCATGTTTAATCTACAGCACACCAGGGGTCCTATTTTTTAATCACTCGCTTTAAAATGGCGAGTGATTTTCGTTCGAAAATGAATTAAAAGTCAAAGGAAATAACTCTTTTTCGAACGAAAATCGAGGGGAGCTAAATTCAAGGGGGTGGTTGTTGAAAAAAAAAATTAAAAAAAGATTTTTTTTACCTATTCGAGTCTTTACCACCTCCTTGAATTTGGCTCGTACTTTGTTTTTACACCCTGTATAAGAAATAAAAAAAAGTAGTTTTAACACGTACCAGACACAACAGATGTTTTATTGTTTTCACGCTTGTAGGCGTTCACTGTCCCGGAAAGTGTTAAGATAAAATGCTAACGGATCCTCAAAATTCTATACAGGGTGTAAAAGATTTTTTTTAACATTCTGCATACATAAAAGAAAGTCGTGTTACCCCGCTTATAACCAGGGGCCCTATTTTCGAATCACTAGCGTCAAGATGGCGTGTGATATTCAATGTTTAAAGTCAAATTTTAGAATGAAAACCAGTTGTAATCTACACAAAAACGATTTGAAAAATCATTGCTCAATTTTGCGAGTACTCACGTCTAGATTTTGAGTGATTTCCGTTGATTTTCAATGTTTTCGAACGAAAATCACACGCCATATCCAAGCGAGTGATTTTCGTTCGAAAACGATTTTTTTTCTATGACTTTTGACACTACGTCGAACGAAAATCACTCGCCATCTTGAAGCGAATGAATCAAAAATAGGGGCCCTGAACGTACGTACAGTCGATGATGAAACAGCTATTTCCTCCCATTCACAGAATTCTCAGCAGCCGGCTCTCACAAACGTTCCCCGGACAACATAGACAACATAAACTACATCATCCGCAACGAGGGACTGCATCTAACACCGCGGGAGACGCAGAATATGATCAAATGCGCACACATACTGGGCAATGTGCTGAGCAAGGCTATCGAGAGACGGTGCAAGGAGAAAGAGGACGTTGAGGACAGGATTGAGGAGGTTAAAACTGAGGTGAGAGGTCAATGTTCTATTAGAAAAGCAAGTAAAACAAACCAAAAGCAAAATCTAAAATTTAAATATGAAAGAAAAGTATCATGGACACACACACACTTGATACTGCTCAAACCTGTACCTACTCAATTAATTCTTGCAATAGTTAACCTCTTTGTTTGAAGTTTGCATTTGATATTAACTCTTTCTTCTAGAACTAGCTCATACATTTATGCACTGTCGACAATTTCATTTAATTTTAAAGTTCTCCGGGTCAGAATGCTTATAACACTAAAAAAAAATAAAAAAAGTATGCGTATTACTTTAAAAGTTTTTTATTATTTTCAGGTAGAAGATCCCGTCGAATCAAAGAAAAAGACGATGACTTTAGACCTGAAAGAGACGAACGAACCTGCAGTCGTAGAAGAGGAAAAGAGATGCGAGACTGTCACAACGCAAACTGACATTTCGTTGCCAAACACAAAAAGCGCGCCAAGAATATTCGAGAAAATTCTTAGGCAACTGTCAAAGAGTTCTTTAGAAGAAGGAATAAAGGCAATGAATATGAGTGCGAGTGATAGTGAGAAAGGAGAAAATAAAGAAGTAAAAGAAGATAAGGTTGAAGAAAAGAAGGAAGCTTAGGTATAAAATTGTCAAGCACGAAAGTAAGTGTGAAAAAAAGTGTATGAACAGGGTGTAAAAAGAAACGAAGCGAATGTTAAGCCGTTTTCTGGTAAACAAACACATTCAAGTAGTCTATGTTGAAATAATACAGTCTAGATAACAGTAATTAGAAGAAGTCCAAGTCCGATTCTAGACTTGATTTTGAACTTCTCTGTTTGTAGCAATGAACTACTACGTATGGAACTGACACCACGAACTAATTTCGTGCGACATAAATTGATCACTATTGTCATCGACTCACACTAACGGTTTCATATTCGAAATTCTAATTTCAAGGAATTGTAGCGACATCTATGATCTACCGGTGTCACTACATATCATCGCAACACGCTGACTCGGCTCGACACGACTAGATGGCGCTGTTAGTCGATGTATGGAGACTGAACCGCGATATTAAGGATTTAGATCGGACCTTGGTCCCCGGCCGTAGCACCCGGTCGGTAGGAAGGGCTTCCCTATGCCTTCCTAGCTCAGTTGCGCCAAAGAATCTTATCGTCGTATTTGCGACACATATTTTGCTTGGCATAGCTTCTCTATACGTAGTAATAACAACTCACAAATTTGGGATTTACTGTTTTACACCATATATGTGTAATTATACTACTTTTACTCTTATTTTTAAAGTTATTCCTGACCAAGTAGTAATGAATGTGATTATGTTTGTAAGTATACGGTACGTACATGTAATTTAAATCAGATCTTTTAATCAACTCAGTAGGCATAACCTACACAACGTGTAAGTATTTAAAAAGATGAAATAAACACTGTGAGTGTTATAATGTTATAAAATATATTCTAAACCAGTGTAAGTATTTTAATTGAACCAATTTTACGACTTGTATTTCAACAGAAAATATTTATTGTAAGTAATTTTGAGATTCTAGTCATTATACGTTATATTATGTAAATCATATTGATTTATTCTCTTACTTCTTTTTTATAGCCCACAGATTATTTTATTTTTAAATGAACCACCTTGGAAAAAAAACCTATTTGGATTGGTAGTTGATGTGATCATATTGTGACAAGCTGAGAAGAAATGTATTTATTTAAATCAGGTAGCAAAATTAACAACAACAGAACTAGCAGAAGGCTAAAGATATATAACTGCCTTACCACAAATAAATAAACAAGGTTTGAACTACTGTTTAAATGTTATGCGGCCAAATTGAAAGGTTTGACATCCTTATGTCATTTGACTTCATTGACGTTGATTTTAAACTAGCCATATTATATAAGGTCACCTCGTTTTAAGCATAGACTTATATGTATTAGAGGTCGTTGGTTTTAAGTGATAATATTTTAACAGAGTATCTATATTTTAACAGAGTATATATAACATAGAGGTCGTTGGTTTTAAGTGATAATATTTTAACAGAGTATCTATCTATATCATAGAAATAGGACCCAAGCATTTTTTTTTTAAAATCTGTCCCATTTTCATTTTAATTTTTCCTAACACACGCGACATCGCCTATCGTCTCTTTCATTTAATGCCTATCTCATTCATTCATGTAGCGCCGGTGCAATGACCGCGAGCGGGAGGGGGGGCACCGCGGTGCGCCTATTTTTTAGGCCCCCCCCCAGATCAGTAGACTGCATTCGATTACCTACCTTTATCAAAGTATCTCAGTGTACCTACAAACTAATTGTTACTGCAATCAGATCCCTAAACACCTGACTAAACACTAACAGCTGGTTAGGTACCTATTATGATAAATAAACTGAGACAGAAACTCAACTTGAGTAGGTATGTGTTCATTCATCGTAGGCATTAAACACTAGGTATGATAAACTGGAAGTAGCTACCTAATTATGTATTTTATTTAATAAATTCCTGCTGATAATAACAAAGCTTATGTGAGAGTAAACTTTTAAAAAGAAGACATACCTAAACTGTTAAAAATTAATGACCTGACTGCGTTCAATCTCACAAAATCTACGTTAAACAGATGTTTTTAGTTTTACCTACCTAATGAGTACCTAACTACTGATTCGCTTTGATTCAGTGGATATGCACTAAAAATTGCGTAAGTAAATAAAACACAGTTTCGTTTTAAGTTTTATTTATTTGGTACCGTAAAAAACATAACATCAGGCACACGCAACGCAACGCGATTACATCCTAGAATCAGCTAGAAACTTACCTAAATCTTTATTTGTTTTAACTTTCATTCATTGCACTTGCTCAGTTTTTGTACAGATAGGTATGTGAATACAAATCTTATTTCACGATTATGTAAATTAAAACTAGGATTCTATTATTATTTTTTTTACATTGGTTTTGAAATAATAATACTTGTACATCTTTATTTATCGGCCGCGATAACATTTAACATGAAAAAATAACGATATGAGAGATTTTTTACAGTCAAAACTCGTGCCTATTTTGCACATTAACTTCTTATTTTACGATTGCCGAAGCAAGCACTAGCCAGCCAATGACCAATCTAGCTATCACGACACGAGCACTGGATTTATTACACTGGACATCATGGGATTCACTGAGGGGATTCACTGTTCATTCACACACGTATGCACTAAATCTATGCTGGAAATGAAGGCGAATAACTGCAGCATTGTGTTGTTGTTGTGCACGTTCTCCCTGCCGCGTAAACGTGTAATTGCGCAGTAGTCAACGGGAGGACTCGAGCTCGAGCTGCTCGACCTTCGGCGCGTAGTCCGCGCCCGCAGCAAATCCTAGACCCTCATGTGATAAAGGTGGAGGCCTTCGTTGTGCAGAAACCGCCATATCCAGCGTCTGCGGGCGGTGTTTGGTACTAGGTGCCGCGATGCCGGTGAAAACAATCCAGCACGTCGTTATCGAAGTGCCACGTCGAGGCGCGGCGCGGCGGGAAGCTTCTTGATGCCGGTCGCCCGGCCCGGGCTCCGCACGACGCACGGCGCACGTCGGGACGCGCGCGCACACAACTCAATCGGCGATTTTTTTTGGCAGACTGACTCGCTCCGCGCTCGCGCGCGCGTCGGTCGCGCGGCGAGCGTGCGGGGGCGGGTGCGGGGGAGCGGCCGCGACACGTGTAGGCAACGCGGCGGCGATTGGCGGCGCGTTTGACATTGCCTACAAAGACCGAGAGCGCTGCTCAGCAACACGCGACACGGGGTGTTTTATTTTAGTATTTTTTCTACATGTTTAGAGGTCATTTTCTCGAAAACTAGCGTATAAACATTTTTTTTTTACTTACAAAAAATGTTTCATTTATTTTTCTGAATCTGCCCTTAAAATATTATCACTTAAAACGAGGTGACCTTATATTTAAACAGTGCTCTAAACCTTGTTTATTTATTTGTAGTAAGGCCGATAGTATTTATGGAAAGCTTTTGACTGGGCATTAAGAGGCTTGGAAGGCAAGACGAGAAACCACCACCCTACATTGCTTAATTTGGAGTTTTGGAAAAAAAATTGGTTGCCTGTAAAGTCGGTATACGGGCGAAAGTTTTACGTGACAACGACTTTGAGTGGTAAAATAATTTTATGTACACATGAACCGGTGTGTATGCCTATCTCTCTCACTCTCTCTCTCGCTCTGTCTCTCTCGCTCTTAGGCGGGCTAACCATGCCCGAGTGGAAGGGACACGTGCCTCTCACTCACTCGCTCTCATTGTGAGCGCTTAACGTGAGCGGAGCGTAACGCAGTTTCTTGAAGTGTCACCCGGCAAACCAATTTATAAGACGTTGTCACGTCAAAACTTCAACAAAAACCTAGTTCTTAAATTTGATCAGAAAATAAGTAAAAGACGTAAGTATATTTTCATAATTTATTTCAACTTAAAATACTAAATTCACAATTTTATACTCAAATTACAAATCTATAGTTACGCATATAATATATTAGAAAATCTCCGAAATTTCGCCAAAAAAAATATAGAATTTATTTCCAAAGACAAACGAACCACTACTAAAAAAATCAAATAAAACTTATTTCATCAAACAAATTGCATTTTCCGTCTCTGTCTTACCAACGAAACATAGCGTGATGCGAAAGAGACATCACGATTTAAAACCTCAATATAAATGACACAATTATTAATATTTACATCGAATCAACCAGACATAATTTCTGCAATAGATCGGCTTTTTATTCGGCAAAACTCGGCTAGCTTCGTTTTTGTAGTCTATCTCTGTCGATTTGTCAGGATTAGAAAGAGAGCACAAATTAGGTAGCCTGCTTTACAAAATCTAGCTGGCCGAATCTTTATACCTATGAAGGTCTGATAATATAAGTTTGTATGTATAGCTTTTATTAAAAATAACGAATAATCATTTTGCTTACTTATAGTCAAAATAAAATCGTCACCAAAAGAAATTGGATCTTGATATTAATTCACTGGATTAAGTGCAATTTTGCACTATATGTGCCTGGTTCACCATCAACAAATAAGCTCTTACTAACGAATAATTCAAATATGGAACTTTCGTCTCGTATGAAGTAGTGGTTGTCAGTTAACGCAAATGGTAACTTATACAGACATTGTGAAACAGGCCGTATAAGTAAGTAGTGATTTTAGCAACTCGTAAACAAAAATATTCGTATTACATAATAAAGCATTTCATTCCTTTTCAGTCGGTATAAAGATATGATTGCCGAAATATAAGCCTCACTAGAGTTCAAATAATTTCGTAAAAATATGACACAAATCAATAAGACCATAATTTATTTAAAGAAAATAACTTCCGGTACCAATTAATTGGCAACCGGAAGTGAAATGAAAACAGAAAATAAAAATCTCAGACCCGTAAGCCAAGAAGGAAAAACAATTTCAAAACGTGGTTTTATACCAAAAAAAAAAAAAAAATTTGGACCCAAAATGTTCTAACTTAATATAGCGTATTTGTATAACAATAAAATTAGTATCAAACTTATATATAATATTTAGTTAATATTTACAAACTTATTTCAATGTCTAGTAAGCGTAAGTTTTACGAAATATCTAGTTTTTGTATGATGAACTCGAGCGCCCCTAGCGGGTCCATTTGAAATGAAGTATAATTACTTCGTTAATGAAATGTTTTGTAAAATAGGCAGAAAAGTGTACTGAAAATAGCTTTTACAAGAGTTTAAGACACAGTTCTATTGCAAATAAGAAGTTACTTGAAATAAAAAACAAGAGAACGCACAGTTTATCATTTCATAATGAAGAAATGTGTGAAAAATTACACCATATCCATTAATATTTTAGTAGAATAAAAAAATAAAATAGAATCAATTCTTCCAATTTTTTTTTAAGCAACGGGTGCAATTATGGAGTAAATAGTCATACATTTCTCCAATAACTAGTGTTCCGGAAAAATCTCAATTCACTTATATTTAAAACGTCCGACTCAGAAATATATACAGGTTTTTTTTTTGTATTGTTGAAGGAACCTTATTTATGCATGCTAGGATTTCACAGATAATAAATCTAATTTAAGGGAATTTTAAGTGTTTTAATATTGCAAATTAAACGTTATTTTTTAAAGTCAAAAAGTATCGGACGTCACAATTAAACCGTCTTAATATTACACAAAATAATTAACTTAATCAATAGAATATATGTTTTACTCAAAAGAAACGTGACGTCATAATTTTTTAATAAAAAAATATGTTTTTTTACTACTCAAAATTAGCAAGCGTATGATTAGTATTGCCTTATATATTTTTTTATCGTTATAAAACGAAACTTTGGGGCTGTCGTACTACTTTGAATGTTGTCTTATTTTTTACTTCCGTAACTTCCGATTTTAGTTCCGGTTGCAATTACCGGTTGTATTAGGTAGATGTTATAATTAAATAAATGAGTCCCAAACGTTAACAGAATTTAGTGTAAGAAATAAAAAAATAAGACTACACAGTACGACAGTGTAACTTAGGTTTCCGAGACTCTCAAGTCAAATCTGCTAAAATCTAGAATTCTACAACGCTAAAACTTATTATATATTTACATAATTTGGGTGAAACACGGCACTTAGAGTATATTTAAAGCTTATATCGCCTTGACAATATAAAATTACTGCTAAAATGTTGCTTGAAATGTGGTGTTTTAAATTTTTAAATTGAGATTTAAATTTTTATTTTCAAACAAAAGCTATTTCTGTAATGGAAAGGTACTATATATATATATTTAATGGTTATCATTGTTATACTGATTTTTAGCAGTAACATTATAGTAGTGAAGGCAAGTTGACATTCATTTCATTTAGAAAATAAATGCAGCTTCTAGATGTAATTTATCGAAGCTCTAAATGTGTTTATTTTCTATGCAAAATGAATGTGATTCATGATAATTTTGTATGTAACATTCATTTTTATCAGAGTTTAGTAAAACAGACGCTGGAATATTTTCCACGCCGCTGAAATTACTGAATAGTCAGGATCTTAATAAAAATAAATATTACATGAATAAACTGTAATTTAAATAGTTTTTATTCACAAGATAATGGTACTCACAGCGAAATGAAGATTGAAAAAAAAATACCTACTTCATTAGTAGGTATTTATTTCTTTTGTATTTTTATGTGGCTTGTGTAAGTAGCATTAAATTAAGAAAACAGTGAACCAGTTTTTTGACTTCCGTTCTGTATATAACCGGAATTTCCGGTTTTTAATAAACACTGTTGTCAATTTAAATCAAAATTCTTAATTGTTTTTGTGACTTTACCGAAACTTCCTTAATATTTTCCCATAAAATTAAAAGTTTCCGTCCAACATTAAAAATAATAATTTCTAAGAGATTTTTTAAAACTTTTCCCTAGAATATATTGCAAGTCAAGTAAAACTTAAAAATAAATGGCATAATAATAAAGGTGGGATATAAATGTCTTTACTTAAACTATGTTTTGTACTAATAACTTAATTTAAGAATAATATGGCATAGAATTTCTTTGTATTTACACTAAAAACTAGCTACGTTCGATGTTTTTCAGTACTTTTAAAATGGCCAACTGAATAATTTTTAAATTATTCATTCCAAATTATAAAAAGACCATAGTCTTTTCTAGAAGAACAACACTTTTGAATCAAATTTTTGAGTTACACCAACGTCAATAACACCCATTTAAGTCTTTTTAGTAAACTTTTTTTCCTTTTTTTTTAGTCACTAGTCTACTTCCAAAAGGCTTTTTTTTTCTTACAGCAAAAGACGTTGCTTCCTAAGAGTAGAAGCCGACGTAGGGCCAGACATAGACCTGTGTTTTCTCAGCAAATGTTTGTGTCTCGGATCCAACATGGCGGTGTAACCTGCAGGGGTGCATAATTCCGGGTATTTTTGGTAGAACGCGCGGTACCCCTCGTGTAGTAGGTAGATCTCGGGGTAGGTCAGGTGCGGGTAGTTCTCCCGGTTTTTTGCGCGGTCAGAGGAGCGGAGGAAACGCGATCTGAAAAGATGATAGGGTTTAGTGATACATACATTAAAAATATATTTAAATTAGACATGCTTTAATGTTTTTTTTTCTGGGTTTGAATAATGACTGAAAATAGTTGCTACATGTAAATAACCTAGTCGTTTTGGGATGGCCTGTCAGTGAAAGATTATTTTAAAAAAAGTTGTTTTGATTTATCTTGAATCTAGTTATTTTAACTCATTAAATGTCTGTCTTTAATTCTTGATAATCAGGTCTTGGTCAGTAAAAGATAAAGATAATAAAAAAAGGTTATTTCGTTTTATTTTGAATCCAGTTTTTTTTAAATCATATAATGTGTGACTTTAATTTTTTGATTATAAAATGGCTTGTCAGTGAACCTTTTTTTTTACTTAAATGTATTTTTATTTTATTTAAACTCATATGTGTGACTTTAATTTTTAATTGTTAGAGAATCTAGATAGATTAAGCACTCATTTTTTATTTCACTTTTTATTTCTTTCCTTTTTATTGCGTATTTTTCCCCCATTTATACGCAATTTGTATTTTTTTAACCCCATTTATACCCAATTTGTATTTTTTTACCCCATTTATGCCCAATTGTTATTTTTTACCCCATTTATACCCAATTTGTATTTTTTTACCCCATTTATACCCTATTTGTATTTTTTTTTACTTTTTTTTCTATTTACATGATCACTATATACTCACAGGTTAGGCCCCCTCTCCCTGGAGAACTCGCAGTGGAGCACGAGCACCTGCGGGGCGGCGCGCGCGTGCAGCAGCGCGGACACCTGCGCGCGCGAGTGCAGGTTGCGCGCGCCGCACACGTGCCCGCCCTCGAACTCGTACGGGTAGCGGCAGTCTATCACCTGGGGGGGGAGGGGGAGGTACTTGTTAGAAATGGGAGATAATTTAAAAAAACTTGTAAAAAGCACTATGACTCTGTGACAGACGAGGAATCGAACCCCGAGTTTTACGCTATCCGGGCGCATGCCTATACCACTCGGCCACCGACACATTAACGAGCTTGTTGAATATTGCAAGCGGTTTCTTTTAACGCGTAGGCTGCGCGACCTCATCGATGTTGCGAAATTGTTCTCTCATTAAGAAAGCCAATTTATAGTTGATTTCGATTTGAGTGGTATAGGCAATGTCGTCTGGTGCGCAACATGACGCGCAGCTTGTTGTTTGTTTCCGTGCAACATGTTGTGCGACATGTCGCGCGTCAAATGTAGGCAACAGTTGATACGAAGCAAAGCTCTTCGGTTGACCTTCTAAGACTTAGAACAGAAATGAAATGAATATTTATTAGCCTTTGGAAAAGGGTACATTTTAGTACATGTTAATAATAATAGTCCTCCTAGCCGATTTCGACTACGGTGGCCAGTCACAACGACTAACCGACTGCGCGGGACATATTATAGTGCACAAGTGTGTGCGCAAACACAGGTGCACTCTCTATTCCTTTCACTCTCATTGATGGGACAGCAATCTGACACGACCGGAGAGAGATCAGGCGCAGGACCAACGGCTTTACGTGCTTTCCGAGGCACGGGGGTGAAACACCGCCAACTTCCAAACTCCGGGCTACCCTGAGAATTTCTGAACAGAAAAACTCCGGTACATATTTTTGGCCCGACCCGGGAATTGAACCTGGGACCTCCGGCGCAGCCGTCGCTATAAAATGCGACCCTCTCACCGCTGCGCCACCGAGGCAGTTAGTACATGTTATAGATATTACGGTTCAGCTTTTCCAGCTATCAGAAATAGCATGCAAATATTTTATTAACATCACAATGTTTAAGTCATACCGGATTCCTTAAGAGACTTGGATCTATCTTTGCCATATCAATCTTTAAAGGGTCCTCACCTCAAAATCCTTAACAACGTCGCTATATTCCCCCCTCAACAGCGCAGCGAGGGTGTCGGGGTGTATGCTCCTCAAATCGGGATGTTCACCCTCTGTTAATGGCAACGAGTATGTTCTACTGAAGTCACCGATCAGGTCGGGTTCTGTAGCCGCTGGAAGAAGATTAAAAATGGTTAATTTACTATAGACTTTCAATACTATAGGGACCTACTTAAGGGTTTAAGGATAATCTGAAATTATAAAATCGACTTGAAGCTGAGAGACGAACATATCGCACAATCGTAACGAAATTCTACATAAGCTATGTTTATAATATAAATTGCACTTGTAAAAAGCAACTGTGTCAGACAAAGAATGTGTGGAAATTGACCAAGTGGTATAGGCACAGAATATAATAAATAATATAATATGTTGGTAAAGGCGTGCGCCCGGATAGCGTAAGACACAGGGTTTGAATCCTTGTCTGACAGAGTTGCTTTTTACAAGTGCAATTTATATTATTAAATTTGTATAGTGACAAGTCACTATAAAAACAAACATATGGAAGGAGTAAATAGTCTCGAGTCCATGAGCCAGTTCTTAATCATTGCAAAGATTCGCTGAATCATATAAACTTTAAGACACTATTACTGACCTATCAAATTATTTATGAAATTATACTTCTTACTAAATAAGTAAATCCAGTGTGATGCTGCGATCTTTACAAGGTCGTCTGTCCTGTCTTGTCAGTGGACGTCCGATTCATCGTCTCAGGATCACACTGGATGTAGATAGCGGTCGTTGTGGAAAACCGTGGGGGAGGCCTATGTTCACCACTGGACGTCTTTTGGCTGTAAATTATGATGATGAAATAAATAAAAACTTACATCTCGCCAGAGCCGACATGATAGAAGCGTTGTTCTCCGAGAACGCCCTCTGCAACACTGGCCGCTGCACTCTTTCAATCTCGGGAGCAAACTGATTTGATTTCCTCCGTTTATTCCCCATTTCTTCCTCATTTTCCCTTTCTGTCCGCTTATTACTTTTCTTCTCATTAGGATTCTCCAAAATAGATAATAAAGACACTCTAGCTTTAGAACTCTCCGGGTTAAAACTTAAACTCCTGTGCAACATTGGTCGCTTTAAGAATTCATTTGAAATGATATTGTCCTTTATTTGACCCGATAGTAAGTCGTTGAAATTAGCCATTTTGGGAGAATTAGATGCCTCTTCTAAATCTAAGAATGGTTCTTCCAATTCTGATATGAAACCACTCTCCATCGATGTTGTTGATTCTGAAGTAAATATCCTAAGTTTGCTCGAAGCAGGCGATGAGAAAGAACTCATTGAGCCTATGCTGGAATCACTCCGTTCATGTCTTAACGGATTTTTGGTAGGTGTTTCTGTGAACTTTAGTGATTTCTTCACTGAGACGTTAGTAGTGGAAGGTCTTTTGGCCGCTGGTGAGGTAAATTCAAAGTTTTCATCCTCAAAATTCAACATCCTTGTAGCGGTGACATTTGGACGGTTGAACGATGTTGACTGCTCAGTCTCAGCGATGGGAGCACCAAATACAAAATTCCTAGAATCCACTTTTCTATATGTAGATTGTCTACCTCTAGATATAATATTGGGACTATCTGTAGATATAATTTCGTATTTGCATTCGTCGAAATTGTCGTTTTCGAATTCCTCCTCCAAATCGTGTAGGGTTTCGAAGTCGGGGTCCATATCTGCATCCTTTTCTGGCACGTAGATGTCTTCTTTCTCTTTCTTTTTAATTTCGAAGGATGACTGGAGAGCGTCGGTGAAGTCCAACTGAAATTGAGAGAAATACATTTTAAATTTATTTACGAGCAAAGATCAGAGAGCAATTTGAACTTTGTGTTGCTTAGAATTTGGTCGAAGATAGAATGACTACAATAATTCAAAAGGTTTGGTTCTATATTTGTTTGATAGCAAGTCTATTAGTATTTCAGACATATTTTATATCTAATAACGATTTACGAAATTGCCCACAAGATCCTATGAATAGACTAAATATATCTAGATTTTATGCAAGTGAATTCAGTAAAATTGCTTGAAAAAAAGTTATTGCAAATATTAAACATACTACGTACACCTAAGGAGCTTTTATAAAGAAATGGTATATCATAAATATAAATTGAATATAAAAAAAAACACCAATTAATTAGTACATAAATTAATCACCTTAGTGGTAGACCAATTAGTATTCTTGGTGCTCTGGAAGCTCTCTCCGAATGAACAATCTCTCGTCTCCTCCTCAACATCCAACTTGACGAACGTTTCACTGATGAACGACTCATTCTCTTTGTTAGACATCTTGAACTTGGACCGTTCTTCAAATATCCTAGTAATTTTAGTTGTACTCCTTTTAAAACTCCTACTTGTCAACGGTGAAAGTGAATTCCTGTCTAATAGCGGTGAATTCTTCAGCCTTTCAATTGAAGGAGATATTTTTCTAAATAGAGGTGAAACGTTAACGTTTTGTATCTCTCCGAGTATCCTTCTTTTTGACGGTGTGGCTATCGGTGAGGGTGTCTGGCTGAAGTTCAGAGAATGTGGGTTCATCTTAATTTTGTAGTTATGTGTGGAGGCCTCTTCTTGCTTCCGCTTTGTTGCACTGTTGCCCGAGTTGATTTTGAAGCTCTCCGTAATCAACCTGGAAAGATGGAGATAGTGACATTAGTATAAGGGACCAGCAAATAATTTCTCAGGTCTATGACTAGTATCCACTTTAGGTGTTATTTATTTGGATTATTACATCAACAAATTAGTGACATAATTTTAAAGCCTCATGAATCGATAGGATGCTGGCAGTAACATTTAAAATAGTTTGTTAATGCTACTGCCAGCGTTGGTAAACACATCTGCCAGGGATTAATTAATTTCTTAACATCAAAAATGGTTGAATCTTGTGCCTTCTTTAAAGCTATGCATTAAGTCAGACAGACAACATAGATTTTTATACATATAATAAATGTGTTCTTACATAAACACAATAGGATATCAAATAAAGACCATTGATTTAAATGTAAATAATTTACTAATATGTTTCAAAATCATCTAACTTTTAGGAGTTAAATTACTTCTACTAGAACTTCAGATTCTGAAGTGACTTCGTGCTTTAAAGTATTTAAACTCTAGACTAGTCGGTAACAATTAGTACTTTTGTGTTACTTTTCGATTGAACATTTAATAACTAGATAATTATAATAATTACTGCATTTTCATGGATCATTAAGTAAATAAATAAAGAGCATTTACTCGATGTCTGAGAGGAGTGATCAATCTTCATAAATTCTGGAGTTTTGATCTTTTAGTCAACAGTGGAGAAGCAAAATTAATGGATGTGACAGTAATTAAATTTAGCTGACGTTTTTAACCAGAAACCTACTTCATTGGTACATAAAAACTATAAAAACGTGTGAAAGTGTTGACCAAACATTTTGAAAGCATTGATTGGGGTTTGATCCATTTCAACCCCACGAAAGTGATATTTTTTTCATCCATCACGTAAAATGGGGAACCACAGAGAAAGATAACAATGATAAACCCTTTTTGGAGCGCTGAAGGGTATTTTTTAACTTTGCTACATTCGGAAGGGCTCCGAATGTTTCGATATCCTATCGCAAGTCGTAAATAAATCGAAAAACTGGTTTCACATACCTCCGCGCCCTTTCTCAGCGCCGACGAGACATATTGTTCTCTTTACATTAAGAAATACACAATAGACTCCACGCTAAGGTTATGATACCGCACCTCTAGAATTTTTAATCTAATTTCCCATGTGAACACTTAATTCGGGTCGATATACTCATCAAACATGATTTTTGTAACACTACAACTAGAATGCAAACGAAGAAACATATAAAAATAAGGTAGAAAATATTTTTCGTGATTCACCGAACATGTTTCGCGCGCTTTGTTTTTTTTTATGATATGCGAAACGTCAAGTGTCAACGTTCGGAAATCGAGTCAGCTGTTCTCGGGCGTTTGATTGGTAAATCGCAGTAAGTATGATTTTAGCAACTTTTTGTTTCGACAAATAATTTATGTCCTGATTAATAAAACTTGTGTTATTTATGTCCGAACACGAACACAATATGATTATGAATATGATCGAAATATAATTATTTAAATTTACGTAGCAATAACCGTCTAGCTCGTATTGTTAATAGATCAATCTCAATAAGCAGCATCTTCCGATTCATAGCAATTACTTGCATCATCATGACAATAGCACGCAAGAGTCGCGATCGTTAGGCGATCAATATTCAACGATTTTCTACGTGGGGTGTCGGGCGTGTTATTTTTTTGAATAAATAAACTTAACAGTTTTGTACGGGTTTTAACGGATTTTATGGAAAGGGTTATAATTCGCATTAATTATTAAACAGGTCATATAAGTTTTTTTTTTAAAGTTTGTTAGATTTGGTATGTAAGTTTCATTTTTTTTTTCAAAATTATATTTAATTAATCCAACGTTAATGTAGATAACGATTCAGATGATATGCGACACTAAGTGCATAGCAAACTTTACAGCAGTTCAATACTCCCCAAGACTACACAGCCTAAAACCGGCAATTTATTTCATTCTTAGCCCGTGCCCGTTCGGAGTACAAAAGCTGCAGTGGCTGCAGTCTTATCAGACTGGGGTGTTTTTTGTCCGCATAACGGCAAGACGTGGGGTCGAAGAAATGGCAACGTCTCAGCCCTTTTTTTAACGGTTCGTGACGTCAGATTTTAATAAGAGGTGTGATTTGTACAGCGCATGCCATAGGTTGTAAAGGAGTCAAGTTAAATGCAAGTGTTGAGACAATAAGAGTTGATTACCCGGTCTGAATGTGGGGAACTGAAATAATAGTGCAACTCGAATGGAGTTAAATGGATTCTGGTGGACTTTTAATGGTTTGGTAACGTTGAGATGTTGAAACTGGAAGCTTTTATGGAATGATTTTAATGGATGTTACAGTAAGTAAATATTTAATTGTGTATATATCGAAATATTTCGCTTTTGAAATAAGTGCAAATGCCTTTAGGACTGGGTAGTTTGAGTCTCATAACGAAGTGAAATTTTCACGTTCATTTTTGGGCGTTTACTGCACGCAATTAACTGCATTACCTCGTCAAAATACTTTTGTTTAGCCAAAAAAACCGTTTCGAAACCGTCAAGACGGCAACGAAACTCGCTTTGGGCTGAATGCCGACAAAGGCGATGCACCACTTGTGTCTCTCACAAAAGAACATAACGAACGCTGATTTACATAAACATTTTCGGAAACCCTTCCGAAAGCAACCCTTGATGCACTCCTGTCAGTTACTGATTACCGTTTAATATAACAGGTTTCATTGTTTGCGAATAATGCAACTCTTCACTAGTTATCATCACTAAAAAAAGTTCGATAAATCGAATTCTCGAGTGCTAAAAACCAGAAATTCTCGTCACACCAGAAGCATCAATAAATTGGATCTTACTCAGGTGAGTAATAATCACAATGTTTCCAATGGGTGATTGGTAAAATCGTTCGTTCAAAATTCAAATTAAGAGGCGTCCCCGAAAACCGTTGCGGCAAACCGAATATATCACTCAAATGACATTGGTTAAGCAAAAAGATCCAGACATCTGCTGTAACTAAATATAAACGAAACCGCGCAAGGTTGCAGGCAGGATATCAGCTCAAGTGAACCGAGCGTCCTGTTTACAGCTTACAGGAAACGTGTGCTTTATCTTTGTTTTACATGTAATAAGTTGGAAACATAGAAATATATTATTAATCTGCTATTTGTAATGGTGATAATAGCTGTAAATTATTTGCTAAAGCATTCACAATGAAATAATAAATTAATACTCTTTCGAAGCTGACACACATACTAAAATCTAAACATAATCTGCGTCCAGTTGAAACTGTTCAATTTCATATACATAGTATAATTGTGTATTCAGGAGCTTGTTGTTAATTAGTTTACTAAAATTCTTTCGAAAGATTGTTGTCATCAAAGATTCAAGCACTGAACTTTAAATACAAAATCACGATGTTTTCCCAAACGGTTTACCAATCGCCCTATCAAAATGTAACCACTAAAAAAAGCGATTAAGCAACATTATTTACTAAACCAAACAGTAAATCCCGATCCCCTATCGAAGCAAAAAAATATTCGTTAACGGTTAACGGTTTTCGGTATCGACCGCGCATGCGCTAGCGCTGCAATTATTCTCGTTGGTGCACCATGACGTTTGAACCATTAGAAGCGCATAGTAATGTTAACTGGACGGTTAATTGAAAGACCGTTGAATAAATAAATGAGTACAGATTCGACGTTAAATGAATAACTGCTCAAGTCAAGTATGCAAAACTGAATGTTTGTTATATTCCTGGTTTTATAACGATCATCAAAGTTTATTTTCACAGTACCAAATTCTCTTAATGCTCTAAACAGTGATTATATTTTAACTCTGAATTTCGGCACTCTTAAAATGTGAACACTGAAGGTTTAAATGTTTTCCTATCCCTGAATGAAATTACATCAACCGAAATGATTGAGTAACAGTTTTTTGTATCAATAAGGGTACTTATAATTTTTATCGCACGTGCAATATGGCATGGCACGCGACAAACACCCACGTTCCAATTGAAATTTCAAGTTAATTTGAACTATATCACAATGGAAATAACGAATAGGTGCGTAGGCGCCGGTTTTGCATGGGGGAGCAACGAGCATATCAATGGGGTTTCAACAGATGGCTGTATGGTTGAAATAGCACGATAAAGTAATACGCTATGACAATTTTGTAACAACAAAACGGCTCTGTGAAAATAATTGAGTACGTGTGGCTTTTAATACGACGACACTTTAATTATGTTATGAAATTGCTGTACAACCCAAAGTTTCTTTCGGCGAAACGAGGCGAGTAAGTAAACTACATATTTGCAAAAAAAAACAAATGCCATTTGTCGTAAATGGAACACACGTTACGCACCAACTTTCAAGCAATTTAACTACTTATTCATGCTGCTATGATCAACCAAGAAAAATCAATCATTCCAAAACTATCAAAATCTGTTTCAACTAAAAAAAAATACAATACCAGTAGCCACCGTTGCACCGGGTCAAAGGTGGGTGCATCTTAAAGATAACTTTAGCGCGTGCGGGGGTGGCAGCTGATACACTACAATGAATAAGTGCGACAAGTGCAATTCTGGCGCAGCTGGAGATATTTTTTTCTTCCTAATCCGTGTGGAGAAACAGGGATTGATACAATGGTTGGTAAGACGTAGGGGATATCCCCCGTACGCGCTTTCAAAATTAACAGTGCATTTTCTTGGGTAACGGTTTCTTGAAGTTTGTGGAGCTGGTAAATAAAAGCTATTCAGAGTTTATATATTTCAGTAGATATATACAATCTTTTCAAGTATCATAGTAAGATATATTATTTTTTAATGAAAACTAGATAATAAGTTGTAAAGTCATATAATATTAACTTTAATATACCTTATACCTAACCTAGTTAAATCAACTGCATGAAAGAGTTGTGTGTGTTGAGTTTCTAGAGCTGCAACATTATCGTTCTAAAAGTCTTATATCTTTATTGCTGTCAGTTATGATGATCCAACGTTTAACACCTTTAAATAACGATGATCAATCCATAATTCCGTATCCTCAACCTTGATCCATATAACCCTAACAAGCCTTCCCAATTTAAGATTGTATCAAAAAGTAATAAGGCCAGTCAAACATCTGGCCAATCAGAATCAATTTATCAAGCTTTGGTCAAGTCACTAAGTCAGTTACGAGAGCGCGTGCCAAAGCAGCTGCTTTTACAATAGAAATCACGACAAGTGAATGCAGCTGTAAGACGCCAGCTGTCTTGAGATGCAACTTAACAATTATTGGCCTATTTATCGAAAAAAAAAACTTTTTTTGCGAACATTGACCTCTATCGGAAGGAAGGCAGATGTAAGGGGAAGATAAGATTACGGTTATAAGCAACAATAGATAGGTGTATTGATGAAATAACGCCTTCGGTCAGCTGGATCAAGGCAATTAATGTTTGGATAGAAATTGGTAATAAATCAGTATAGATAACAAGAGCGAATTAAGTGAAATTGAAAAATGAAATAACACCCATAGATAGCTAAAAAGAACTCTATTTTCATTAAGATATTAAATAAATAAATAAAAAACGGCATTGCGCTATTTTTTACTTGCTTACTTAAAATAAAAGGATAAAAAAAACTAAAAATAAGAGTTGTCGTATTTTTTAACGAGGCCTTACTTTTACAAATCAGGAACCGGAAGCGCACGTGCGCGTGCGCACAGATAAATGGATTGTTCAATTGAGATCATCCAATTGAACTATTCTTATTCAAATTGTGTTGTTATAATGGTGTTTTGACTATTATTGGTAAGAGGTATGACATTAGAGAAAGTGGAGTGTGCCTTGTGATATTACAAAGCATACTAAAATGTGTAGTTAATAAGTACAGGTTTTCCTTTTTATCAGTTTAAAAACATATTAATTAATCTACATTCTACATAACAACATTACGTTTTCAATAAAGTTTTTTTATGTAAAGAATTACTTACTAAACATTAAAATTTTGAATAGCTTTCTTTAAAACGTTAATATTTTATTCCTGAGTTATTTATCGTCATAAATAAAACATTATAAGCAAAATATCACTTTAGGACTTCACACTTTCTACGCTTGACCCTTTAATCACCTGTCATCAAAAATGGAAATCTATTTCCGAACGAAGCCATAAACAATACAAGTTTTTTTTATACACTAAGGGATCTCCAAAACAGCCAAGTCCACGACCGTTACCGATCGATGTTCATGATGGAGGCATATTGTTCATTGTTATGGGGTGGCCGCGGGGTAGAAAAAAAAAGAAAAAGTTTGTTTTGATTACGAATACAGTTGATTTTAATTAATAAGTATTTTTTTTTTATATAAATCATACAAATGAATATTCCGAAAGCACATAATAATGACTATAATTGTTTTGTTAACTAAATAAAACCACAGTAACTTAATTCCGCTCATCAAAACGAAAAAATATGGTAAGTAAGTAAGTACCTACCTTCATAGACTAAGTAAGTAGCTACTTTAAAAGCGTATGTAAAATGACAGTCCTTTTCTTCGCAAAGTGGTATAAATTACTCATTCATTCCCTTCTCGTGACCGCAACCTCAGAGGATACAAGTAAACCGATGCTTAAACCATTTTAAAATGAGTTTTGTAACTTTTAAAAGACTACAAGTCGTTGATAAATACCTAAGTCGTTTTATAGGTACTACTATCCAGTTGATTGATAATCCTTCGAAAGAAACGGTTAGTTTTTAACTTAGTTGTTTGAGAGGCTATGTCAAGCAAAAAATGTGTCGCAAATACGACGGAGAGATTGTGACGTATTCTTTGAAATTAGCTTTTCGAAAATGAAACCATTTGTAAGACCCTTTAGACACTGCGACTTTTAACATCGATAATAACGTGCGTTTTGGAAACGCGATGCAGCATCGCGACTGCATCGATGCTAACGCGATGCAGCATCGATACTGCATCGCTACCGTTTTTTTGCATCGACACTAACGCGCGTTAGCATCGCGACTGCATCGATGCTAAAATAGCGCAGTGTGTAAAGGTTGATATTTTGCGACTGCATCGATGCAGCATCGCGACTGCTTCGCGTTTGCATCGCTGCTTAAAGTCGCAGTGTGTTGATGACAAGTGGCATCAATTCATGTGGCACGAAATTTGTTCGTGATGTCAGTTCCTTAAGCTAGTAATAGTAGTTCAAAGGTTTATAAAATTGCATGATTATGATAACGACGTACCCATGAGCTATCTACAAAAACAAATCAACATTTCATCACATTTTTGGGTAAATAAATCAATGGTTCAAAAAAGCTGGCTGGTTCCCAGCTCAAAGGATTAGCATAGCTATCCAACGCGGCAACGCAGCCAGCATTATAGCCTCCTTGCCACAAGGAAATGGTTTCGTTTTTGAATAGGTTAGTCTTATTTTTTTATGTTGCATGTCTTAGTTTTAATTTTTTTCTTGTTTGTTATAATAATGGTTCCTTAATAAAATTTATTGTTTATAGGTAGGTGCCCCTTACATACGTGGTCGCCTACATCAAGACAAGCACCCAAGCTTGAATCCTTTTCCGCAGGATACTACGACGTGAATGGTAGGTAAGTCCTTTGTTTTGTTTTTAACTTATGATGTCAATTTAATGATACGGCTATGATTTTTATGTAGATCTGTTAACAAAGGTTCACTTGCGGAATCCAGAGTTAAAATTTTTACTAGAGGTTAAACACCTCTTTTTGACTCAGTCAACATAAGGAACTGTGTAATTTAAACCACAGTAAAAATATTTAGACCAATATCGTGGTATAATAATGACTTAATTTCGAGTTCGACTGTAAGAGTGAGTGAGATTTAAAAAAAAAAGGTAGAATCGCAATCCAATTTGGCGACTCAGCTAGTTGAGTGGGAATTGAACTGGATGGAACTTGAACGGATTAAAGCAAGATCGCAACACGCCCCCCGTTTGCCTTAGTACCTGGTACCTATTCTCTGTAGGTGGCATCAACCTATAAGTCAATAACTCGAGTTTATTTGGTTTTGTAGCTACTCAAGTGTGGGTCCTCGAAACTCATTGAACAGAGCAATGAGCACATTAACACAGGACCTGATTGCATATACAGGGTGGGCTGATGAAGGGAGCAACTAATTTATATCGAGAGTATGATGTAATGCCTAAAGAATAGTGGAATAGTGACTTCTTTCTCCCGTTTTTTACACATTTACCACTATATCTTTGCTCCTATTGGTCGTAGCGTGATGTAATATAGCCTACAGCATAGCCTTCCTCGATAACTGGACTATCCAACACAAAAAGAATTATTCAATTCGAACCAGTAGTTTCGGAGATTAGCGCGTTCAAACAAACAAACAAACAAACAAACAAACTCTTCAGCTTTATAATATTAGTATAGATTTATTTAACAGAAAGGACGAATTAGCTTGATAAATATATGTTAATTACACAGTTTTGTTAATTATTATCTTAATTTACACACCTTAAATACCCGTAACCCGTTCTGGACACCATTGAACTCGAAATCGGGTGGACCGATTTTCATGATGTTAACTTACTTGGATACGTCTTTACCCCGAATAGGATAATTGCGAAGTTCTCCAGTCAACAAAGTGAGCTTATAACCTTAAATAGGTCCACTAACTAAAACGTAGATCCTCAAAAGAATATCATCAAAATCGGCTCAGTAATTAAGAACAACAAACTGCTACATATATATATATATTATATCAATGGTTTACATATAAGAAACCAAAAATCGCGCACAGGCGGGACCCGAACCAGCATCTTTCCATGAGTGACCAGAAATTTGCAGTCGGACCGACTACGGTAGCTCAATTGGAAGAGCATTTGACCCGGTTAGCCAGAAAGATGCTGGTTCCAGTCCCGCCGATGCGCAATTTTTTGTTTCTTATTTCATCGTTTAATATTAAATCAATCTAAAAATAACCTAATTGTCATCCTGTATATATTTGGGCGCGTTAACAATATGGAGAGCGCATTTTGCATGGATCGCAACATCTGGTGCTCATGGTATGCGGGAGGTCTGTGCAATATATACTTTTATACTCATACGTTAATTATAAATAGTGGTGGTACTAAATATGGGCCTTTTGCACGGTGGGAGACGTGGACAATTCTTGTCTATGGTTAATAAAAAGAGGAACATTTTAGTTTAGTTGTTTAAACGCTCAGAGATCGGCCGCCGGCGGTTGCGTTAACAATATAATTACAAAATATTGTTGATAAACATAGCCGTGAGGGATGAAAACATGGTAAATGTGATAACATCATTTGCTTTTTGTTTGGATACCTATCTGCTGAAGAAACGAAGATAAATTGTGTACCAAAAAACATGACAAAACACACAATCATTAGGTATTGATAGTATAGCCAAAAATCACGTCTGTGATTTAAGTAAACTCTACTCAAGTCAGTAATACTTTATTTAATAAATGTTCTCGTTACTTGCCAAGTAAAATAACAGCGATACCAAGTTTATTCACCCTCAAGAACATACTCAAAAGACTTATGTAAATAAATATTGCCTCTCCAAAGATCTTTCTTAGCTCGACGCTTAAAAAACATACACTCAAACAACACATGCGTTAAAGCTTGTCTAATCAACGTTTAAACTTAGAACGTAGAGTGCACGTGTTCAACCGTCAACGGTTTCAGAAGGGATTTGAAATTTTGAAAATAGAACTTTAGGATCCTTAAGCTGCCTTTTCACTTAGAAATATATATTGCCGTTTGATTGTGGGATATAATATATTAATATATCTTACGATATATTTTATATCCCGAGATATATCTTTCACCCGTTCACACTATGGGATATATATATATTTTGTTAGTTTTTTATGGGATTGTCTACCACCACGGGGGCGGAGGGGCGTGCGGGGGGGCAGAAAAAATATATTTCTCTAATCGCTCCAAAACATATTATAGCTCGGGATATAAAATATTATATTTCTCAGTGAGAAGGGTTCCGTTGTAAACTATGGTGAGCGATATCGAGTATATCTCGGTATATTAATTATATATTTCCAAGTCAATAGGCAGCTTTAGGCGGTTGTTTCAAAAGTAGGTTGAATGCAGAGCGTCATATTGCCAGCCAGTATTAATGACTTTTGAAAGCAGAACTAGTACTATTATATATTCTGTGGCAGAACTCTAGAATAGTTAGGCAGTTGTTTTTAAACGAGTCTTTATATTATAGAGCCATTTAAGATGACTTTCAAAGTGCCGAACGAGTTTTTATGAAAGGCACTTGTAAGCATCTGTATTTCACCAAAGAATGGGTAAATTGACCGGAAGCGAGACGAAACCATGGCCAACCAAACATCCGGTTGTTTTGGAAAAAATGCTCTGGTGTATTCAATATGGAAGTCAATATTACATGACTTTCAAGAAAGAAGGATAAACTTCCACCCTATTGTCTGATTGTTTTTTTAACAAATGACTGAATACGAAATATTAAAGCTTTTTTATGAAAACTACTTGTCTGCATTTAATTTTTGCACTGTCATAAAACAATTAATTTGGACAATGATTAGTATACATTTTCAAGAAGAGAGTGAATAGGCTGTAACTGGTCAGACAGACATTATACATCCTTTGCTGCATCCTACCTCACCTACCTACTATCCAGGGGCCTTATTCATATGGAGGCGGAGGCCTAATGAATTGCTATTTTTAACATTTGACATACTAGAACTGTAATCGCAGAATTGACTGGTAAGATTTCAGCACTTCACTTAAATTTAAAAAATAAACTAGAAGCCAGCCGTTATATTTCATATATGGAACACCAGTAATAAAACGCTACAACTCGATAAACGCACATAACAATATGTCATCATCGTTTGGCGTTAGATATCGGAAGCCTTGGCCTAAATAGACAATTGGCCTATATACCACTGGGTTAGTATTTTAGTCAACAGCATATCAAATTGTACTCTGTTTCCGCAACCGTATGTTCAAGGCATAGAGTTCAATATTAAATAGGCTGACTGCCGAAAGACGATAGACTTAAGGTCTTTGAAATTCCACCAACCTTATGTTTAAGGCATAGAGTTGAATATCATTGGTATACCATTATGTGTTGCTCGTTGTAAAACAGACCAAATCGTTCTTAGATTGATTGATCACCTGAGGACAAGGGGTTCTTTCTATTGTGTAGAAGGTCATTGGACTAAGGAAGGATACATGTAAAAAAAACTGGCCAGTAACAGTCGGCTATAATGTAAAAAAAAAATTGCATTGAGCTAACTAAGGAATAGATACTTTATGAATAACTTATTATTACTTATTGATGGCTTTGATGATAATGTCATAATAAACGGTAACTTTTTAACGAAAATATAAAATAATTTAAATTGAAGTTTGTTAAAATAATTGATGTTTGTTAAGTTAAAATTGTGTCATTTATATAATAATAGATTTAAGTGTGATGTGAATACACCTGAAAAGGTGAAGATTGGCGAAAATACCATAAGAGCAAATGTAACTGCTATCACTGTCACCCAATTCTTATTCACTAATAAATTTAATTTCATTTCGTTAACAAGGTATACAGACCTCGTTATTAGCAAACCTTAAGATTCAACCTCAAAAACTCGTTCTAATTTTAAAACGCATTCCTCTAAGACAAAAACCCCACACAAGTGTCCCACATCCTGTTTTCGAACGATTAGTAAAATGGCGGCTCTTTTGACAGCTCAAAAAAAGCGGCAAAAACATAAGACACCTTTTTGAGAAGTTTGTTATGATGATTTATGTTTTTGGCAGGGCAGTTAGCGTTAAAACTAGAATAAGTTTGTTCAGGATTGACATGATTTGCGTTCAATAATTAATTATTGACAAAATCTAATGACATTGACAACCATTATAGTAATAAAAATTAGGAACATCCGAAGTCTAACTTGATATTTTTAAAGGACATAATATAACCTCTAAGCGCATTGATAAACCTTGCCCCAAGATAATAAAAACTAAACCAGACTAATTTCAAAATTTGCTATCAGTACTATCAGCCGTTCCATTTGAGAGAGATAATTATAATTATGTGATGTCATCTCCATCAGTTAACATGGTCATTAGTTCAAAACATTAATTCAAGGTCAAACAAGAGCAACCTGTTTATAATAAATTGATTCCGGCATTTTAAGATTTGTTTGCGGATTACTATTAAACTTTAAAAAATCTTTTTTTAGCACAGTAACACCACAAAATTACAAATTCCCTTTGTCATAATAACGAACTTTGTGACCTACATTGACCTGGGAACTTAATATCTGCTTAGCAAATGTTAGAAAGCTGTTACATTATTAAACTTTATATCACAAGAAATAAGGCACAAATCAGCTTATAAGATAGCAATGATCTCAGAGCGCATGCGTGCACCAAAAAACCGTTAGTGACGTCATCGACTGAAACAATACTGGCTTATTTAAAATTAGAACAGTGTGAACTTGAGTTTTAAATCTGCACGTTCCGAGTTTAACAAAAATAAAATATTTTTTACTATTATGACCACAAACTTGTGTTAACCCAGATGTTCCGGAAAAAAATTGTCTTAAATACATAAGGTACTATGTGCCAAACATGAACAAAACTTGTTTGTTTAAAATTAGTTATTAGCTTAGTAAAAGATTTTTTCAAAAGTTCAATTTTGTAATAAAAGGGTTGATAAATTTATTAAGAACATAGAAAAGTATGTTTTTTTTACTAATTTTAAATGCAAACATGTAAAACTGATAAATAGTCAGCTCCTTGATATAACTACAAGTCGTTTCTAATAACTAAGGTGTGTCTTTTACGAAACAGTAGGAACAACTGGGACAAGGACTTAAAATTTTTTGGTTCTTTTTTTAAACCGTCCTGTTAAAGACAAATCATACTATCGGTTAATAAAACTAGTTACTCAAAAAAGATTTTAGCCATATAAGTGTGAATTAATAAGATCTTAATTTATACGCATAATTCACTAACCCCGTGAGAACAGATTGAGAAGAATAATAATTGTATCTATTTTGAATACATTTGAATAATTTTCGCTTGTTTTATTTTATAGTTTTGATCTTCACCGGATATTGAAGAGTTGTTTTGCTAATTAAGATAACAATTAATAAGCTTTGGTGTGTAACAAATAGACGACCGCCACAAAGTTATAATATATATAATAATAAAACATAAAGTAATGTAATATTAATACCACAAACCACAACATTACAATTATGTTCAAAGTACATATGTTTATAAATACATTTTCCGTTATGTTATCACTTGGTTATTGAATATTATTATTACAATAATAAATAATAAAACAAGCAACCTTGGACCAGATAAGGACCAACCGTTATGATTTGTATATTTATATTTACACGAGGAAAAATGATTAGGTTTTGTACAGAACTTGTACTTTGCGCAGAATGGTTATTTGTTCAGATGGGATGTATTTGTAAATATCAATGAATATAGTCATTACTTTAACTATTATATTATAATTATTATCCTCTTCCTACTCAAAACTAGCCAACAAGTTCAAAAGCATATTAAATATAAATATTATACAGTTCATATTTTCCGGAGCTTATTATATCTTACGGCACTTAAGATCTAAGATCCGATTTTTTTTTATAAATATCTGACCCTACTTATTTTCTCTCATGATTTGCATTGCAAAAAAGTGAGCGGTTGTTTTTGGTAAAAAAAAACAAAGACAATTTGTTTTTAAGCAAGACCCTTTTTTGCATGCTACCTGAAAAAGTCATTACAATGAAATGAAAACAATAATCAAAATGTGAGAATCTTTTTTTATCACATTAATTAGCATACAAAAAATAAAGGGTTTGACTTCATCAAGCCTCATTTTAAGAGATAAGTGGCATATGCAGAGTTGCAACAACAATATTTTGTTAAAAATATTGCACAAAACACATCCGATTATAACATAAAAACACAGGGAAATCGTTATCGTGTTATCACATCCGCCAAGTTCATGACCTCAAGTGTGTAAACATAACGGCCGAGCCAAAAACGGATTTTAACGTATACTTCTTAAATATGGAACCTCCATAAATGGTTGTGCTTTGATTGCAGCATAATACATGTAAAATAACCATCGTAAGATGTCGTAAGGTTATAGACGAGTTTGAGGAAGTGATAAAAAGTCGAGGAGGAATCTCTCAGGGGTGCCAAGTTTGTCCAGAAGGTATCCTCTTTTAGAAATGTCAATAAACATCATCGAAGTGTCAATCAATATTTTTTCTGTACAAGCTTAGCCAGCCAGTATACAGTATCCACGGGTATGTCGATACAGAAACGTCAAAAGTTTCAAACTGCACCAATTGTTCTATTTTCAAACGCAGAGGTCATAAGAACAGCTGTCGTACCTTTTTCGGCGACAGGTCACGACCTTCGTTTCCCTTGCGAATCTGGATCATCTGATTGTCTATTGTATTTCGGGCTAAGGAATCGCATTGTTGTGCCATCTTCCCGTTCCCATGCTTCCGCAAATAAGGGTGCAAAATTAAGGGTAGCATCTTTAAATTAAATAACGGACCTTCTTGATGTAATTTTTCCCACAAGTATTGATGAAATTGGCATATGGACCGTGGTCAGATGCTAAAATTTCATGGGAAGATTTGATCAATAGTCACATTCAATAAACTACAGACAATAAAACCACACAAAATGGACATATTTTCTTGGTTTCGTTAGATAAGTCAAGCTAAGTTTGTTAATTGGTACAAGTGTTGTTAAATAGTTCAATTAAGACCGTAGTGTGAAATAACGGAAGACTCAATTGTTTCTACGAGGAATATGGTGTTGTGCATCGTGGCTACACCGTTTTATGACTCATATTACTGCTATTATTAAGTCTGGAAACAATAACGCCCATTAAAAGTTTAAATCCTTAAATAATTAAAGACGTCCAACTTTACATTTTCTACGACATTTCCGTCAAAAATAAACAAAAGCGTCACCCTATTAGCCATAGACAAACTTTTTTCTTGACTAAGGCATTAAACATACAGCCTAAGTGCGTTTTACCAACATGCGTTAATCCCAACCTGTCTCTGCACTAGGGTCGTCGCCCGTGTCCGCTCGTATCAACAGGATGCAGGCAATAAACCACAATGGGTACACTCGGGAGCGGAGTCTTGCTGTGGTTTCGCTTGTTGTTACTTATTTGTGGTGTAACTTAGCCTTTAAGAGCTTTCGGTAACCAGCTAACAGAGTAGATCACAGTTAAATTATTAAGTTTTTCTGCATTCCCAAGCGGTTGAGTGGTAGAGAGTGCCCTAAGGCATTAAGTCCGCCAATTGTACAATTTACAGTGCAATAAAGTTTATATAAAAAAATCATTTTCAGCGGAGAATTATTATTATTAGTGAATGCCTTATCATATTGCATTTGTGGAGTTCAAAGCAGAAAATATTAAATTGCTATAGACGAAACAAAGGTTTACATTGCTAAATAAAAATTGTAGATCCTAAAAATTAGTCTCTTTAATTTGGTGTTCTGGGTGCATAATAATTATTGTTAAACTATCATTACAATTACAAAAATATAATCTAATTAAGTGCTCTAATTCATATTTTACTATAAAATCTAAAACTACAAAACAAATCTTAGTATCTCTATCAGTAAACGCACTTCAAAATAAGAAGCAAAGAGGTTACGTACGCGCATGTACGCGTCATTAGATTAGACCTGTTACGGCAGATGTTCGTAGAAATTAGAAAAAGAAAAACAAAAAACGCACCGAGGAATAGACTACAAAATCAGAGTTAAGAGAAAAAACCCGCTGCGCTAGAACAGGATAATTTGTAGGGAGACAAGGCGGGATGCGTTAATATGGCTAGAATAGAAGTGAAGGCTTCTATTATGGAGATTGAGACGAGCGACATGTCTTGATTTGATATATGGCATGATTAGAAGTGAACGATTACTTTGATAAAAAATATTGGTAAGATGTGAATTGTGATACGTGAATATGCGTATTGCACAGGATAATATTTCTTAACGTTTCATTTCAATATCGACTTACCGACACCAACAATGTTTTTATTAGATTTAATTTCAAGAAAGTGGAACCAATTTGTGTTTTTATAATCACAATCATGTTACTAAAGCTAAGAAATGTTCTGTAACTGTCAGCGATCGTGTGGTCACCCCACTCAACGACCGTTGAAGGACTATCTCCTTCTAATAGCGACGCCCTCTCCCTCACACTGTAACGACCGATCATTTTAAAAATGGAAAATGTTTTTCCTGGGAAATAATTATTAAAAATTCTTACTAAAAGCCATCAGACAATTTTAATAAAACAGAAAAAAATATTTAACCAAAATGTTATCAATTTACACTAAAAAAAATAAGAAAAAGCTTTTTTACAGTTGACTAAAACAATTAAAAAGTTGTATTAAAGTTATAAATAAATTCAAACTTGGAATTATCTATCACTAAGCATCTATCAGTCTATCACTTTCAAACGATCACCCAACGATAAACACAGCCGTTACCTTTGAAAATGAAACGTACAGGTTTTCGAAATCAAATAGAAAGCAGTTTGCTTTTCCACCTCTACGAAGGGCTTTACGAAAGAGCTTACACACTGTGATGAAACTTTTTGGTGCCATCAAGATTTTAACATAGAGGTGTCAAGAGTTTAACATCATTATTGTTTTGGGGGCAAATATTTTACTTAGTTGATGTAATTGATTTTCGACTAAACTAGTTAGTTGTTTATTATTATTATATTGATCTTGAAAGATCTTATCTTTGATCTTAGCTTAGATCAAGACGATACAAAAGAAGCAACTTTTTGTTGTTCGAACTAAATTAGTTTTTTTTTTCACATAACCTATTAACTATGCATGTTTTTTGTTCCCAACAAGTCCGTTGGCACTTACTATGTCAATAAATTAGCAACTTGTTGATATGCGCACGAGTTCCTATGATGTAATAGGAAGTGACGTAATATGGGATAAGTGCGCCTTGTGAAGGAATCCAGGTTTTATCTTATTCTGAGAATTATAATATAATCAAAGATTAGTTAAGTGGAAATATAAGGTTGGCACTTTGAAAGGTCAAAAAGTGTACTAAGTTACGGCTATTATGTAAAAAGAGCAAGTTTCTTTACAAAATTAAGTTCTTTCCAACCCTTTTTAAGCATAAACTTATGTTATTGACAGCTAATACAGACGAAAAAGTTCACTTAATATGTAATTCATTTTGTAGCTCCTGCTAACTTAGCAAAGACACTGAGTCGAGATGAATTCAGAGCCTTTTTCAATAACAACCCCCAAGATCTAGTTCTTGTAGATCTCTCTACCTTATTACTGGGACCTATCCTCAGTCTACCTATAGGCTACAGTCAAGTAAAAAACAGCATCTAGTGGTCAGTCCTTTTTCCTTTCAATCACAGCAACTCCATAGCTATTTCAACTCCTCCTTTTCTCGGCAAGACTATCCATCACACTTCTTGCTATCCTCCGGTAATGCGTTTGAAATGCAGCAATTTGAAAAGGCAATTTGAGAAGGCTGGTGTCACGTTCGAGATTATGCCCCAGGATCAAGATGGACGCTTGGACGTACAGCGTGTTTGATAGAAGAGGTTTTCTATGAGAAGAAACAGGATCTTTAAAAATTGACGTTACCACATAAGCAGTTTTATTATAGATCCTGTCATTGGATGTTATTTTTAATCATCAAGAGATGACGCTTTCGTACCTTTGGGAACAGTGGAAACTGTTTTCCACCAACGTAAATGAAAAAAATAAAGATTTTGTGAGATTTTTAAATGTTATGGAATAGATATCTAAAATCATAGCATAGAGATATAAAAGTGCTCATTGGATAAGTCAAGCTCGAGTAAACATACTTAACTAATTCGAGGTGCCTCCAATGTTATTATCATGTATCAGATCACACATAACTTGGCTATTTTGCTTCTTTAGCATGATGTATCAGAACCAGCCGTTACCTGCTATATGAACCGTGAAAGAGTTACGAAGGCTCAAGGTAGAACGAATCATTATAGAAAATTCTAAACAAGACATCCTGTAACTACGAAGCTACGGGCAAGAACAAAATCACGTACAAGTAAAAAAAACCTGTGACGAAAACAGGCTCCATTGATTATCCAACGGTTATTCTACATCTCGCTCGTGCGCACGCGCATGTCTCGCTCCCACACATTCCGCGGTGGCTGGTTACGTCATGAAGATTATGGTTTGAGATGGTATTATTATTTTGAACTGAAGGAAACATTGTAAGACTAAGTTCATTATTATTTTAAGGTTTAATCGTTCAAGATTTTTGGCGTTTACTTCAAGTAATACAATAATGTATAAATTAATGCGATATAAAAGGAAAAAATATATACTTTTATACACAAAAGTAAGAAAAAAAGTTGTCCTGAAATATTTTCCGAACGCATGGAGAGTCCCAATTTCGCCAATTTTCGCGCGCTGTCAAAATCCATAGACAAAAATTGCAAACTTTTTAAAATCCCTGACACCAAAAAGGACATTGAAAAGGGTTTACAGCGCACAGGTTGAATGCCAGTTCTCAGGCAGGATGCGTTTTTTATTTTCCGTAACAATAGACGCGCATAGACAACGGATACGGCGAAAAGAAATGAAACCGAGAGTAAAGAAAGGGAGAGTAAGTTACTATTACTTCATAACTGTAATGGTTACTTTTTGTTGGCGTTTCGATTCATTGCACGGATAACGTTATAACGTTACAGTTATTGTGTAATAAATCTTTTGTTTATGGAATTTTATTTGGATCACGCCGTAAGGTCATTTGCACACAAATCGATAAAAATTAAAAATGTGATCAATTAAATAACTTATGTTATCTATAGCGATTTATTGCAATAGAATAAATTACCAATTCAAGTTCGGAGTGGTTTCGACAAAAACTATGATCCGAAAAGTTCATTTATCGATCGATTGACCAACCATCAGACACCCAGCTACTTGAAAATGATACCTACAGACAACAGAACTAGGTTCAAAGTCCTCTGACCACAATCACAACATCCCTCTAAATGAAAGCAGGTGTCATCACACCCCGATCAAAATGTACGCCATTTATTTCGCAACCCTCGCCCCATAGTAATTTAGTGCTATTGTTATAAATAAACAATCCACGCTATTTTATTTATATGTATAGCAGACACAGACAAGATTACCTATCTTTCGATAGAACCTTTAGAGAGAAACCTTAGCGAGTCATTTGTATTAAAAGTTTTTACACTAATTCCTCTGCTCGTAAATTAGGAATCGATTAGTTGAGTCTATGGTCACCATTCTTGAATTTATAAATAAAAAACAGACCTATGGAAGGTGTTGGGAGAGATATTTACATAGCATTGGGGTGACGTAGGTTAAATAATAAAACATTAAAAAAATTAAAATGGTTTGGGAAAGGTAATGTTATTTTAAAGTATATTCAGTTAAAAAAGACTAAAAGAAAAAAAAATTGAAAAGAGTACCGAAAAGCTAATAACTGCGAGCGAATGCACGATTTTTCAAAATCACTGCAATTTATTTGAAAGCACAATGAACCGTCTCAAAAGAAAATTAAATAAAATTAGTTACTAATGACACTAAATAAGTAAAATACAATCGTTCGCCTTTTGAAAGACCTTTTAAGTGTATCCTTTTGAATAATATATTCATACAATAACGTATGGTATTGTATTTTAACCAAGCTGGTTATGAATGGGGTACATTATTTTACAGACATACAACTAAAGGATGTTTTAAAGTTTCTCATACTTATTTCACTTCGAGAAAGTAAATGGTTAAATTGTGCTCTAATTTTGTAACAAGTTGGTTATCACGTGCTGCTACTCAGATTTCTATAAATTATATTTTATTATCTTTGTTTGGTATCAACTTCTAGAATCATACTTCATATCTGACCCCAAAAAAGGAAGAAGTTTTCATGTCATTTTTCTTTCATGTTTATACTTTTCTCAACTATATTACCTTTTCCAATAATTGCCATCTAGCTATTTAATACAAAAAAAATAAAATATATGTTTTACGGCCTTGAAAAATCCATTCAGCATTTATTTAGTTTTGTCACATTTTTCGATAGGATTTTACACTTTTTTATGACATAATCCATCTCTGGGTTTATACTAAAACAGGGAAAACGTCTAACAGTGACGATACTAGATCGATCGCAGTTCGTTGAACCCAACAGATGCGTATACGCACCCTCGCTAGTACGAGGGGTAGCGACGATTACAGTATACTAGGACTTCCTACTCCGGTAACTGTACTTTACTACATTGTTTCTTTAATTTAAGGTACAAAACGTGGAAAAGATAGACGTAGACTCTGGTTCTTGGGTAAGTATTTTTAGCTTGTTTTTTTTTTTAAATGTTGATTGATCAATAAGATGAGTCCTCACTGCTTCGGGACATTGAGGGCTATGGCTGGAAAAACTACAGAAAAATCTCTAAAATATTTTGCCTTACTGATTGATAGACCATAAAATAAAACCAAGGTAGGTACAACGACTCTCAAACGATGACGCAATGTCCAGTCCAGTCAGTCTAAGCACTTAAAATTGTATCAAATTCCACTGAGCTTGAGAACTAGCCTAAAAAAATTACAAATCCTAATTCAAAGTCTGTGTCTTGTTGACGACAGGCATGAAACCTTTTTTACTATTGTTTATGGTTTTGTTTATTCTTATTTTACTCTATATTTTTGATACTATCTTTTGTTTTACACTTGACAAAATAAATTCTCTTCGATCAGTAATTTGTGATTTTAATATTGTGTTTTGTGATTTTAATATTGGTGTCAGAAGTGATTAGTGATGATTACCCGTGCTCAAGCTAAGAAACTTAGTGCCACTGCCTCTCCGGCCTCGAGGACGTCGTCCGCCACCGTGCGGGCACAGACGCTCGCGGCGGAAGTGGAGCACCTAAAACGTATTCGTGATATTGATCGGGCTGCACGTGAAGCGGAAGCAGAGCGGACGATCGCGGAGGCCGAGTATCGGGCCCAAGTCGCCGCGATAGAGGCCGATGAAGGCCGCAGTCATCGATCCAGCCTTGCTGCTTCAGTCAGCGAGTGGCTAGACGCCACCGTCCCGCACTATCAAAACGGAGCACCAGATTTGCCTAACACACATGGCCAAGCTTCGGCACTCGATGCGCCCTCACAGGCTGAGGCGGAGGGTGCACCGGTCGCGGCGAGTTTTTTCGATGCGGGTCACTCTTCCCGACACATCGAACTCGCCGATCCCTTGGTCAAGAATACGGCATCCGCTCCAGCAACTGGTACATTACACACCACATTACACTCTACATTACCTCAACAGTTACAATGTAACAATAATAAAGAATACTCTAACACCCTACACCTAGCTCAAGCCATCGCGTCTGTTGCGGCCACCACGGCGCTGAAGCATAACAAGGTCAGCTCTCCTCTGCCTATTTTTGATGGTCGACCAACCGACTGGCTTGTATTTAGAAAAATGTATTCGGACACTAGTCCATCTTATACAAGTTTAGAAAACCTAGCGAGGCTGAATGCTGCATTACGTGGACCTGCTCGAGATGCCGTCGCGGTTCTTCTAGCTGCCGCGCGCGACCCAGAGGTCGTGATGCAGGCGCTGGAGACAGCTTTTGCAAGACCGGAGCATATTATTTTAACGCAAATTTCAGCGATCAGAGCTCTACCGAAGTTAGCTGACAATTGCAGGGAGCTGAACTCATTCGCCTGCAAAGTGCGTAATTGTGTCGAGGTCGTACGTCTTCTGCAGCGACCTGAATACCTCGCTTCTCCTGAACTGTCTAATGAAATTGTAAGTAAACTTAGTCCTATATTAAGATCTAGGTGGATTGATTTCGCGCATTTACGTGAGCATACCAAATTATTCAGAATTGAACTTTTATCCGACTTTTTAATGCACGAAGCCAATTTGCGTAGTCGGTATGACATTATGCCATTGAACGTTGACGTTGCCGTCAAAAACGTCAAATGTCAAGTCACTGTCGGCTCAACTGACGTAAAAAAAAGTTGTAATTGTTCAAAAAAGGTTTGTCTTTTTTGTAGTAAGGTTGGTCATGATGTCAAATCATGCGAAGACTTTTCAAACATTAACGTTGAAGAGCGTTGGCAGTGGGTCACAGTCAATAAAGTTTGCCATAAATGCCTCATAAAAGGTGGTCACACTTATGTTCTTTGCAAAAAGTTTTCGTGCGACGTGGTTGATTGTGCTAATAAATTAAAACATCATTCTCTTCTACACAAAGAACAGAGGGATGACGTCGTTTATGCGGCATTGACTTCCGAGCCTCAAGTCACAATTGTATCGGAGGACTTAGTTCACGATGACTCTAATCCTTTATCGGCTAAAGACCATGAGACTGTCACCCACACAACGTGTCCTACTTCTACCTTCAGATCTCTTCTTAAAGTAATACCGATAACCATTTCGGGTCCGAAGGGGTCCATTGACACCTTTGCGCTACTGGACGATGGTTCTACAACTACTTTATTAGACTCTGACGTGGCGGTTGCTATAGGAGCTGAAGGTAGGAAAGGACAAATTAGAGTGGATGGAATAGGTGGAATGACAAGAATGACCGAGGTGAACTTCGTTGATATTTCCGTTAAAGGTCGTCATAGTGCGGAAACTTACTTACTTCAAAATGTGCGCTCAATACCTAACTTAGGTTTGGGCTCTCAATCTGCTGAAGCTAGGAACATAAAATCAGTTGCTCACTTATCCGATTTAGTTGAATATCTGTCATATGACGAAGCCAAACCTACGTTACTGATAGGAATCGATAACTGGCAGTTGTCTGTGCCTCGTGAGATTCGAAAAGGTTCTCGAAACCAACCAGTCGCTTGTTTAACCGCTCTGGGCTGGGTTTTATTTGGCGTTATTAAAAACGCATGTTCTCCAGTTGAGTTTGTAAACCATGGTACGGTTTTTGAGGTTACAAACTCACTTGATGACCAGTTACATGAATATTTTCGTATTGACTCCATCGGTATTAATGCAAAAAGTTATTTAAAAGAGGACGATAAACGAGCAATTGATATTTTGAATGAAACAACGCATCGGTTACCATCCGGAAGATTTGAAACCGGTTTAATTTGGAAATCAAATATTGAGACTGTTCCTGATAGCTATCCATTGGCACGTAAAAGATTTCTTTCCCTTGAACTAAAAATGAATAAAAATAAAGCTTACGCAGATGCTTATCGTGCTAACATTGAGGCGACTATTGAAAAGGGCTATGCCGAGCCGTGTAAAGAACAACTCTCAAACGAAAAACAGCAAAAAATTGTATGGTATCTTCCCCATTTTGGAGTTGTGCATCCTCAAAAAAGAAAATTGCGTGTTGTTCACGATGCGGCCGCTTTCTATTCCGGAGTCAGTCTAAACTCTTTACTTTTATCTGGACCGGATATATTACAACCACTTCTTGCAATTTTAATGCGTTTTCGTGAGGGACGTTTTGCTTTAAATGCAGATATTAGAGAAATGTTTCCACAAACTAAAATTAGGTTGGAAGATCGCGATGCACAAAGATTTTTATGGCGTACGAGTCCAGATCAGCCGTTAAAAGTTTACCGAATGTCGTCAATGATTTTTGGGGCCACTTCTAGTCCATTTACAGCCTTATATTTAAAAAATCGAAATGCTGAGGAACATCAGTCTTTATATCCAGCAGCGGCAAAGGCCATTATTGAAGACCATTACATGGATGATTATCTTGGTAGCGTCGATTCTCAAGAAGCTGCAGCTAGTTTAGCTCTTGACATCGTTCATGTTCATGCACAGGCCGGTCTGGACATGAGAGCTTGGGTTTCAAACTCAAAAGAAGCTCTTTTAACACTTCCGAAAGATATTTGCCTTCCTGAGACATCTGCAGTTAAGGTGCGTATTTTAGGTGTAGCCTGGAACACTCAAGATGATACTTTTTCTTTTTCTCGTTCTAATTTAGGCGATTTACCAACCAAATTTACAAAGCGTACAGTTTTATCACAACTTATGAAAGTGTATGATCCATTAGGGCTTTTAACTCCTATTATTATGCGAGGTCGAGTAATTTTCCAACAGACTTGGAAGCTGGGTATAGATTGGGACGATGAACTGCCGACTCATGTCATATCTAAATGGGTGTCATGGTTTAAAGATCTTTTCAAATTATCATCATTTTCCATTCCTCGTCATTATTTTTCTCACAATGAGGTAACAGATTGTCAGCTGCACATTTTTGCTGATGCAAGCGAACTTTCGTATGGTTGTGTAGCATATTGGCGTTTTGTGTGTTTCGATGGAACGGTGCGGCTAGGACTGATTGGAGGAAAAGCTCGCCTAGCCCCTTTGAAACCAGTTTCAATACCGCGACTTGAATTACAGGCAGGACTTATAGCTTCACGTTTTGCTTGCTATATTCTTGAAGCACATCGACGAAAGCCTTCCCAAGTATTTTACTGGTCAGATAGTCTCACGGTCTTAAAATGGCTGAGAAGCGATGCGCGCAGTTTTAAACCTTATGTAGCTCATCGTGTAGGTGAGATCGCAGAAATAACTAATTTAGCTAATTGGAGGTATGTACCTTCAAGCATGAACGTCGCCGATGATGCTACGCGTATTGACTCTAAATTTGACATCAATTCAAGGTGGTTTTCTGGCCCACATTTTTTGACTTTACCGATAAAGTGCTGGCCAGAAGAACCGGAAACTTTACCTGTAACTCCGGAGGAGATGAAACGCTCTGCTATCATTTTGGAAGCTGTGGGGTTAACTAATACGCGCGATTCTTTTCTTCCGGTAGTTGCAGATTTTTCACGATTTAGTAATTGGCTCAGATTTTTGCGTGCAACTGCTCGAGTATTTTGTAGTGCTAGAGCCTTTCGCTCTCTTTTGGGTCATTCTCAAAAGGCTAAACTTAAAAATGGAAATTTAAGGGGGTCGGAGCAATTGTCAGAATCGCTACTACCTTTGTTAAGTGAGGACATGACGCTTGCCGAGCAACATATTTTACTCAAGTCTCAAATAGATGCTTTTGAAGTTGAGCGGTCATGTTTAAGTAATAGAAAACCGTTGTTAAAGCAAAGCAGACTTCATGGACTTACGGTAATTTTAGATGACTTTGGTCTCCTCCGACTCTCTGGGAGGATTGGCGCGCTTAAGGATTGTACTGAAATTGTTAAAAACCCTGTCGTGCTTGATGGAAAACATCCAATTGTTCGTTTACTCATTGATTACCACCATCAAAAGGCTGCTCACTCCAATAACGAACTTGTTATCAACGAACTCCGTCAAGCATTTTATATCCTTGGATTACGCCCGGCGGTGAAGAAAGTGGCAAATTCATGTCTTTTATGTAGAATCAGGAAAACGGCACCCCCTATTCCACCTGTCGGAGATTTACCCACTGAACGTTTAACTCATCATACAAGACCTTTTACCTGCGTTGGTCTTGACTATTTTGGCCCAGTTTCGGTAACCTTAGGCAGACGCACAGAGAAGCGTTGGGTTGCATTGTTCACCTGTTTGACAGTACGTGCTATTCACCTTGAAATTGTGGGAAATTTGTCATCAGATTCAGCCATAATGGCGCTTCGACGCTTTATTGCTAGACGAGGATGTCCAACAACAATAATTTCAGACAACGGAACAGCATTTGTCGGTGCGAATAAAGAACTTTCTGTGCTCTATACTCAGCCTGTTCAGGACTACGCTTTGAACCAACGCATCAAATGGAAATTTATTGTTCCTGCGGCACCCTTCATGGGAGGTTGTTGGGAGAGGTTAATCCGATCTGTCAAAACTGCGTTAAAAGCAACATTGAAAGAACGTGCACCACGTGAAGAAGTTTTACATACCCTCCTTTCAGAAGTGGAGAGTATCGTCAATTCAAGACCATTAACGCATGTTTCTGTAGATCCGGAGACAGAAGAGACAATAACGCCCTTCCACTTCATTCTCGGGTCTTCTTCTCCACATTCCTTACTATCAGAATTCTCTGACGGAGATCTAATTCGTCGCGTGCAATGGAGAAAAGCACAGCGTCTCGCAGACCATTATTGGACGCGGTGGGTGCGGGAATACTTGCCGAACTTAGTGCCACGTACAACAGTCCGCCCTACGGAAAATTTGAAACTCGGAGATGTCGTGTTGATTGCAGATGGAAACCTCCCCCGAGGTTCCTGGCCTAGAGGTCGCATTGAAAAGGTTTATCCAGGGCACGACGGGGTAGTTAGGGCAGCTGATGTAGCCGTTAAAGGGGGAACCCTGCGCCGACCAACCCGAAAGTTGATTCCACTACCCATGTAAACAATTTTTATCTATATGGGTATTCCTTATATGTAGTTACTTATGTCTGTCGCCACTTTTCTTTGGTGTTATCACACCGGGGGGGACGATGTTGACGACAGGCATGAAACCTTTTTTACTATTGTTTATGGTTTTGTTTATTCTTATTTTACTCTATATTTTTGATACTATCTTTTGTTTTACACTTGACATAATAAATTCTCTTCGATCAGTAATTTGTGATTTTAATATTGTGTTTTGTGATTTTAATAGTGTCTAGTCTATGAAAAAAATCAATTTAATATTAAAAAGCTAAATTTATGCGAAGTCAATGGCCGTGGCAAATCGCGTAAGTGAAATGTCAGCGGTCCGCGTGCAAGGTCTATGGTCAACGTAAAACTCTATGGTTTAAGATGGAGGCGAGAGCGGGTAGTTGTTCTATCTCTATGCTCGGAGAATTTTACACTTTCGATTCGATTGAATTAAAGATTTGGATTTTTTTCCTAGATGTAGTTGTTTTAGTGACGAATAGAAAAAAAATTATGTGACCATGAGTTACAAATCACGCAGTATAGTCCCAAATAGGTGATGACTGATGACTTGATTTCATACTATTCTATAAATAATAAAGTGATCTTTGAAATTAGATTTTTTCTGCAATTGCATATTAATTAATATCAATAACAGTATGGCGGGTAATTTCAACAAAGATTTATAATACTCTGCATCGAAAATCACGAAAAGCCGTTAGAGTTTTGCCGGATTTGATACAAAAACTGTTGAAGTTTGCAATTTCTACAACAATTAAACCTTTTTTTTCTAAAATCGCGTGCGCACCCGCTAGTTGAACAGTGTAACTAGATAACCGTCGTCTCTCGTCCCTCACAGCAACGGCTGCGCAGGCACCATGACGCGCCGTTAACGTCTCGTAACGCTCGCTACGACTACGGTAACCAGATGTCGGTGCACCTTTGCCTTGACAGTTTCCCGAAATTTTCAGGTCACTTACTTCAAGGTACAAGGTAGCTGGTACAAAAGTTTACACGCTCAAAAAGACGGGATTGACGTAGAAAACTTGTCGAAGATGCAAGCACCGATTCAATCCCTTATGTTTTTATCAACATTCTTTTGTTTACGCGACCGCCGGCGGCCTATCGATCTCTGAGCGATTAATTAATGGAGCTTGCAGGCATCTAGGATGAATTTATATGCTAATCTATATGTGAAAGCCTTTTTTGGGGCTTTTTAGGGCGTTTTAGTTGCAAATTCTCGACAAGAACGTTGTCTAAGACTAATAGGTGGTTTGGATACTCATTTTAAAGCCTCACGGATCGATAGCACGCCGGCGGTCGCGTAAACAAAATAATGTTGATAAACTCATCCTTGTGGGCTTTTACTCTATAAATAAATAGTGTAAGTGTGGATAGAACACATTGATATACATCTTGACCAGCTAGAATCATTGATATCAATATTATTTTTTCATAAAATTAATATAGGAACCAGATTCAGTTGATCTCTGTCCTTACAATCTCAAATCTAAAGCTTTTCTCGATTTTCAGTCTTCATCAGCTTTGATCAGGAGTATACAGCGAAGATTTCGGCGGTGACCACCAACAGCCCAGACTCGACATATGCGATTAGTAGCCATAGCCAATAGATGGTATCAACGGACCATTTTGTCCGTCCGTGCTTCACGGGTGGATGCGTGGGGTTTCCACCCTTGGAGGGTCAGTTCGAGGTCGTTGCCAACTACAATTACAATATATTTACATCACATTACCAGAGGCTTCGCAAGGAGGGCTTCATAAAGCTACAGCTTTGTACTCCCTGAAGGTATGATTTACGTTAGAATTTCCAAATAATCACTCTGTAACATTTTACAATTGAATGGATATTGGATGGTGCACTGACTGGATAGAACCCAATACTACTTTTTATATTAAGCATCTAATGCTTCTGAATTCCTGACTGACTGGTTATTTTTGTTTTTAAGTTACTTTTTCATGTACAGGCCATACTTAGAATTTATATGTATATGTAACACGTAAATGGTGTTTAGTTACAAATCTAGTGAGTAATTTAGTTTTTAAGATACTGTAGTGTTTTCTTAATAAAATTAAATAAAATAAAAATACTGTCAATAGAGCAATAGGCAAACAATACGATGCTCTACTTACACCTACTGACTTGTTTTTATTATCGCGACATTCAATCGCAAAAAACATAGAAAAAACCTTTCTGGTCACCTCCAGGTCAGGTTTCAAGGGATACAAATACAAAATCCTTAGTCGACCAACAAAAAGGCATTGACAAGAATTTAGACATAAACATTATACGGTCAAAAAAGGCCAGTGGGTAAAAAAAGGTCATAGACGAGGGTGCTTTATGGTTTTGCGGTGTCTATGCTCAGACAATGGGCCCGTATCAGCTCCTATTGTCTGTGCCCACCTCCTAAACTTAATGTGTCGTAAAGTGGAAGTCTTTTTTTATTATAAAAACAGACACTTATTATTGTATAAACAACAGATAAGACATTTTTGTTAGCTCGCATGAAAGATCATCGATTTTTTACTGAATAAAATCAATCAGCTGAAATGATTGTGTCATTCAATGTCACGACACGACTCACGAGATCAATGCAAAATATACTTTCAATGAATATCAGCCAGAATTTTAATGAATCGTGTGCATTTATGAATGAAAACAATGATATAAGATGCCTTTAGACTTTTGGGTCAACTTATAATCATCAAATTCATTTATTTGGCGTGTTTTTATTGCCGCAAAAATGGGTCACTCTGATAAATAACGTCAGCGCCATTTGAGTTTAATTTGGATTGGTTTTTATTTGAATTGACTGAAAACGGCAATGAAACTCGGTTTTAACATAGAAAGTCTAAATAGCTCCATAATACCATGGTTATAAATAAAAGTAAAAGGGCTTAAAATCCTGAGACCTCTCATAAATAAAAATAAAGGCCGATCATCTATCTACACAGATTTTCTACCTATTATAACAATAAGTAAGCCCAAATGGGTATTCATAGAGTTAGACCTTAATATGATAATCATAAGAGCGATATTCGAACGCCACAGTCACGACATCATCATTGTAATGGAATGGATTAAAAAAAAGATTGAAACAAGTTCTCTTCATTTCCATATTCTTGTCTCTCTCCAACTCGCAGTTCGCAGTACGTGCGAGCGAGACGCCGATATAAACATCAGTCAGCATCTCGGTCGGATAAGAGGATGTTTATAAATGGACGGCCGTCTACCAACGTTACATACAAATCTACTTTAATGGCATAACTTAGAGAAGCTTAGATAGGTATATTGTTGGTTATTTTCTAAATATAAGTTCATTTCAATACATAATATTGTGAAAAAAAATAAGTACAATGGGTATTGTGTGTAGGAGGCACTCACATACATAAAGTAAACAAATAAAATATAATAGTTACAGATTGTGAAATAAAAAAAGAGTCCTGATTTGAACCAAAAAATTAGAGACACCTCAGTTAGTTACGAGAAAGCTCGTCACTATCTTCCCTTTCATTCAAAACGAAATGGAAACTTTCGCGCGTTTTCGCGACCATAGACAAAGACAAAAAAGGTCAACGCCCCGAAATCGCGGCAAGGCTAATCTAAGAATGACGTAAGATTTTTTTTTGAATTTGGAACTTGGGTGGCCAGTGTTTTATTCAGATGAAGACCGTACCTACGTAACTTTTATATTTATTTTGACGAGATTTCCAGCCTGTATAATATTTAAAGTTAGGTAAGTGTTTTTTAATCCAAGTTTTAGAGTTAGACGTTAAGGGCCACTAGCGTAGACTCGGATCGGCTAACGCTGGGTTTATTTATTCATCATTCTCTGTTGCTATCAGTTTCTAGCGTTGACATTAATCTCGTGTTATGTTAACGTCTGCTAACTTCTTTTGTATCAATCTAGGTAATCAACACTTTTTTATCAATGGCCAGTACTAAAGTTAAACGTCGTTTAAGAATATACCTAGTTACCTACCAACTTTCCCACAATCTCTCGCATGCCTAAGCTGGGCTATTTCTATTCCGTGCTCTTGTAGGCACCTATTACTACGCAGAAAATGCGAACATGATAGCTCCGCAATAAGATCACTGGTTCCCACGGGTAGCAAATCACTTAGCTTAGATACCTGTAGTATTACGTAGGTATAAGAACCTGGATATACCCTTAACCAGCTAGAACAAGTACCCTGGGAAATCTAGCCAGTTAATACAACTCGGTTGATGGGTTACTTTTTGTTCTGTTGACACCTTCGGTTACTGATTGATTGATTGATTAGATTAGTAACGATGTGTTTCGAAACGTGTGGTCATTTTAAGAATGAACTAAAACAGGACGTGCTTATGTTTTTGATTAATTAAAGAGTATTGATTTTTAGAGATGGTAAATATGGTAAGTAAGTGAATGTGAGAGAAATATAACAGGTTAATCATCAATACCACTAAGGGGTTGTTTGCATTATTTATTAGTATTTTTGACCTTTTTATTTAATTGTCGTTCAATACGAACTGCCACAGGACACGACATAAATAAAAGTTAAAGTTACGGAACACGAAAAGTTACGGTCCAACAGTTCCATTGACACAAACAACCCTAAAAATTCGAAAAGAGAACTCACCCCGAACACTGGCAGTTGTTCTCGCAGTTTTTGCTGCTTTCCCCCCACATTTTGACAGGACAACACAGTTCGTATCACAAATTCGTAATCTACACAATCACAAGTCCATTTTGTAGGCTTTATCAGTCTTGGGATCTCTCTCAGCTGTTTTCGCGCGAGTGCCGACGTACGTACGCTACGGCGGCCGGCAAACGACTAAAATTCGGGCCCCAACGCATCCCGAAGGCGCGAAATTCTCGTCCTGCCAGTTGCTCCCCGGTCGTCCTGGCGGGGGGCGTTCTGTGTTTCCTACTATAATGGTAGTTTTTGAAAAACTTTTGGAGCATTGGTTTATATTGCAGATTTTTCTGGTCTGGTGGTGTTTTTGTGGGTAATATTCATCTATTATTGATATAAAAATATATCAGCTGAATGAAGAGCAGTAGAATTTTAGTGCCATGCTAGTATTTTCGGGTTAACATTGAGAAAAGAAATTAACACGCGTCGAATGAGGTTATGTTTATCTCATTGCTCATTGATTATGAACTAGAAACTGAATAATTGTTTGTTTTCTCTTGTAAATTATGCTAATACACATAATCAATGTACACTACTCGCTTTATCGTCAAAAGTTTATGTTATCAATCAATGTAGAGTATAAAGACAGGCCTAGTTTTTGAAATGATTAAATGATAATGATAATAAAATTATAATGATTTAGTGTCAAACTATTAATATTATTTTATCGCAAGACCTAAAAAACACCAGTTAGTCGAACTAATGAGGTTTCGTCGGCAATTGAATAATCAGAGTAATATTTTCAGGAACCACGCCCTTTGCTAAAGCTTGCTCTACCAACATAACTAAATAGTATATTAGTCTCATGAAAGATAGTCAAGGTTTGGGTTCATCATCCCTTTATAGTACAATGACTTTCAAAAACAAAACGTGGAACAGTTGAATTCAAATTTCAAGTGTCGTTGGTAAGATTTCCGTAGAACTACCTGGCTACAAAGCGAGCCGTCTGACCCAACCTAACTAGATCGACTTGTATAAATCGTCCAACAATATAAAATCAACCATACTATTTAAAAGTTAAGACTGAAAGCTTCTGAGCATGGTGGCAAAGGAATGTCATACAAAAATCATATGGGAAGCAAATCCTGTTTTCACGCACACAAAATCACTCCCCCAAACCAATATTGCTTCAAGCTTCCAAGCATTAGAGTTCAGAATTGACTTTTGATAAGAAAAAGCCGGTACTTCACACACAGTCAACTCAGTCGATTCAAAGTTAAATCATATGGTTGGTCCTGGCCTGATTCTCAAACTAACACCTTCAGCTCCCAAACTTAGGGTTTAAAATCCAAAAGCTGTGGCGTTAGAAATGAATCGCCAACCATATGATGGGCAAAGAACTTGAATCCAAGGATCGAACAACAAGAGCTTAAGGACGTGCACTTAAAGTTACGATTCGTGTTACGTGAGTTTGTTAAGAGGCAAGGATATGTTTGTCTCGTCAGATGATTCGAAGCAATCATATGGTGTAAGGAATGCTTTTTCTCGCCGCCTCATCACGCTTTGGGGCTCAGGGCCCAGTATAATTTGCGTTTGGATATAGGCTGTCATTGGCATTTTATCATACGCTCGTGTTGTCTTTATCGGCGCATCGGTATAATCAATGGATGACATAATTAAACTTGAAACTATACCGTCACTTAGCAAGTTTTCACAAACGATGTTCACCGGGTTTCGTGAAGGGAAATAGTTGCGGATATCGGCAGTCCCGCAACTATTTCATTTCCAACACCTATGGGTTGGCTGGAAGAGATCTCTTTTAGGGATAAGCCGATCTTTGTTCATATTGTACATCTTATAAGTGCAATAAAGAACATATATTATTTATTACAATAATTCTAAAATTTTCGGACTTCAGCAAGTTTCTTTGGTGATAAATGAATATAATCATCATACTAGTTACAAATCTGAAACATCAAATCAATTAACAAGACTTTTCATGCAGATAGCACTAGCTAACACCAAAGAATTTCTAGTTTTCTAGCGCCATGCCATCAGTTTTTTTTAAATCCGAAACAGCAGTTCTGAGTATTCCCGAAAACAAGTATTCGGGATTCGGGACAGACAGGCAGGATACTCGATGGGAGGTCTCAATACCAAACTTAATAGCCCCAGTCACTTATCAGTGTCTATCGACTGTAAAGATTGACGGTTATGTCATAAGTTTGAAACGATGCGTCTCGTGGTAATGTAGAAATAGACTAACGGCGATCACTTTGCAACTGATATTCTTATCGCATACTTTAGAAATTACTCTAAAGTCAGTGTTGCCTTCAAGTGCTCTTCAGTTTCAGCTATAGTTTTACTTAGCGATATAATAATAATATAATAAAAACTAGCTTTATTGAGGCTAATTTAATAAATTTGAAAAAAATAATTGGTGTTGGTTGAGAATTGTTCCGCAAACAAAAGGGATTTTATTTACACTAGGGTGTAACGATTTTAATAATGTATCAGCAATCTACTTCAACTACTTTAACGGTTAGAAATCAATCAATAGAAAACTATTTAAAAATAAGTTCTACCTCCAATGCTGTGGTTATAGCCTGTAGGCTCTACGTCTTAAGATTCCTCTAATGATTCAATCCAACATAATAGTATTCATACCAAACCCACGTATATCCTTTACGATCCTGCCGGGCCCCTCGTGTATGTAAAAAAACCTCGTCCAAGGCTCTATCTCAATTTTTTTCTTTCAAATAAACGTGCTTGATTTTTTTTATTCACTAACCATTTGGATTGTCCGGAGTCAAGCTTTGTCGTATCTTCTGAGATTTAAAAGGAGGTGCGTAAGGCGATTGGAAGAAAAGATTGAAGATAATAAATATCACGACTTAACTATAGCTTAAAGAACACAAATGGGCTGATTGGTGCTATTAATTTGACAATGGATAATAAAGCATTCAAGAAAGGTACTTGTTGGAATTTTGATTAGGCTTCTTACTTCAAAAGTAAACTCTCCATATTTATATTACCCATTTCAAGATCTAAGACAACTTTTGAGTATAACCTCACACAAAGTCCTGACTGACGTATCATGTGGTTTTGCTTCTACCTTACTTTAACTTTGCCATCATTCAAAAACGTCTTTATTTCTATAATAAGTAACTTTTGTAATAATATTCATAGTCTCAGAGTCAGATCGGACGTAGCCTTCGAGCTTTTTCCTTTATTTTTTTCGATTTGTCGAGACATTGTCTACACACAAAATGACATTGCTTTGGATTCTACTGGCATCATTGACTCACCGAATAATATTCTAAGAAATGTAACCTCAAACGACTTATTGTGGCCTTTTTGAATACCACAAGGATGCTGAAGGTCAATTTGAAGTCGAGATTCACCACGTCATGGTGGCATGCGGCATAAAAATAAGTAAACCGAGAGCAAGCAAAGTAAATGAATGAAGTGAGCAGTGATGATGGTTGTTTGAAGTAGAATAACGAGAACTTAAAGAAAATATTTCATACGCATAAACCCAAGTATTATTTAGAAATCATAATCAATTTGACGTAAGATCCCAACTTGTCAGATATGAACCAGCCTCTTTTGGGCTGGAATATTTTTTTGTTTTGCAGAAAAGTTTTTACATATTGCGAGAAATGATTTTGGGTTTTGGTATGTCACGCTCCCACAACTTAGTTAGTCAAACTGCTGGAAACTTAAATATTTTGGCCTCAATCATTATTATGAACATAATTAGAAATAAAACAACGCTTACTTGACATTGTTTGTAATAAGTTTAAGAAAGGTTTTGAATAGGTCACTAATCACAACAAATTGTCATAAATAGTAGCTGAAACCAAAAATAGGGAAACACCATGCGTATTGTCTAAGATTTGCTTCCATTATCTCTTATGCAGTTATGTAATGAAAAGAAAGATAATATACCAATGACTTTTTCACTTTCGCACGTGCAAATGAGGGCTCTTTTTACCCCAAAAGGTTTACTTCTTGATATAATGGTGCATAGACATCAAAGTACCGAAAGACGAAAACCTTGTACTTTTTATGCGTCCAAAAATATTTGAAATAAGAAAGCGATTCCAAATTCGGCGCCTAGTATGTCCCAAGTTTATGACCACACCTCCCAAGTGTGAAATAACCTTATTCAAAGCACAAACCAACAGTTAGACATAAAATTATATAGCTAGTTTCTCAGAAACCTTGCTGTCATCGTACGTTCAGAAGAAATATTAATTATTCAGGTATTTTCTGTACGTTATTTATTACTTACTGGGTTTTAGATAATGTGCTTAACTTGGATTGGTAGGTGGTACCTATTATCCCTGCGATAAATTACATTCATATTGAATACGTATGTATTTATTACACTATATTTTATTTTATTTTTAAGAAATTATTTATATTACATTAGCTTCATTATTTGTAAGTAAAACATTGTCTTACTTGAAGATGGCACTGTTTAAAATAAAATTGTTGCTAAATGGTAGATTTCAATTTCATTTACATTGTAACCTTTTTTTAGTTTCAACAATTTTTATTTTTCTTGCAGTTTTGCAAGTGATAGTCAGATAATGGTTCTTCATCAGATCAGCGCTGAATCAGAAGAAGAGTTAAAAGTCATCATCATCATTATCTATCACCCTTAAGGTAAGAAGATAGAACTTTTATTACATTGATAACCTGAACTGAAATTGATAGATAACCATAAAAAAGAGACAGAGTTCATTGACCTGGGATACATACTATTTATAATCTGTGGCTGGGATAATACCTAGTACCTACCACCAACAAACACTACCCTTTTTTACACTGGCTGCTTGCTTGCTAAGCTAAAAAAGAACTATGAAAGTCTTTGGAGTTTCTTTATTTATTCATAGGCTGTTGAACAATTTTTTTTTAATTAACTCACAGATTAGTAAGATGGTATTTTAATTTGGGTATCATTTAAGCTATTACCAATTTAATTAGTTTTGTGTTTCTTAAATAATAGGGTTTGTCCTCAAAATAGTAGATCTGTCACCAAAATGTAGTCACCAAACAATGCAAAATCAGTTCCACAATAAATCACCTAAAATCCTGAGATATAAGGTCTAGTACCAAATAAATGTTTTTGTATGTATTATAATAGGTGTGTCCTAATAAGTATTTAAGCAAACTAATATAAAGAGATCACCAATAAATCATATTATGTTACTAGAAAATTGCATTAAGTTCAAATAAAAAATTAGGGTTGTCATCATCGTTTCAACCAAAAGATTCTGCTACTTAACTAGACTCCCAAGGTTCTAAATTTCCACTGGTAGTATAAATTATATTTAAATAAAATTTTTAGCAGAGTAGTAAATAAAACAATTAAAGTCAAAATAATCAATATTTATTGTTTAAAATAATTACCACTGAACAATCAGCGCTGGTTTAAAATAGCTGGCTTATGGCTAGCAGAATAGTAGATAAAACACTTATATACAATACAATTTGTCTCCGCCCCTTTGATCATTTTTTCATTAAAATTATAAATTGATGTATTAAATTGGTAACAAATACTATTAATTTAATATCTGAACGAAATAATATGTTACTACTGTATTGGTGACAAAATATCAAATAAAAGGAGTCGCAGTCAGGGATCGATAATCGATTTATTTGGTGACAGATCTACCATTCTGAGCACAGAGCTATTATTTAAGTAACAAAACTGTTATTATAAGAACGAAGTTTATATTCATGTAATGCAATATAATTTTATTGGTTATCAATCTCTTACTTTACACATATATTAACATCAATTTGATAATTCATACCTGGGAACAATTTTTGTTTATCTGAGAACGAAAATATTTCGTGGCGATAGATCTATTTTTTAGGTGATACAACTTGATGACAAATATAAATTTTGGTGATAGAAAATATAGTTCCCTTTTAATTTCATGAATACGAATTTGACGTAGTTTTCCGCATTTTTCCCGCGAAATTTCATCGACCGTTACACAAATGCACTATCAGTCGTTGATTTGATATCTATTATCTATGATAGCGGTTCGTACCCACGGGAAGTTCCGGAAGTAAGTAGTGTCGTTTTTTGTGATTAGTTTGATTAGGTGTTAAGATCAACCGCTTAGTCTCTTTCAGAAAGGTACTACCTATAGTAGTTTTTTAGGTGCAACGGCCGAGGACACCGCTGCCTTACCACTTTCAAACGAAAATTGCTTGCACACTCTCAATCGGGCGTTATTTCACAAATCACTGTATATTTGAACTGCACGATTTAGTCCCGCCAGCTCCATTCCATCACAGGGGGAGCAGACGTAGGCTAGCGTACCATCCCTATGTTGTCGACATTCCTCTTGCTCGTATTATACTGTATTCTTAGCAAATAAATGATTTGATTTGATTTGATTGATTTAATTTGATTCGTACAAAGCGCTTTGCTGACTCCTTTCTAATGCGTGCAGCTAGGGAGTGAGTGGAACTCGCCTGAAGTTTTCTTTCAGGAATATGACTCAAGCATTTTAAGACAGGAGTGAATAGGTTGCTACTAAGCAGCTATGTACCACCCTAAACCTCATCCACACCTGACATAAGGTGCGATCTAGGTCGAATATCTGCTTAGCTTCAAATAAAAAAAACTTCTGCGAGGTGCAAGCGATTTTGGTTCACAAAGTGGCAATGCGGCGGTGTCCTCAACCGAACATCGCTCGCCCTAGCGAGCTAAGTCCTAACTTAAGGCACCCTCGTGTCAGGGACCCTCTTGGTGTCCCCATGTGTGCATGGTGATTATTAGTGTTGTGTGCTTTACCAAATGACAGACAAAATATTGCTTTGAACATGTTGACTCCCCCCCCATCACAAAATATTCTTAACACGTTCCGGGACAGTAAACGCATACAAGCGTGAAAACAATAAAACATCTATTGTGTCTAGAATAGTGTCCCGGAACCCGACTTCAAAAATATTCATATTCCTACCTAGTTGATTTTTGTTTTTATAGTGTTTTGTAAACAGTAAACATACTTAATAACATAAATTGCACTTGTAAAAAGACAACTGTGAACCTGTGACAGACGAGGAATCGAACCCCGTGTCTTACGCAATCCGGGCGTATGCCACAGATTCCTCGTCTGTCACAGAGTCACGGTTGCTTTTCACAAGTGCAATTTTATATTTATATTCCTGTTTTTTTGTGTAAATAGGGCATTTTAAAGGGTGGTATTTTTGATATTGGAGTTTCTACAATGATGTTTTAAAATTCAGTTTCTTGTTGCTACCGTTCTTATTTTGTCAAGCCTTTACAAGAACTTGTTGTGATCACAATATGATAGGTATACAGAACTACCAAGTCTGAGAGACAACAAAAACGTGTTATCTATCAAAATTGATGACATCATCGTTGTCATGTAACTATTTTATTTATGGCACTAAATATGAAAAGTTTATCCTAAACTCGGTAACTTAAACATTTGTCGAAAGCCTGCATTTTTTCAGTCCAGTTTCTTGGTAGGTTGCGTCTTAAAATTGGACTTGAAAATATCAACTTGCCTAATACGAATGTTCTTTTTTCAAATAACCTAACGCTTACGTATTTATCTTCAATGTGCTTAAACTGTCTGTATCGCATGTCGTTTGAATAAAATAATGATAACGACTGCAAACAAACCTGGCCACATCAGCTGAGCGCGAAATTCTTGTCAAGCTGATTTGGTTCTTATGTCTTCGGCAATAGAGATGGTGATATTTCGTCGTAGTCTCGGCGGGAGTCGGCTCCAGCCAGCCAGCACTATTACATTCCAGATTTAAAAAGTTACTCAACTCCCCGCAACGGTACCGTAACGGACGCTATGGTTTCGCGCGCTTTTTCAACCTGCCAGTGACTTTTTACCGTTGGGAGAGTCTTTATGTCGGTGAAAATAGAGTTTATTTTGGTTATGTAGAGATTTTTTTAAATTGTCGGTGAGCACACTTGGCAGATAAGGTTTTTTTCAATGGAGGCGCTCGTTCTGGGAACCATGTGATCGTTTATCGATCGCCGACTATCCATCAAGAGTTATTATTATTGTTAAGGAATGATTTGCAATTTGTCCACAGTTGAGGGTTTGCGGAAATACGATTTTCGTTACGACGCCTACTTACCTATATTTCTGAAAAAAACAATGTTAGGAAGATTGGTTTACTACGGCTATCGGTCTTATGTAGACTGTCTATAAGAACTTGGGCGAAGCTTTTTTGGACAGCTTGGTTCAACAATTAAGTCCATTCAACATAATAAAGCTTCTTGTCTCTCCATCACGAAAATAGTGAGTTGTTATTACTACACGTCGCCGCTTCGCTAAAAAAGTGTACAATCTCAAAAATACCAAACTTTAGAGGAGAGTGTTTTGAAAGTTTAACAATTAATAAAAGCGTCATTTATAAAGTTAAGAAGTAGATTTTTTTATCTAAAAATAATTCAATCCTTTATCTTTCAAAATAATATTTTATTGGATAATATTAAGAAAACGTATACATGAAAAAAAATCTTTAAAAAATACTTGTTTTGACTTTAGCTACTTTTTGAGAAAATATCTGCTCATAATTCAGTTAAAGTGATAGTTTATTTATTAAGAAAACATAAAAAGATGGCGTTTTTAAATGAAAAAAAAGCAACAATGTAACATAACATTTAATATTAAACCTGTAAATTATTAAAATCTTCTACAAAATAAAGAATTAAACATTTAAAACTTTTAGACGTTTAACATCACGGCACACTATTATACTTTTAATAAAATAACCATTTCTAGGTTTTTCCGAGTAATAAAAATATTATAATCTCTAAGATTTTTACTTTCTTCTTGACATAAAGTATCTATCAAAATATTAAAACAGAGCTACGACCCGCTGAAACTTCTGAGCTACTATAGCATAGCAGCTAAGATCACTCTACATACTGGATAGGACGAACCAAGTCCAGAAGATCTCGTCATGGAATCCAAGGGCTGGATCACAAGTCTAAAATAGATTAAAAATTGCGGCTTTCTAGATGCTAAAACGTGGGAAGAGAAGTGCAACGTTGCGAGATACATCTTCTGCGACGCGAGGGAAGAACCCTACGCGACGGTTGCACATTGGAGGCTCACCTACAGCAACAAGGAAGTAGAAGAAGTACTGGTGGCATCACGCGCGAAGGTCCCAGATTGGAGCTACAAGCAGCATTGATTGAAACAAGGTTTGCGAAGGCAATCGAGCAAGAACACTGACTTCGCATCAATGACTCTGTCTACTAGAGTGACTTACAGACAGTCTTACATGTTGGCTGAGGAACGGAAGTCGACGCTACACGACCCTTGTAGCACACCGGCTCGGCGAGACCACCCAAGAAACGAGCTTAGCAGACGTGGCAGTGGGTTCCTGCAACTCACCAGCACTTAACTGATGTGGTAACACGAGCAGGCTACGTGCCAACGTCAAAACAAGATCCATGGTTTGGAGTAATTTCTAGAGAAGCCTAGGCGAGACTGGCTACGCCGAACGGCAACCGAACTGCTATACGTTAACACTGAAGAACAGAAAAAAGGGGATGCAACACAACCTGACATCAGCCCATTGGATCCAGGGCAAGAGTACTGCAGTTCGTGGAGTGTTGCTGCAAGAAGATCACTGCGCTCAGCCACGACCATATCGATAAGGCAACGAATCTCTGGCTGCGACGAGGACAACAAGACTCGTTTCCTCAAGAAATAGACTGCACGAAAAAAACATTCTTCATCGCTTCGACCTATTGTTGGAAGATGGACTTCTGAAGCTCAATGGACGCGCGAAAAAGGCAAAAGTTACCTAAAACAACTAGGCGACTACTGGACGGTCCTATACAGTATACAGTGGTTGGGTTATAAAAGTGCCAAACAATAAATCCATAGTAACAGTGAGTAAATTAAATCAGTGCAGTTTCAGGAGGTCCCCTCCTCAGTGCCTAGCAACAAGTAACTATGATCATTCTGCAGACCATTCGCTCTGGGCCAGGATGTGATCTACTCCTCCTCCATGGCCTAACTTCTATGGAAGTAATTTCGAAATAGTCTTATTTGATTTGTCATCTTTACCATTTTTAAACTATATAATTTAAAAAAGAATCTTCAATTTCCACATTATTTTTTCGTTAAAACTAAGCAATTCATAAATAATACAGCTTTTAGTTCAATATTTTATCGTAAAAACTGCATAATTTTGAGTATGTATAGTCTTTCTGAAAAGATTTGTCTAAATGTGAGGCCACTCTTATCACAAAAACCATTCAAATACGATATAATATATTATTAAAGAGAATTATAACTTAATTATGAGAAAATACTGCGTTGATTCTACTAATGCTTTGACTAAACTGAAAAATGATTTCTTTTTGTGCGAAAAAGATGCAAAATCGCGCCAATTCAAAACTAAACATTAGGTCCCCTAGCGGCGATTTTGTGAATTAGCCTTTTTAGTCACTATTGAAGAGAAACATTAGGTGATCCTGAGTATTTCTGTATATATAACTCGGTTTCGCAAAAATTTCGTTTTTGTATACTTTTTGTGAGAAGCGGCGACGTATAGAGGAGCTATGCCAAGCAAAACTGTCACAAATACGACGACAAGATTGTGACGTATTTCTTGAAATTTGAATTTCGAATATGAAACTGTATGAGTTGATGACTTGTGGCTTCAATTCATGTGGCACGAGATTTGTTCGCGTGGTGTCAGTTCTATACGCTAGTAATTTAAAGTAGTTCAATGCCATCGGAAGGTAAATTGACCTGTCACATTCAAATACACCTCTCATATTGTATGAGAGCTCTTTAGAGCCTCTGATCAAGCTTCTTATAAACTCAGTCAGTAGTCCAGTACCTGGGGCCCTATTTTTGAATCACTCGCTTGGATATGGCGAGTGATTTTCGTTCGAAAACAAGTTTTTTTCTATGACTTTTAATTCATCTTCGAACGAAAATCACTCACCATCTTGAAGCGAGTGATTCAAAAATAGGGCTCCTGTCATCTTTGCTTTCTGAACTACCGAATATCTAGGTTCTAGAATAGACGAAATATGAAACCAAAAATTGCGCACGGGCGGGACTCGAACCAGCATCTTTCTGCATCTTTCATCTGTCAGCATCTTTCTGCAATTTTTTGGTTTCATATTTCGTCTTTTAAGAATAAAATATGACACTGTGAGTGGTAAAAATATTGTAAAACCATTCTAGAATAGAGTTCACTACTTACTAACCAGTGTCAAAAAAGGTCATCATTCCACCCAAGATCACTTGCTATACATTTTTCAGAACATAACATCAATTTGTTTCCGCTAACAACAAAACAAGTTGTTGTCAGGGGCCCTATTTTTGAATCATTCGCTTCAAGATGGCGAGTGATTTTCGTTTGAAAACGATTTTTTTTATGACTTTTGACACGCGAACGAAAATCACTCGCCATCTTGAAGCGAATGATTCAAAAATAGGGCCCCAGGGCGTGGTCGCTATCGCGGGAGGTCCCGGATTCGCATTCGCTCGGGTCAGTTTATAAGAGAGCTATTATTAGCTCTTTTTGGGCTCTCTGCAAAAACTTTCTTTGTATGAATTTTACAGATAGAAATACCATATTAATTGCTGTTTTTTTACGGTTTTGTTTCGATTTTGACTAGTTTAGGAATTAATGAGAGATTAATAATAGATAATTAAAAAATGTAGATTATATATATTTCCTACATAATAAAAAAAATTATGAGAGGACAGATGAGAAAAGAAAGAAGAAAGAAAGAAAACTTTTTATTTGGTACACATCAAATTACAAGCGTAATAGAAAAAAAAAGAAACGCATACATTTAAATATAAATTTAGTGGGCACTGGGCATGTGAGCTTTTGAGGAATTTTGAATTTGAACAAACGACTAGCTTTTTGCCGCCAAAAGGCAGAAACGGCTATTTCGAAACACTGTAACTATTCACTTTAACCACCGTTTTAACTGTTTCCAAAAATGACCTGTAAAAGCTCCCACACCGAACATTATAAAATCACAAAGCTGCGCCGAAATGATTCCTTAGCCTATCCGCACGAATTTAACCCTTACACCGCCCACAATAAGACATACGAAATAATATAGTAGTGCCAAACGGTTAACGATAAAACCCGTGAGTGTTTCCTGCTCAAAACGATACGTGACCGAGAGTTAGTTAGCTATAAATAGGCATATTGTTCCTTGTAGAGAATTTAGAGTATTTACAGCTTACTCTATGTAGGTATGCGCAGGCGACGGGTGCCTTTGACAAAAAATTGGCGCTTTTTTTCCAAATTCGAATTCTCGGTAAGGTTCTGCCTGGCCAGCATGTGTGAAGATTATCGTGATATTCCACTAAGTAGCGTAAAAATATTTTTAAAAATACCTACTTAAACCCAATTTCTAATACTAGTGTAAAAAAACATGTATTTTTTTTTTCCTAATATCTTTTCACCAGTGACGCGTTATAAACTTCAATGGTAAAGTTATCCTAAACCTAGGTAGGTACTATTAAATCCAACCATGGTCTTCTAACCTCCAATACTTCTATTTTAAATTTTAACAGGCATATGGCCTGTCATAGTATACGGCCGACAGCACGTCAAGCTAAACAGTGGGGTATCTTAAGCTGTTGGAATAAGGGCTATATTTCAACAAAAAATTATAGTCTGATCAGCTGGCGTCTGTACATACCTACTCCCATCATCATAAGTATACATGGTTGATTATAACACAAAAAAAAAACTAAGACATGCATCATAAAAAAAAACCTACTATGCAAAAACGAAACCGTTTCCTTGTGGCAAGGAGGCTATGCTATGAATGATGCTGGCTGCGTTGCAAATCCTGACCAGCCAGCTTTATCTTAAGTTCATAACCATCTTGATTTGAACCACAAACTATGTTTTTTTTTAAATAGGTATTTAGACCTAAAAACTATTTCCCACAAATAGAACGAGCACTTAAACTGAGTAAGAACTCCGTAAACCGCAAAACCAACATGTACTTTACTAAAAAGGCACCTCCAAGGTGTAATTTTAACTAATTTTAGCAGGAAACGCCGAGTTTGCAAGAATAGTTTGCGCGTCCAGAGGATGTTTTGACTTAAAAGTTTGCACTAACATTTAGTAGCGAGTTCGCGAAACTTGAGTTGTCTTTCCTATGCAACGTCTTTGCTGGGCTTGTTCAAATTTGTATATGTCATGAATGAATTGGATAAATGATCAAAGAAAATTCTTAATTTTATTTAAAGAAAAAAAACATTTTATTGTCCCAGGATTTATTAGTACAACGTACTTATAGAGAAGCTATGCCAAGCAAAAAAAAAAAACGCAAATACAACAACAATTATAATGAATGATACATAATGAGTTGATGGTAAGTGGCGTCAATTAATGGCGCCCGAGTTTCATATATTCTTTATTGCACTTATAAGATGTACAGAAAATACAAAAAGTCACAATGTGAACAAAGGTGGGCTTATCCCTAAAAGAGATCTCTTCCAGCCAACCCATAGGTGTTGGAAATGAAAGAGTTTTGTACGTGGTGTCAGTTCCATGCGCTGGTAATAGTAGATAGTTCAATGTTATTTCCTAATGGGCAATGCCTATGTAAATTACATAAAATTTTAAAGAAGGATCTTCTCATTCAACCACGCGGGAGTTTATGAAATAGGATTTTTTTTAGATTTTTAAAGCACAATGACACTGAATTTATAATTTTAAGAGACCAATTGCCACACCAAAATGTGCCGCCTGATATATTTTTTGCCTAATTAATTAATTATGCAGGTGATTGCATAGGTTATCTGTCTCGCTTGGCTGCATATATAATTACAGCTGTAAGAGCATTCTCAATAATACCAATACGTATTTTAATTACGACGCACGAATTTAATATTTTTTGTCTCCATTTTGAAAACGGAACATTTACAGGATCGCTTTTGTCATCCATATTCGAATGACTGGTTATTACGTCATGAAAGCTCGCAGTAAAACGTACAAAATTCGACTCTATTGTTAGCTTATTAAAGTGAAAATTTAAATGTCATGTTTTGGTAAACTCTTGAAAATGAGCTTTTGAACGGCGAATTTCGGAACTAGAAATTTTCATACATAATCTGACAGATCACGTAGACAGTAGCGCCACTCGCAACTCCACAGCTAAGGTTGTCAGTGCGTTTCCCTCGCTTTTTCACGAGGTCATCGTCGGTCAAGAAACAGGTATTTTATAGTGTCTCGATTGATTTTGAATATTAAAATTGTGTCGTTAAGGTGTAATTTTAATATTCGTGTGTATTTTCTCACGATCGACATTATTCGGTGCTGGTTTTTTTGTAGCTCTAAATACGTGAGATATAAAGTTGGTTTTTGGATAGCAATACTTAATCGGTTTTTAGTTTTACACGTGTAAATTTGACATTCGATGTTTGCTATCGATATGGTTCCCTTGAACATGAAAGTTTGTGAAAGACGTGCGATATCGCAAACCGGGAGATAGTGATAAGATAACATATTCTTATTTTTTATCTAACCCATATTTTTACAGTGATAATACCGTGCCGCTAACCTAAAACGTTGGAGATTTCAATCAGCTGAAGCCAGTATCTTCTATTGATTGGTTGGCAAAAACTGAATTTGGTTATGCCTTATTTCCTATTAAAGTAAAATTATTGTAACTAGTAAAAATATATATTTTATATTAATATTGTTTTTTTTTATCACTACGAAGGTTAAATTTGTCTTCTGTTGTACTTTTAACTATTCATAAATTACTTTACGGATTTTGGTGCGGTTTTTACTTTTGAATGACAAATGAAGGGACGATGAGATTGTAGACATAATTTAGTTATATTTTTGAAGTGCTTTTCACGTCATATCCAAACTTAATACTTTATTGCATTTGAAAAATAAACTTGCGTTTTGCTTAATCTATGTTTGGATTAGTCGGAAGAAAACATATAAAATGTTATCTCATTTTTACCCTTGTAAAAAAGAGACGTTTCGATAACTTAATGTTAGTACGAGTTAGGCTTTAACATACTACCTAGGAGGTTACCTACCTAATAAAAAAATAAGAAACACTTTATCCAAAACACGAAATCAACAACAATAGGCAACAGGTCCCACAGAATACAAAACCAAAGCGACCCGCTATTTTCATCTCATGGGCGACGCGTCAGCTGATTTAGAAAAAATGGCCGACCATAGATTGCCAGTACCTGCTGATCGAAAAAAGGCAGTGTTCCAAGAAGGCTGCGGAATGCACGACCTGTTTGGTGGACTAGGGCTGGTAGCTGTCTGGTTTTTTTTTCGAGTTTTGTGCGTGAAAAAATAGGAAGAAACGCCGCCGATGGGTGTTTGCAACCTTGCACGTTGGAATTCGAATTATTTTGAATTTTGCACAGAATTCGGATTGATGTGAAAAAGTTTGTCCGGAAGATCTCTTTAGTGATAAGATTAAAAACTGTCCCTTAAGTATTGTACGCGAGGGAAGACCTAGGAGCAGGGGCCAAGAAGATGAACATTTACAAATAAATAATGCACACAACACACTCTGACAAATGATAACTAATACTAAAAAGGCATACGTCTAAAAGTAAACAAAAATAAAGTAAAATGGTATCAAAAATAGACTATTAAAAAATAAATTCTTATTTATAAAATCGTAACAAAGGAGCAACAAGTATAATTTTACAGAGCATTTTAAGTTATTTCTTGCTTAAACTTTCAACAGTCTGAAACGGTCTGAAATAATCTGCCAATTGTATGGTAACTCCATGTATAATCACATTTTATTAATGAAGTTCTAAGTTATTTAGTTTAAACAGCTCTCTGTGCTACACTTTTTTAAGAAACCCAACCGGGAAGGGAACGACTAAAAATTGTGCAAAAGTACCACAGAAGATAAAAGAACCTAAATAAAAAATAAATAAAAAATTATATACTATGAAAATAAAAACTTTGCCTACAATTTCCCTTAAATCATTTACAGTCACTTTACATCAGTTTCATACCGACAAAATTATCATCTCTAATTTATATAATTTTGTCAACCCTACCGCGTTAAATAAAGCAAAAACGTCGGGCGCGGGAAAAGCGCCTCTCAGCTGAGCTGATTTCGCCATTTTGAGGCGCCCGCGTACCACGATCACTCACTTTTTGATTCGTATCGCTAATCTGTCGCTGGCATATTGAGTGACATAGGTAGATGCTTTATTTGATTTACACAAAATTATTAGATTAGGTAGGTAGAGCTTAAAAGAGAGTTATATGGTATGAATGACTGATGCTTTTCATTTTAGCGTGTTTCGAGTACATTTTATCCAATTCTCTCCTCAGACTTTACATGATTATGTTTAAATAACACTACCTTAAGATTGCAAGCAAGACTAACTTTCTAGATGTGGAAAGGGCCCAAAGATCATTACTGAAAGTTATGTACTACAAACATTACAGGTTCCCTACCCATAGCTTATACAGTATCAGTAAGCTTCTCTCGATTCGTAAGCTTTACGTACTCAATTTGATCTTGAAATTCCATAAATCTGTTCCTTATAACGAATCAAACAATAGAAAAAGGAGAAACGATATTGTGTCTCGTTCGCCTGCAGTGCGAACCGCTTTTGCTAAAAGACAATACCGTTCCCAATCGTCATTTTTATACAATAAAATAAATAAAAAACTTAGGATATATCCTATGCCTTTATACATGTGTAAAAAAAGCCTTACGTTGTGGTTAGAGAAACAAAATTATACTGAAGTTGAAAACCTACTAACTAGAATTACATAACCTCACACACTCACACACACACACACACACACACACACACACACACACACACACACACACACACACACACACACACACACACACACACACACACACACACACACACACACACACACACACATTATACTACTATAAACATAAGAGTTCCTTTCTTGTTATCTGATAAGTTAGATGTTATTGTATCTGTAACTTAAAAACTGTTATTCACTGTATCCATAAGGGATGAGCGGGACATTCCCAACACAAGTGTCCTTTGACTACTTAAAGGGAAGTCTCAGCAATTTGTTTGTATTTAACTTTATTGAAATAAACTCATTTTTATTTATTTATTTATTTAAGGTGGGTTTAGATCGAACGAACAAAGAGCTAGAACAAGAACATTCTTTCTTGTTCTTTTGTTCTAAACGGAAGCTTGATATCAGCGTTTTACAGCAAAATATCGAGCGAGCGTTCTTAGAATATTCTATAGAATGCGATAGAACAACGAACGAATGCTCTGAGTAGAAGAATTTAATGAAGTGGGGATAGAATGAACATTCGCTTGTCTGATTTAAATGGGCTATTTTAATTGTGATCGTCGAATCAAAATCATTTCATCTGTTATATTATAATAAGCAAAACAAATAAAACGCCTAAATTTTCATCGAAGCTTTGAAACATTAATCAAAATTGAAAATTGATTCAGTGTTGAAGTTGTATAGATACAAAATTCAAATGCATTGAAGTTGTATGGATACAAAATTCAAATGCATTGAAGTTCTTAGATACTCCTAAGCAACTCCAGTTAGCCTTAGTATATGAAAGTTAACCAAATATTCATTTCAGTGAGACTCTCGAAATGGTATTATTACAAGACACCCTCTCCGTAACCAGTTGCAATAAAAACAAAAATGTTTTCTCCGACCGTTCTTAAGAAAAGGACAGGCTATCTCCTTGACACTGGGTGGTATGGTCCACAGAGTACCTATCTATGTAGAGGACGTAACATAGGTGAATGTAGGTACTTCGCGTGTCAAAAAAGTAACTTAAACGAAGTGCATTGCACAGCGATTAGCGACTTTTATTAAACCCACGCTTAAAATCACCGCATGTTTGATTAAATGTTAAATTTTAAACAATTATTGAGTCAAAATTGTCATTCAGTCAGTTCATCTAAAACCCGGCCAAGTTCGAGGCGGACTCGCGCACGAAGGGTTTCGTACTATTGACTAAGGTAAACAACATGAATGTTTCAAGTGCCCACCTGTTGCCAGCAGTAGGTAATAATATCGAGCTAAATGTAAGGGTTCCGTTTTTTGCCATTCGGCTACGGAACCCTAAATAGGGCAAAACCATCGCGTTTGTTGTATGGGATCCCCCCTTAAATATATATTTTATTTTGTTTTTAGTATTTTTTGTTGTTAAAGCAGCAACAGAAATACATAATTTGTAAAAATTTCAACTGTCGGACAGACAGCGAAGTCTTAGTAATAGGGTCCCGTTTTTACAAAGGGTTTTGGGTACGGAACCCTAATAAAAAAGATTCCATGCTGGCGCATTCCTAGGCCAAAAGATTAGTTTGGCGATCCAGAGAGGAAATGCAGCCAGCCTTCTCGGTACCATGCCGCGAACTCGGGTGGCAGATTTGAGAAATTTGTATTATTTGTAAAAAGATATTATTATTTTTTAGTTTTGTGAGAGATGTTAAATTACTTTTAAGTTTTAATTTAATCTTTGTTAAACTATTTCGATGTATTTATTACTCATTAATTAATATTCCAATGCTACTTAAAAATATTTTATGTCATTTTTTGTGTATAGCTCTCATGGTTGCGGTAATAATTGGCACGCGTTTCATAGAATCGCAGGCACTTGCGTTATCTACTTAAATATTAGGTCTGTAGTATGCTTAAATATGGCTACGTAAATGCACTTTTTATGGTTTAACTTAAGTGTTGACGGTTAGTGGTTTCGCCTAAGATTATGTACACCTGCTAGTAAGATATGATTGCAAATAGTTACAAAAATCACATCGATTTACTTAGCGTCAAACCACAGAACAATAGCTATAGCGTCAAACCACAGAAGATACGAGTATAATAGTTCTGTCAAACTAAGCAAAAATGTGAGCTAAAACCATTGAACTACTACTAGCGTATGGAACTGACACATCACTAACAAATTTCGTGCTCCATGAATTGATGACACGGTCATCAACTCGTAGTAAAAAATCATATGTAATTCGAAATTCAAATTATCAAAGAAAACGTCACTATCTTGTCGTCGTTTTTGGGACAAATTTTTTTGCTTGGCATAGCTTCTCTATACGTAGTAGTAACAACTCACTGTCTTTGTAAAAAACACAAAATTTAGGGGCTACTTAATGAACCTTAAATTGATGGACTGTTTCACTAAATTTTACTAAGTTGCAATACCAAATTCTTATTTGGCAGACTGCCCGTATAGTGTATTCATTCTAGATTTCAATGTATGGGCGAAACGGCAAAATTTATAATTTTAGTTTGTTGCTGCTGTGTTATAGCTCCAAGTGAGTATATTATAGTACACAACTCTCCCACCCCCCCAACCCGCCGCTTCACCCCTCCCCCCCTCGATAAAGGTCCCAAATTTCATATTTCCTCTATTTTCAGGAAAACTATACAAGCTAGGACAAAATGGTCAAGGACTAAATTATTTGTCAATAAATTACCTACAAATAAGTATTAACATTCATTTTGATACGAGTTATAGTTTCTAAGTTATGGAGCATCAAAAAGTACTAAAAATGTGCGCTTAGCAGAAATACAACATTTAACACAAAATAAACATAATTTAAAAAATTTCTCAAGAAACGCGTTTCTGTAGTACTTACCTATCTAAAACAAATCAGTATCGTCATTGTTATCTGCTAAAGGTTTGTCGAATCTACTAAGGCCCCAATGTATGCATATGATGGAACAACGGAATGCACCTTTAACACATCCTCATATTTTTCTGTAGCCATTTTTGCAGCTGCATGATATTGTTTTCAGTATCAACTGTTGAGAGCTTGAAGTATGCATTGAATGCTGACAAGCTGAAGAAGGTGGTCTTTTCATAATAACACCGTATTGTTCTTGAGAGTTGGGTAAGAAGTGAAGTTGAAGTACCTAAATGTTTTGTAACACGATTATACTTTTTTAGGTTTGCTTAGCCCCATACTATGCAAGAATATATGTTTCTCCTGCCTTTTAACCTCCTCGCGTTAGGCATCAAGAGTTATTGTATCTTGCAAGTCGATGTTATATGTTATTGAATAGACTGAACCTTTCCTGTGCCTTAAAATGCCGATATTATGTAGTACGTCGAAAAGACATTGTCGTAGTGGTTGGGCAAGACATTGATCTGTTGGTTCTTTTACTGGGACTGACTCCACCACGTAAGAATATATTCTACTACATCGGTATTCTATAACAAAGGAATGGTTTAGTCTTTCCTGTTTGGTAAAAAGACCGACTTGCAAGATACAATAAACGTTTTAAATAACCCGGATGCCTCACGCAAGCAGATAGAAGAGGCAGGAGAAAGATATATTCTCGGATAGTATCATAGTAGGTACCTAAAAAGTATAAACGATATACGAGAGGTCCACTTTTACAAAACATTGATCTGAAGAACAATACGATGGTGCTAGTATCAAAGTTTTCACCTTATTCAAGAGCTGCTTGTCAGAATTCAACACATACTTTTCATCAAGTTCAATTATGGCGAGCAAATTTATTTAACCCAGAAAACTGAAGCTGGAAAAAAAATAGTAACTTTGTACCCTAAATACCACATAGGCACCAGCTCCACAGTAGATACTGAAAATAGTATCATGCAGCTGCAAAAAAGGCTACAGAAAAGTATGTAGATGTGTCAAAGCTGCATTCCGTTGTTCCACCATATGCAGACATTGGGGCCTTTGTAGCTTCGACAAACCTTTAGCAGATAACAATGACGATACTGATTTGTTTTAGATAGGTAAGTACTACAGGAACGCGTTTCTTGAGATTTTTTTTTTAATTATATTGTTTATTTTGTGTTAAATGTTGTATTTCTGCTAAGCGCACATTTTTAGTACTTTTTGATGCTCCATAACTTAGAAACTATAACTCGTATCAAAATGAATGTTAATACTCATTTGTAGGTAATTTATTGACAAATAATTTAGTCCTTGACCATTTTGTCCTAGCTTGTATAGTTTTCCTGAAAATAGAGGAAATATGAAATTTGGGACCTTTATCGAGGGGGGGAGGGGTGAAGCGGCGGGTTGGGGGGGTGGGAGAGTTGTGTACTATAATGTACTCACATGGAGCTATAACACAGCAGCAACAAATTAAAATTATAAATTTTGCCGCTAAAAAATCTAGAATGAATATACTAGTAAGATACTTTAAAATATACTAAAAAAATAGCCAAATAGGTATGACCAACCAAAGCTCCATTTCTACATTTCGAAAGCTCCATTCTCACAGAAACAAAATTCAAGTTCTTAGCAATGCGAAAAAAAGCAAAGTCTGTCGTCTTCGTCTATACTAAAGACAAAGCTATATTTTTAAAACGTAACTGGTTCCGATGCAAAAAAAGGATTCGTTTCATAATAAAGGAGCCCAGACTGGTTGGTCAGCTGATTCGCGCCAAACGCGGCGTCCAGTACAACTAACCTTCTTTAAAATTGCTTTTGTTAGAAATATCTTGTTAAAATATTGTGTTTCGGGGCAACAATGGGCTTTTTGTTGCTGGCCAGTCGCGATTTCTCACGTAGAATCGGTAATAAAGGTTACAATAGAGGGCGCCACTGTCTTCGCGAGTTTGTTGCGGAGCATGGAGGTTAGGGTCGGGCGTGGCGCCTCATTTTGCCGGTCGCAAACGTTGTCTGTGGCGAACAGCTGATTTTGGCGCGCTTTGGTACTGGCGACCATCTTGCTTGGAAGATTTGGTAGAACAGGTTCGTTGCTATGCGTTTTGATCGCGTTGTATTATTGTAACGTTCGACATGATGTTTATCATTGCCCGTTATTCGGATTTTCAACTATTTGAATGAAAAATTCTTGTTAGAGTTAAGATCTCCTTTTTCATTGTTACCGTAATAGAGCACATCACTACCTAAACCTTTTTTGGTCCCATTATCTGTTTATTTTTAATTTTCTTTAAATTTAAACCATAACGTGGTCTGCTTTTTGAATGGTATACATTAGCCAGTAAGCGATTTATTTTCGGCATCTACCTAAATAAATTTCACCGTACATGCTTATATTTTAAAACCGCATTCACATTCATAATAAGTAGGACATTCATAGAATATTATGGAAGTTAAAGCAACACATTTTGAATTAAATTACAAAAAAAAAACATTTCTATATCTTAAAAGCACCTTTATTGGAGTTAATAAAATAGATAGAGTCATGTCATTTCTCCAATGTGTTCACTTAAAAATAGTTGACTAGATTGTTTTTCATTAGGCTGATTTGATTTGCACACATACAATTAAACTAGCTTTTGCCCGCGACTTCGTCCGCGTGGAATAGTGACTTCTTTCTCCCGTTTTTTACACATTTACCACTATATCTTTGCTCCTATTGGTCGTAGCGTGATGTTATATAGCCTATAGCCTTCCTCGATAACTGGACTATCCAACACAAAAATAATTATTCAATTCGAACCAGTAGTTTCGGAGATTAGCGCGTTCAAACAAACAAACTCTTTAGCTTTATAATATTAGTATAGATTTAAAATTATTGCAATCGATAACAATTATTTTCCAATAATATAGTGTTCATTTCCTTTATCAGCTTTCCCGCTACCTTTTACTAGTGCAAACTACTTGTAAAAGTTTCTAAAAAAGTAAAAAAAAGTTGTCCATTGTCCGTCATCACGAATGCATTGTCTGTGTTACCTGTCGGCATGTTTGACAAGGCAATTTAATTTCTAATCCTGTTTTTAGTAAGTCTTCTCCAAAAATGGTAAAACTGGCTTTGAGTGCAAGGAAGCAAAATTATGAGGCTTATTTTTTGGTAATAAGCTCTTACAAATAATAGTTTATGGGCTACTATTTGTTAGTTAAATAATCTTTAACAATGACTTTCTTGTAAGTAGCTATTCGCTCATCCGTTAACTTTCATAACTGTGAGAACTAGTAACCAAGAAATAAGTGCATCTTGCAGAAGTACATACAGAGTGTGGCCTGTTATAGGAGAAAAAAATGAAAGTATAGGCTCTTTAAGTAACCAGTAAGTAATCAATTCATAATGATTTTAATGATTAATGATTTATTAATGAAAATTAATTGATTGTTTTTTTTTTCAAATAAAATAATCGACCTATCAATTTATTGCAAATTCCAGTCATAGAAATGCTGTACATTGTCATTTACCACAACGAGTTAGCGATTCTGATACATATTGATTATGGATTATTATGACTTTAAAACTTTTATTCCTATTACAAGCCACACCCTGTATAACCTTAATAATCAAGAGCTAGGCTCACCTTTATTCATACGATTTTAATTTAATTTATCCAATATTGAAAAATGCAGAAAATCTTTGCGTGATTAAAGTACACATAGAGAAAGACAAAGAAGCAGATAGACTTTAATTAGGTAATTTTGTCAAAGTCAAAGTCAAAATCAAAAATGATTATTGCCAATAAGTGTACCTAACAAAGGTCTTAAAATTATAATTAAATACTTAATGACCCTGTCGGGTATTGCAACATATACATAGGTTCTAACTACATAATTTTCTGAAAAATATAAAGTAAGAGAATAATTACAAAGTTAAGAGTTCTACACTTTAAGTACACTTTACACACATACACAATACACTTTAACTTTTGTCTTTTAACCACACTTAACAGCTCTTTTAACCACAGAAAATGTCGAACGATTTCAAAATAACTGCACACGTTTGTGATTTTAATACGGTCGCTGTAAAAGTCGCCGAGACAGATCACGTTTTTACAGTTATTTGATAAATTCGTTATTTTGAACACGTGGTTTTTCGTAATTATCCAGTTGGTACGTAATTGAACGGTATCGGCAAAGGTTGCATTGTAGCTTTTAAGGTATTAAATTAGCTGTCCCCGCGCGTTTTGATTTTGCTTTGTTCTCGTAGGTCGAGTCTGATGTTACACGGCTAGCCTTCCCTATAAATGAATTTAATGACTATTTATTGATACTTTATAATTAGCAAACAAGAAAAAATTAAAACTAAGACACGCAACATAAAAAAAAGACTATTCTATTCAAAACCGAAACTATTTCCTTGTGGCAAGGAGGCTATAATGCTGGCTGCGTTGCCGCGTTGGATAGCTATGCTAATCGTTTGAGCTAGGAACCAGCCAGCTTTATTATTGGCCGTAACAAAATTTAGTTTTGGCAAAATTTTTCTAAACAGCAATTTAGCCGAAGGTCCCCACGGACCAAACGTTTCAACGCCAAACGGCGCAAATACAATAACACTAATCTAATACATTTTTTTTAATTAAATCCTCACATTTAGACTGTGAGTTGGTTGTTATTACTACGTAAAGAGAAGTTATGCCAAGAAAAAAATGTGTCGCAAAAAGGTCGCATATATTATGACGTACTTAACGCCTTGAAATTTGAATTGCGAATATGAAACCGTTTGTTTGTATGAGTTGATGACAATTGGCATCAATTCATGGGGTACGCCGCCGTCAAGTAAGCGTTCCTGTTGGGTTAGCAGCAACATCATTACTGGCGGCTTCAAGGTTGAAGATAAAGCATATATCAGGAAAGTCTTTTGACTAGGTATTATTTAGATGCGAATGCGACAAGACCCCCAGGAGTCCTATTTTTGAATCACTCGCTCGGATATGGCGAGTGATTTTCGTTCGAAGATGAATTAAAAGTCATAGAAAAAAACTCGTTTTCGAACGAAAATCACTCGCCATATCCAAGCGAGTGATTCAAAAATAGAATCCCAGTTCTTAAACTGCAGTGTGGAAGGCAAGAGGGAAATCACCACACTACTAATGTAAGCGGCTATCTTCCATAATTTAAGTTTTTATGGAAAAAACATTACTGACAAGAGCCTAGCTCTTTAATTTGATGATGAACTCAAACAACAAACTCACGATCGATCTCTCCGTTCCTCCAACAATCTCCGGCTAGGCACGCTGGCTCACCGATCCACGTACGTCTCCAAGTCGTTCACAGTGACGGCAACACGACTGTGGAACTCTCTGCCTTTGGATGTCAGGAGGACCGAGTCGAAGTTATCGTTCAAGAGCAAAGTCCGACAATTCCTCAAAGAATAGATAATTGCATAATATTTTTATATATGTATATTTATATATAATTTATTTATTTTGTGTAAGTTTAAGTATGTTTATAGAATATATGTTATTGCAGTAGTTTAAGTAGGTTTATTTGTTACTATACAATGTAATGCCATGTGTATTAAAATTTTTAACGCAATCCCAAGAGATATTAGAGAATTACCGAATGTATTATTTAAACGCAAACTTATTATTTGGCTTAGAGACAAAAACTTTTATAAAATCAGTGACTTATTTACAAAAAAATATCACTTTAGGACATAAAGTAATTTCTGACTTTATAATAACATTACTTTTATTTTTGACATTGCAATGAATTGACTAGATTACATAACTTTTGACATTATATTTTGATTTACATTTATTTGATGTTATTTTTTTTAATGAGTGATGCATAAATGACACTAACCTAATTAAAATTTGCATGCCACATTATGGTAAAACATGAGCTCACATAATATAAATTGTACCACCACCACTGTAACCATGTTTTATGCAAATAAATTTTCATTTCATTTCATTTCATTTCATTTACATATTAGTTAATTGTTGCTTTTTTTATTTCTTTTCTGTTTATTATTTTCGCTGCACCCATTGCCATCTCTCTGCATGTCCTAAAGGTTTGACTGGCAGTGAATCCTTTAAGCATTAAGTCCACCTTTGTACACCATGATTTGTGCAATAAAGTCTTTAAATAAATAAACGGTTGCACTAAACTAGTCGTGTAGACCACCAATTCTATTTATAAGACACCTACATTGGTAAATGCTACAACATGGATACTTCTTAAATTCACACATTTTCCTTTAAAATAAATTTACAAGTATTTTTCCGCTGACATTCTTAAATCCTTGAACTCGCTATCTTAGAAATGGGTGCGGTCCTACGTCTTACATAAATAAGTCTAGAAAAAACGCAGTCACCTAGCAGAATAGATATTTATTTTTTTGCTAACATTTTTGTTTCTAACTATAGATAGGCTGGGTCTTTGACCTATGCGTGTGCTGTCCACAGATTAGAAATGCCCAAATAATAATGATCCCTTTACGTAATTCTTGTTTCCTGTCAATATGATGTCTCGTTACCTTTATACGCGGATCTATATCTGCGCCATCATAAAAAAGTCATAAAAGTCGTTTATTTTTGCTAAATAGACCCACTGGGGGCACTTATACACGTCCCAACATAGACCCTACCACAGCTTCGGGACAATTGTGGGCTAGTGCTGAGAAGAAGCTGCACAAGAAACTCAGTCACTCACTATTAATTTGTCAATGCCTCTTTTCAAAAGTTTTACAATGTTTGTGGTGATCATGCAAGTCCATACATTATTATCTTAATAATCATCTACTTTATAATACCCTTTCGTCATTAGGATTTCTTTAATAGCAGTTCTTCATCTATCCTACCCCCACTGTTTGCATTCCACCAGTGGGAATATCCAAGGCTTGTATTGTATCACCTAAAAAAAATTACAATGACAAGTATCATTTTTCAGGGGTAAGCGGTCACGAAAAAATAATATCGCGAGCCCACGCACCTATAAAAAAAATAACAATGCGGTCATTTTTCTCTATGGCCGCAATAATTCAATCCATAGATTAAGCCTACCTGTTTTTGACAGCTCGCGTTCAGAAATCGTATATTTGGCAGGTAGACCTTTTGTATGGTATTAATACTGAAACCGTGACGGGGTTGTCATTTGATGTGGTATTCCAGCAAATCAAATGTATTTTGTTATTGAAAAATCGCCCTTACAACAAATACGTAAGATACCGGAGTGTTCAGCTTGATGTGCTGTTGTTATACCACGTTTTATGGGCCCAAATTGCTATATTTCGGGGAATTGATCGATTTCCTGCGTTATCGGGGATGTTATAATAGATAATAACACAATGTGGGATACAAAGACCACATTGGTTGTGGTCAATGACGAGGATGTAGGTCTCGAGTTCGAATCCCAGGTTGAGCAATCTCAGAATCCCAGAAAACATGAAATTTTATTTGATAGTTAGTTAATTACCACTACTAATACCTACAGGTAGTCATCATCATCATCATACGTCCACTGCTGAACATAGGCCTTCCCCACGGCTTTCCTCAACGACCGGTTGTGATGTGAGCGGTCTGCATCCAGTGCGATCCTGCGATATTTACAAGGTGGTCTGTCCATCTTGTGGACGTCCTACGCTTCGCTTTTGGTCGAAGGGTCTCTAATCTAGAACTTTTCTGCCCAACGGCCATCAGTTCTACGCGCTATGTGCCCTGCCCACTGCCACTTGAGCTTACTGATTCGCAGGGCTATGTCCGATGATACCTTAGTTCTTCTACGTATCTCCTCATCTCGAAACACCGAGCATAGCCCTCTCCAATCCATCGTTCTTTGTGTGATTTTGAGCTTCTTAGTAGAGTGTACAGACAGTGAATATTGTCAATTAATTAGTGTGAACAAAATACCACAGTTAAGAGCAAACCAGCTTTGATTTCCAATCAATGCATCATATATAAGTAATCGTAGATAGACAAATGACGTATTTTTATATTTTATTCATATATATTTTTTGTTTTCAATCTCTTGTTAGGGGAATAATTGTATGGGAACTGTGGGACTTTGGATTCTAAAATGATTCATACGAAGTATCTATTCGAAGTTTTGATTCAACTAGTATAATCGAAATTCCCAAGGGATTCCATCTAATAATTGGCCTTGCAAAATACCGACAAATGGCAGTGCAGAACAACATTATTCTTTTGTCAAAACCGAAAAAAAAACAGATCAAAACACCGAAAGAAAACTCAATAAAGATCGTAGGTGGCAATCCTACAAAAGAAAAATAGCATCCAAATTCAAATATTCGAAATCCGAACAAATCGGTAAACCACGCGCGCCAAAAATGCCGGATGTTCATTCATAGACTGAAAAAAAAAGCTAAAGGATTCTCCGAACACGCGAATCTTCTTTTGCCGACAAGTACCATAGCAAGTACGTTCCCATCCTGCAATAAAGGAATTCTACAAATAAACACACAAAAACATACCTCTTGACAATTAAAAAGGTTGTAATGCGATCGGAATCGAACTTCGAAAAGACAGAAAAAAAAGTTTGGTGCATCCGTTGAGTTGGCGCCAAAATGTTGACATCAGCCATCAGCTACAGATTAGGCCACCGTGCATGTATTTTTTTGTTTTCCCACCTCTGCATCTATTGAGGATCTACTGCCTAATCTCAATGGATTGAAAGAAATCAATCTATGAACTACTGCCACTAAAGAAATTTTATCTAAGCAAAATTTTATATTGAATCTATGATTAGAACTTATGTATTTGGAAATACATCCAAGCAAATATGTATGTTATTATGAGCATTATTCGTTATTCTGTCCCAACTGCCATCAGTTCTTGGCGCTATGTGCCCTGCCCTGCCCATTGCCACTTGAGCTTAGGTACAGTACCGTTACCTTGAGTTTACGTCGATTTTACTCGCTAGCGACGACGTAACTTTTTGTATGGAAAATTTTAGTTCTGCAAGTGACCGCTAGGGGCGCTGTGCGATTTTCCATAGACTTTTTTATTCATCATCTCTCATCTCATCAATGGTATAGACCCTGATACGCAGGGCTATCTAGTATCTATCGGGATGTCCGCTCAATACATTAATTCTTAGTTCTTCTTACTTTTCTAGCAAGACCCTTTGATCAAATGCGCAGCGTAGGACGTCCACCTTGTTAAGAAAGATTGCAGGACCACACTGAATTCACTCAGCTGATTAGCGTGTGGGACTGGGACAGCACTACGCGATAGACTGAAATAGAAATACTTAATATTTTCTCAATTTGCTTAACTCGTCAAGTATGTGTAAACGAGACACAATAAAAAATCCATTGTTATGCGACTCTCGGCATTCGTTTGATACCTGACTGATAACGCAATGCCAATTTGGCGAGTCAACTCGTTGATTGGGAATTGCCTGGAACTTGAACGGATTTAAGCAAGATCAAGCAGTGGACGGCGGCTGATAATGATTATGATGATGATAGATTTTATAAAATTCAAATAACAATGTAACTAATAAATAAAACAAATCAATAACCACTAAAGAAAACAATTTTTTTTTAGCTAATTATTGTTATATCGAAAGCCCGCTGACCACTTATTGTGATATAATAATAAATGAAGTTATTTATCTTCCCGTAACGCCTGTAAAATAACAATATCAACTGGACTGTGTAACAATAGAATATTGTTAGGACTTTGCAAACACTCTCTTGAGATCAGTTATTGTGTTTGTAGTCCAGAGTGTTGCGAAGCGATGCTATACAGGACTTTTTTTTCATGTGTCTCGCTCGACTCTTAACCACCCCCTTGAATTTAGCTCCTCCTTTTTTTACACCCTGCCTAAGAAAGAAAAAGAGTATTTTTTAGGGTTCCGTAGCCGAATGGCAAAAATGGAACCCTTATAGTTTCGTCAAGTCTGTCTGTCTGTCTGTCTGTCTGTCTGTCTGTCCGTTCGTATGTCACAGCCACTTTATTCTAAAACTATTAGCATTACACAGCTGAAACTTGGTATGTAGATGTATCTTGTGCACCGCTTACCGATTCATGTACTAAAAGTTTAAAAAAATGGTATTTAAGGGGGAGCTCCCATACATGAAACTAAACCTAAATTTTTTTTTTACCCAAACCTATACGTGTGGGGTGTCTATGAATAGGTCTTCCAAAATGAAATTGAGGTTCCTTAAACCATTTTTTCTAAAAGTCTAACGTTTGAGATATAGACGCTTCCAAAGTGGTAAAATGCCCCCCCCCCCATCTAACTTTTGAACTAAGGTAGTAAAAATTTTGTAAAAAAAAATTATGATGTAGATCTTAACAAAAACTTTCAATGAAAATTGGTTTGAGCGAAATCGAACTAGTAGTTTTTGAGATATAGCACATTTTTATTAACCGCAAATATAACTTTGTCTTTCATACAAACACTATGAAAAACAAAGTTATGTTTGCGGTCAACAAAATATGGTGGTATTTTGGTTAAGTGGAAGTTAGAATCCCTAATTCAGTTAAAGTTGGCACGGAATTCTCAGTGCGCGAGTCCGACTCGCACTTGGCCGGTTTTTCGCCAACCACTGAACAACACGACTAACAGCGAGGTTCGTCGCTTGTCTTGCAACAACCCACCAATCCGCACTGAGCCCGCGTGGTGGAGTATAGCTCATACAACCTCATACTTGAGCTGATTCCTTTGCCCAGCTGTGGGAGGTTTACAGGCTAACTTTACTGGACACCATCCCTATCGCTTGAACAAACCTTTTGTCCCACTTCCGCCGCTGTCTCGCCGGGGCATCGAACACGCACTTAGCATAACAGACAAAGCACTGTTCTATGAACACACACAATAAGCTGTGTTTGTAAGTGTTAACGAAGATGTTTTGTTGGTTCCTTGTTATTTGTTAAGGTAAATAAAGATAGTTTATGCTGGCTAGTATGTACTACCAATAAGTTAACTATTATCTATTATTTATTATTACTTTTTTTTGGTAAAAATGATTGTTACTATTTTAATTATGCATTCCCGGTCATTGCATTAAGGCATAATAATAATTATCATTGGTTACTTCTTGCTAGGGTAATATGTTGACAGATTTGGTTGGTTGCTGGGATTTTGAAAAATCATTTTCATTCTTATAAGAATGGCCTTATAATAGAGCCCTGTAGGATTCCAATTAAAACAAACCACCAAATATACGATAAATTTGTTCAAGTTTATTTAGTAATATTTATTTTAAAAATATATAAATAGAAAATTCTAAAATAGATACTTTTATACACTATGGATAAGAATTTACTAAATTACAATCATTAAATAATGTTATCACAAGCTTAAGCTTTATCAAGTGCCGACATAACCGCGGTCGCTTAACATCATTAATACTTACATATTATATTATTCATACATACATATTCATAGCTAACTTGGCTTCCTTTCAGTAGCTTGATGGCGCTGTTTCTGCTCCATAGAATTCAAACTGCGGTATTAAAGATTTAAACCGAATTGTTGCGGAAAATTCACTTTTAAGGACAAGCAATAAATATACAAATTAGTAAAGTATTCACATACATTGCTCTGATCCTAAAAGTAAGTAGCTTATGCAATTGTGTTATCAGAAACAACGGTGGTGCCACCACACTTAACCAGACTTGAGATAATATAGAAAATTGTGATCCTACATTGACGCGACGGGAATCGAACCTGGGACCTCAGAGCGGCGAGGCCTTAAAACCCAGCGTGCTTTACTACACCTCGTCATCTTTATTTTTTAAGGTCCTCATTTTTTTAAATTAAGTATTAAACATTTATCTAACAACAACGAGTATTTACACCATGAATAATAATTTCTCATGCATACAAATTTCTTTTCAAAATGTCTTCTTCATCGCTATAACTTGTCATTTCGTTCACTGGTTGAAATTTACGTCTAAATGATATCTTTGCCCCATTCTCGTTTTTACCTTTTATGACAATTTCGCTGAAATTAGCTCTACTGTTATTGAATCCTACTGCTTTGTAAATGTTAGACTTTAAAACAACCTCTTCGCTGCTATAACTTGAAAACGTGCGTAGTTTATTTTCCTTTTTTTTGGGATAAAACTTTCGTCTATTTGGTAAAACGCGCAGGTCGTTATGCCTCATTGCGTCATCGAGATTTAATTTAAGAATTTCTTCCTCATCGCTGTAACTTTTAGAATTGGGTTTGAAAGCTTCCAGTGAATTTTCAGATTCTGGTTCATTTATTACCGGTTCTTGCTTAACGCGGTAATTCCGGTCGAAACCATCTAACATTGCGTCATATTGTGGAGATTGGAACCATGCTTCATCGCTTTTACCCGTTTTCGGTCTCTTCGGTATAATTGCATTCATTGGAGGCGTGATATATGCATAGTTTGGAGTTGTCGTTTGTTTTTCTATATTGAAATGTGTAGGATCAAGTTTTTTCAATTCAGCGCTTCTGTATGGTGTATAAATATTCCGGCTTTCGTCATCTTCACTAGTGGAATGTTTGGATTTCTTTTTAAGCTTCTTGGTTGACGCGGACGAGCTGGTTTTGAGATTTTTCCTTGCTATGTGATGCTTCAAAATATGCTTGTAGTAGTGCTCCATTTTTCTTAAATCTTTGATCCTCTTATTCACTTTCTTTTCTAAATGTCTATCTTTATTTTTTTTGGAATGATGACTTTTTCTTTTAGAATGGTGACTTTTCTTTTTTTCATGTATCCTTTTCTTATGTTTCTTTCTGCGCTTCACATTTTTCATGTGTTTTATGTATTTCTTATAGATTTTCGGGTGTCTTAGTCTCAAGTGTCTTATTTCATCATAATTTTGATCAGGTTCTCTATGTTTATGAGTTACTTTCTGGTCGTGGTGATGTTCTGTTGATTTTGGCTTTTCTTCTGAGGATACATTTGTTGTTTCAGGAGTTGTTGCAACTGAAAGAATATAGGGACAGTTTAGATTTTTAGTGTACGTACGATTATAAAGTAAAGCAGATTGGGAGGTGGTACTTTCAGATTTCTCATTTCTTGCTTGCTTAAAGATTATAAATGTTGGAATAAATTTTGCATTTGTATTCATTGAAGCATTGAAGGCTTAAGGCTATAAAACATCACGCTGCGACAGAAGAGGAGGGAGCAAACTCAAAACGCTCGAACGCGGTCACGGGGGACTCCTATTGTCTAATATCGGTTGATTAAAAAGTAATTATGTTCTCAATACATGGCACATACCCAATGAAGCTAACGACTGCTTAACCGTAGGCTGAACACTTTTTGTATCCGCCTCGACCCCATGTTCTTCATATTTTAAATCAGAATATTCACCGTCTTCAACTGAAGTCTTATTTATATTATCCAAAGCATTCGGTTGCACTCGTTTAACGTAATTCATTGCCCTATCGTGTAATATCTTTTCGGAAATTATATCTTTAATTGCTTCTATATGGTTCCTCAAATATTTACCTTTATCGTTCATACTTTTCAAGACTGCGTCATGTTTTATGTTTCTGACTGTGGTTTGCGACATCGGTAGAATATTATAGTACGTCGTTCTTATAATGTCTAGTCTCATATTATATGGTACCTGTTTCGTTGACATGTTGTTCATAAATTTTGTAAATGCACTTGTACGGCCATTTTGTATTCTATATGTGTTATCGCTTGGTCTTGGTTTCGGTAACACTTTGAAACGGCTGTTTAAATTTCCATATTTATTATAATTAAAAGGGAATCGTGTCGCAACAATCTTCATTGGTATTTGTTGTTGATTAGCCCTTAGTTGATGAATTCTTTCATTGTTGATTTTATAATTTCTAATCATATTCAATCTGGGTAATACTGATGCGAATGATTTGATATTGTTTTTGGGATGAAATATTTGTCTTCGTGCAAACACACCCGATGAGATTTTTTTGCTGTGGTTTTCTATGACCTTGTTTAGGGCTTCGATTAGAACCTGTTTCTGGTTCGTACCAGTCAAGCGCCTTACGGGAGCAAAAACTGCTGCTGACATTTTTCTGAACAGTTCATATCTGAAACGTAAAAGCCTAGCTTTAAAGACGTCCTTCACCTATTTGGGAGTTATGTTTATAGAGGTGGCAGCTTTGGTAGTGATACGAAGTTGAGCAATTTACGGCGTGGTCGTCTTTGGTTGGGTGACCACTCCGACCGTACAAATGAGGTTTATCACGAGCATTTTAGTGCTTTGGAAGGCACGTCAAGCAGTTGGTACCGGCTAACATCGGTTGATTTTAGTCGTTAAGCCTAGTCAGAGTCTTTTTGGATGGCTTAATAACATCTGACAGGTTGGTCGCTTGCCTTGCAAATACCCCTCCGCCAATCCTCCACTGAATCGCGTGGTGGAGTATGGCTCATACCACCTCATACTGGGCTATGTCCAGAAGTGAATTCTTTACTTTTCATCATTCATTATCATCATTATCAGCCAAAGGACGCCCACTGCTCAATAGGCCTCCCCCACGATTTGTCACAGCGATTGGTTGTGAGCGGTCTGCATCCAGTGTGATCCTGCGATCTTTACAAAGCCGTCTGTCCATCTTGTCGGCGGACTTCCTACACTGCGCCTTTGGTCGAAGGGTTTCCAATCTAGAACTTCTGCCCCAACGGGCATCAGATCTTCGCGCTATGTGCCTTGCCCATCGCCACTGGGCTATGGCCTTGATTTTAACGTTACTATGAGCATAATTTCTAGCTTACCGGTCCATCGGAGCTTTATCGTAATTCTGGATATCCTCCAACACTCTTAGCAGGTTTGTCCCCTCCTTCTGGTCGTAGAGCGAGTCTATGTAGTCTATGACCGAGTTGATGTCTTTGGTCACCCCCACCTTGCGGTTGATCATGGTGTGGTGCAGCATGGACGCCACGCCTGATTAGTGTTTTTTTTACATTAGTTGCTTTTACGAAGACTAAAGTATCTATCACACACATACACACACGCACGCACGCACACACACTCACACACACACACACACACACACACACACACACACACACACACGCACACACACACACACGCACACGCACACACACACACACACAACACACCCAAGTTGATAACTCACTTTTTGCGACGTCAACTGGCACTACATTCAGATAGTTGGCTAGTCCTCGGAAATTTGTGCTGAACGGCTCGCCGAAGTCGTTAATGAATAGTTCTTGTTGGTACCTGCGTGAAAATACACAGATTGTACCAAAAGTTTGTGGAGTCAAGAAATTTAGTCATTATTTTTGGGATTTTTAGGGTTTCGTAACCAAATGGCAAAACACGGAACCCTTGTAGTTTTGTCAGGTCTGTGGTCCGTATGCCACAGCCTTTATTCTGAAACTATTAGCATCAAACAGGTGTGTAATGTGTATCCTGTTACTGTTAACCTCTTTTCGATTCTTATGAATGAATGAATGAATATTTTTTTTCTCATAAGTAACAGTGGCTTATTGTCGTTAGTAAAACTAATAAAATTGAGATAAGGAACGAAAAGAACACACAATTAAAAATTTTGAAAGAAACCCACAACTGTAAAAATCATACCTACTAAATTTAAATATAAAAAAATCAGGGTAGGAAGTAATTGGACCCCAATTCCGTTAAAATTTGGCACGGAACCCTCTGTGCGCGCGTCCGACTTGTAGTTGGCCGGTTATTATTTCTTAAAGTCGGTTTATCATTTTTTTCAATAGTATTTTTTTATAGCCTTTCTTCAGAAATTAATTTTTTCTTTTTTTTTCTTTTCATAGCTTTCTTATCTCAGTACTTAGAAGATAAAATTTTGAAATCTGGGTAGGAAGTCAGTGGACCCTAATTCCGTTAAAATTTGGCACGAAACCCTCTGTGCGCGCGTCCGACTTTTATTTGGCCGGTTATTTGTTTTTAAAGTCGGTTTAACATTTTTGTGAATAATTTTTATTTATTTATTTTAAAGCCTTTTTTCATTTTTTTTTTCTTTTTCTTTTCAGAGTTTTCTTATCTCAATAGAAGATAATATATAGAATAGTAATGAAAATCAAAATGAAAATGAAAATGAAAAATGAAAATAAAAATATTTATTAGGAATATGAAATAGGTAACAATAACAGAGGCTGACCTGTTATAGTAATACTCACATAATATTAACCTCTAGCTCGGCTTGTTTTAAGAACTTGGATAAAACCTCGTTTTCCTTCGTCGCCGCGATGCCGAACAGTTTTATGCAGAATATTGAGAAGTAACCTGTGCTTAACTGATTCATATCAGCTAGAACACCCTTCACGTAATTGCTTATGGGACCTGGGGAATGAACGAACACAAATATCATAAATTGCATGTGTTAAAAGCAAATGTCAGACAAGAAATCGTAGTCTACTATATAAAAATAAGTCGGGTTTTCCTTCCTGACGCTATAACTCCAGAACGCACGAACCGATTTCCACGGATTTGCATTCGTTGGAAAGGTCTCGGGCTCCGTGAGGTTTATAGGAAAGAAAATTCTCATAAAACGGGGCCGGGGCGGGACGGGGCTAGGGGCGAAACGAAGTTTGCTGGGACCGCTAGTATGTAATAAAAAATTGGTACGGGGTTTAATACAGAGTGTAAAATAGTACTAACCAAATTTAAGGGGTTGTCCATCCAGGTCCAGAAAAAATAATAAATTTTTTTTTTAAAGAAAATGATCGAATCTAGAATTACAGTTTTTTTTTTTGTTTTTTGTATTCTTTTCTCGATTGACAACCAACTTTTTACACCCTGTATAATATTAAAAACCGGACAAGTGCGAGTTGGACTCGCGCACTGAGGGTTCCGTGCCAACTTCAACTGAATTAGGGATTCTTACTTCCACTTAGCCAAAATACCACAAACATTTTTTGACCGCAAATATAACTTTGTTTTTCATAGTATTTGTATGAAGAACAAAGTTATGTTTGCGGTTGTTGAAGATGTGCTATATCTCAAAAACTACTTGTTCGATTTTGTTCAAACCAATTTTTGTTGAAAGTATTTATTAAGATCTACATTACGTATTTTTTCAAAATTTCCACTCGTTTAGTTTAAAAGTTAGATAAGGGGGAAGCCCATTTTATGACTTTGGAAACGCTTATCTCTCAAACGTGACACTTTTAGAGAAAATGATTGTAGAAACCTCTATGTCATTTTAAATACCTATCCATAGACACGCATAGGTTTGACCAAATCATTTTTTTGGTTTTAGTTTGATGCATGGGAGCCCCCTTAAATATTATTGTTCTTTATTTTTTCTATGAGAATTGTAAAGTGGTTATCAGGATACATCTACCTACCAAGTTTAAGAATAAAGTGGCTGTGACATACGGATGGACAGTCAGACAGACAGACTTGATTAAACTATAAGGGTTCCGTTTTTTGCCATTCGGCTACGGAACCCTAAAAACGTTACCTATCTCATCAACGAAAGGCGGTGCTGTCCGTTTTCTAGCGGTGGAGCCTTGTTCACTCAAATAGGTTGTGCTCTTCTCTCTTAAAGTAACTGTCTCGTGATACGTGGCGTCTTTCAGTTCGGCATCGTATTCCTCAGCCTTTAACTCCATTGCAATATAGTCCAATGCTGCAGGTGGCAGCTTTTCCAAAACGTGATTTGGTATTATATTACCAAATACTGTCGTCGTTTCTGGCGTCGTTTCTGGCAACGTTTCTGGCAACGTTTCTGGCAACGTTTCTGGCAACGTTTCTGGCAACGTTTCTGGCAACGTTTCTGTGGTTGTTTCTAGTGTTGTTTCTGGTGCTGTTTCTTCTTCTTTAACATCTTTTTCGGTAGCTTCAGCATCGTTTGTGCTCAATGGCAAACCAGGATTGTCTGACCCGTTTCTACTGATTGGACCTTGAATATTATTGTATAGATTTTGTGCGTTATTAGCGTTTTGTGGATTGTAAAAAGGACGTCCGTAATATTCTGGATTTGGTGGGGCAAAACCTTGTCCGAAATTGTTTGCACCTTGATAAGGATTTCTGTAATTTTGTGGATAGTGAAGACCTTGACCTTGCTGTGCAAAATTGTTCGAACCGAAAGGTCGTGTCTTAAAATTGTTCAAATATTGAGGATTGTTATTATAAGGACCGTTTATTCCGTATTGCCCGAAATTATTTTGCCCGTAATAAGGTCTCTGTGCAAAATTGATTCTATTTGGTGGATTGTTATATGGCCTATATTGGCCAAAATTATTTGGTTTATACATGGGGTTATGTCTATAACCGGGCGGAATTTGTGGGTTATAGGGACCAGGTCCAATTCTCCCTAAATTATTAAATCCGTAGTTAGAACCAGGTCCCATATTAGTCTGAGTACTATTTATGCCGTAGTAACTAAGAGCGTCGTGTAGCATTTGTTGTGAGGGTTGCAAATTGTTTGGCAAATATACTTTAGGTTCAAAAGATTTAGATTGAGGATCAGCAGCCGTTGTTCTAGTCACAGGTTTTGGAAGTTCAATTCTATAAATACCATCTTTCTTAACACCGGGTATGACTACACTGTCTATCGGATTTACTATAATCTTAGATCCTAACGGTAGTTTTTTTAACTCCTCACCAACGTTTTTGGATCGCGTTACCTTGATAAACTTATGGTCTTTAGAATTATTTTTGTTAACACCTAACTCGATATAATCAAACTCGCCTATAGCAAAATCTTCAGGTATAAATAAATTATCCGTTATAGACGCATGAGCGTTGGAATCATTTTCGTTTCTTTTGATTTGAATTGATGACCCATTTCCAGTGATAGAGAAATCACCATCTTTATTTCTACTAAAAACAGGCAAAAATATTCCTTTCTTTTTATCAACGAATTCTGTAACCGGAATAACTGGTGTTGTTTCTTTATTTAATCTAATATTGTTTTCAGGCATATTGACTGAAGTATTATTAGTTTGTAACTCAGTACTTTTTTCTAGTTTATCAGAAGTTGTATGGGGAATATCAGAGGTCTTAGTAAAACCTTTGGGGATAACTTTAACCGTAGATATTATAGTTGTGTCGGTAATTTCAGTTACATTAGGCTCTGTTTTATGATAAATATTGATTGTAGAGGTAGACAACGTCGTAGATTTTTGGGTTGTACTAGGTACTGTATTGGTCCACCAAATGTCTTTGTAGTTGTAATTTAAGAGGTCTGGTATATCTTCATACCCCAAATCATCCACTCCAACCTTAAGATTGCGTCTTGATTTTCTCAAAAGTTTCCTAACATTTCTTAATTTCTGATTTAGGGGAGTATATGCTACTTTGTGGGTAGTTAAATGGGAATTCCTGACTTTTGAATTGTAATGAACTGGAAATTATATTAAGTTAGTTTAAATTTTGATCTTTTTTAGTATTATTAATTCGGAGTGCTAAAATTGGAATAATTTTTACCTTGATTTGATATCAGAATAGAATTTAAAATGAGAGCGAGGCACAGCACAGGCAACATTTTAATACAAAATCATTTTATTGTATTTTTATTACGAGTATCGAATATGTTTTTTAATACGTTTATATTGATTCAATATTTTCTTATCGACAAAAGTCGGGCACAAAATTTTGAATGCCTAGTATTTTTGATCATTTGTGACATTGATCACGAAGTCTATCTAAAATTTAGGAAAATCACATAAAATAACAATTACCCTTTGATCAAAACGCAGCGTAGGACGTCCACTATCAAATGGACAGACGACTTTGATAAGATCGAACTAGGATAACAGTGGTTTCAGACTTTGTTGCTATAGAAAACTATGGGGACGTCCTACAGTTGAGAATGATAAAAGCCGTTATTGAACAGCAAAGCAACTGTTTCAGACAAGAAATCGAACCTAGTCTTACGCTATTCGGATTATTTACGTGCACATTTACCATATTAAGTTTGCAACAAAACACTTTAAAAACAAAAAAAAAACCTACACAATTTTAATATTTTGGTACTAGAACGATACAGCTTACAAAGACAGGATTTGTTATTTCCACTCTCTTTTACACAACATAGTTAATAGCCTCAAATAATTTAATAAACAGCCAGCCACACACTTCTCCCTCCCCAGTTAAACCACAGTTGTGCTCAAGGAGTAAACCGATAGCTCCTTGAACCCAACAAAAACTGCTACGTTAACACTATAAAAAAAAACATCAAAATTCATCATTCGTAAACTGTGTATCTACCTATGTTAATTCATTTGGAAAGGTCGATTGAAATCAAACAGGGATATGCTTACTTAGAAATAAGTTTTAGTTTATTCTTCAAAATAGTTTCTTCATCACTGTAACTAGACAATTCATTGATGGGGTTCAATGTAGTAGTAAAAATCTTCTGAATATATTCGTTCACATCATTAGCTCTTTGGTTAGGTTTACTAAAATTTGCAAAACCTAAAGCTCTATAAATGTTTGATTTCAAAACAATTTCCTCGTAGCTGGAACTTGAAAACTCGTTAATTGCCTTTTTTACTTTATTTGTCACTACATGGTAAGACCTTCTTAATGGTGTCACAAACTCGTGACCGTGTCTCATTGCATCTGACAATTGGAATTTTAAAATATTTTCCTCGTCGCTGTAACTTGACGGATCAATCAGCTTATTTTTGGTAGTTTTAAGATTAACTGGCGATGGTGTGTGCGTTGATGCAGTTTCTGATATTAATCTTATCCTAGATTTATCGACGCTTTTAAAAATATTTGTCATTTTCTTAGATTTTTTATTTTTATTTCGTATTTCAACAGTAATTGGAACTATTTCGTTCCTAATTTTTTGGTTCTGCTTTTCCACAGCAATTTCTAAATTAAATTCAAACGATTCTATTGTTTGAGAAATTTTGTTGTTTGATTTTTTAACAGCTCTAGTGGTGCGCCATTTAGATTTTGCTGTTGAGTCGTTACTTCTAAATTCGGTGACTGATTTCTTTGTGTAATGCAGATTATTGCTCTTCATTGTTAAAACATTAGCTTTTCTGTCTTTTTTAGTATTTATGGACAGCTTACTTACTTTACTTTTTATTTTGTTTTTTCCTGTGTCGTATGTCACCTCTTTTTCATCAAACTCTTGGTTGCTATCCTTGAAATCAGACTCGGTAAAATTATAAAGGAGTTTGAGTTTCTGCTTTTCAGCTTTCAGTTTCGCATATTTCTCATATCCTTTTAGTTTTTCTAACGGGCTGTCTTCGCCATAATACTTGTTTTTGAATTCTCTCAACGCCATCTCCTTTTTATCATGATACTTTTTAAGATCCTTGTAAGAATATTGCGGAGGTCGTGGCTTGACATGACGCTTTGTTTGGTCTTTGAGCCGTGTTGTTATATGTTTTGGAGGTGCCCGAAGAGGTACCGCTGAAAAAATATCATTATATGTATATATATCGCAATACAATTGAAAAAACAAGATGGTTGCTAATTCGTTAACTTCAATGACTTTACCTGATTGTTGTTTATACATAGTAAAATATTTACTGATATTTTTCTTATTCCAATCCATTCGATCTGTATATTTAGATTTTTCATCACAGAGTTGTCCAAAGCAATTATTTTTATGTATCTTCCTGCCTTTATCAGTAATATTAGATCGTTCGACAACCGCGAAACGAGTTCTGTTACTGAATCGTCTTTGGATATGTTTCGGTCCGTAAATATCAAAGCCTGCTCCTGTGTCAGGCATGTCTTGATACTTTTCTAAATAATTATTCACCGAATCTATGAGAACTTGTCTTGTGTACGTGCCGTGTAGTCTTTTTAAAGGTGCAAATACTCCTCGTGTCATAGCCTTCAAGATATCAGGAGCTGTTTCTGTGGTGTTCGGGTAATCGTCTAGGACGTCGTTAATTTGGAAAAGGGTGGAACCTTCGTTGTCTTCATATATGTCGTCAATGAAATCGAATATTTTGTTTAAGGCTTCACCTAGGTACTCGTTTCTGTAATGCATGGTGTGATGAAGCATTGTAGCGTGGTCTGTAATCAGGCAATTATATTATGGCACACAATTAGCGAACGAGACCATTACCCTACTAATATTATAAAAGTTTGCGAGGGTGGCTGTATGGATGTATGACTGTATATTTGTTGCTCCTTTACGCAAGAAGTTCTGGATGGATTTTGATGAAACTCAATAAAAATATAGCTTATATATCGGAATAGCACATGGGCTGTAATAATTCATTGTGTATTTTTTGGGATACAACATCTACGTGTCTGTAACCACTTACACTAGATGCTTAATAATTGCGAAAAATAAAAATATAAAAGATTATTTGAAATGTTTTATATTTTATGACAGTAATTTGTTGTGTGTATCAATAAATAAATGAAAAAAAAAAGCACAAACATAGATGACCTACGACCTATGTTTAAAAATCAAATGGCTAGTAAACCAATAAACAAATCACAAGACGTAAGGGTGACATAAATTTTAATTAAGCTGCTTAACACGTTCCGGGATACTACTCCAGACACAATAGATGTTTTATTGTTTTCACGCCTGTAGGCGTTCACAGTCCCGGAACGTGTTAACATGTTTATTTTTTATTAGATATTTAAACATGTTTGCTTACGAATGACCATGTCGGTAGGCCACAAACTGACCCGTAGCATCAAGCTTTCATACGATTTCATGAATCTGTTCCCAAAACTGAGTATGTATTGCTCTTCATTGTATCTGAAACATGCACAGTGCGTTATTTTAATAATAATTAAAGATAATAGTTTTTTTTTATTATATTTACGAGCTGTGGATTTTGTAATACGAAAGAGAAAGAGAGTGAGTGGAAAGGGCTTCACAATTTGTGTGTGTGTGTGTGTGTGAGAGTGCGTCTGTGTGTGTGTGCGCGCGTGTTAGTGTGTGTGTGTTCGTAGGTGTACGTGTGTTTGGATGTATGTGTGTGTGCGTGTGTGAGAGAGTGCGTCTGTGTGTGTGTGTGTGCGCGTGTGTTAGTGTGTGTGTGTTCGTAGGTGTACGTGTGTTTGGATGTATGTGTGTGTGTGTGTGTGTGTGTGTGATTTCGTGTGTGAGTGTGTGTGTGCAACTCACATTCGAAGCGACTCTGCCTCCAAGTGGTTGAGCAACTTTTGTATCGCGTCGGTCTTCATCCACGCTATGCTATGCGCGGCTTGCGCCACGAAAATGGAAAAGTATCCGAGCCGGTACTGCGCCATGTCTTGTTTCAATACAGCGGTCAAGTTGGATGGCTTCTCTGAAAGTTGATAGTAAACACTCATGAAATTCGTATATTTTTTTGCATCTTATAGGTTCACAGTAAGCACATAAGCACGTCCCAACATAGAATATACCACTATACCCAGTAAATATTCGTAAAATCCATCCAATCCAAAATATGTGTTTCGTAGGCATCAAAGTATGTGGTCATATTATTTTATTATCTTTGATAGATTTATGTTACAGTGCCATTTCTTATTGTAAATTGAATATAACATGTCGCACATAAGATGCTACAGCGACGTAACTTACATTTTACAAATTTGCAGAAAATGCAACTTAAAAAAATATATACTCTTTTGCAGTCATTGGCTAAAAACGATTAGGGCTAGAACGTTCCGATAAATTGGTTTGTATAGCTTGGATACCCTATTTTACAAAAAAAGAAAAAACACCGAGAAATCAGCAAGTCACGCCCACTAAATTGCGTTTTTTTATGGCACCCCCCCAGTTGCGTCACTGTTTCTCCAAAGGATAGCAGTACACTTGAAAATAATACACCTTTTTAATTGCTTCCAAATTATTATAATTAAACAATTCTTATCATTAATTGTTTTTATTTCAAAGTACACGTCTACAAAAGATAAAGGCATAAAAAACTATAACAAAAACTTATTAAACTTCAGAGTTGCCACTAGTTGTGTCTTTGTAGCACAAAACATATGTTTTTTTGCACTTAATACGTATAACAAAAGTAATTTAAAAATAACTTATTAGCCCGCAATGATCACGAGTTTATAACACAAATCCTTGTTAAATTATTATTTTAAATATATTTTAATCGTTAGCAAGTAATTAAGTAACAAGTCGAATTGACAAACTTACTTGACTAATACTGATCAACCAGTCTTTAATTTGTGTATTTAAAAAAATATAATTTAATCTTTCACAAGACGTTAATCTTAAATATGAAACTAATACAATTAATCATCAAGTTAAGTAAGATACAACAAAAAAATATCTAGACATTTATCTTAATTAGATATATGGCACTTATCAATCACAGTAAAATTTGTACTTAGGAATTTAATAAAATAAAGATAAATTTAGTCAGCGTCACTCCTAAAAAGTCCCTCATAAAATCTTGCATAGTAGCTGGGAATTATATTGTTTTCGATCAGGCTCTGTAAGGCTGCGTTTCCACCAGAGATGTGCGAGGATGCGTAGCGAGGAATGTGTTTGTAAAGAACCAATAGAATCGCTTCATTTACCTCGCCTCGGTCAGCACAGCTCTGGTGGAAACGGCTCAGCGGAGCTAGGTTTTTGCGCATACAAAACAAGCGAAGAATGTGTGCGAGGGATGTGTACGAGGGATGTGTGCGAGGGATGTGTACGAGGGATGTGTGCGAGGAATGTGTGTTGAATAGGTTTGCGCATACACCGCACCCCTGTCGACACATTTCACAGCTTCGCAACGCATCCTCGCACCACACATTAATGCGCATTTTCACAGCTCCGCTACACATCCTCGTAGACACATTTTCATCGCACAGCTTTGGTGGAAACACCCACACATTTTCACAGCACAGCTAGACATCCTCTTACGACACATTTCCATCGCACATCTCTGGTGGAAACGCAGCCTAAATCTGATTTAAGGCTGCTGTCACCTACCTTCTAACAAAGTTCAAGTGCAGTTTTCTCCCCAACAATGACTAAACTGACTACTTTTTTTGAATGAATTGTGTAGAAATGAACTATCTCCATAAGATGTCGACTCTTAATTTTTGATTCAATCTTTAAAATGCCTGTAATTTGCAATCAGAGAAGCCAAATTGACGGTTTTTCTGGTGCACTTTTCCAAACCAGTTGTTGACATCAGCTATCGAAATAACATAAACATGAAAGGAAATACGTTCCTCTACAAGATTTCGACTCCGTTTTTTTATTTATTGCTCTGGTAATTCCAAATGAAGACAAAATTGAAACCATGTTTTGGCATAAAATACGCACCTAATGACAGGCGATTATCTCTGAGATACATTGCACTTATTGTGTGTTATTTGATAAAACAATGTTCTAGAGGTTCCAATCTTTGACTCAGCATCTAAATTCTTAATTTTATCTTGTGCAATATATTCAAAATATCTTACTAAAGTAACCTATAAATTTGAGATTTGGAGCTGTCACGAACATTCATCTTCGATCGATTTTGACAGACAGCGCCGAGCGCTCGGAGGGGAAGGGTGTGTCGCTCGTTGTCTTCGCTGCTACTCTTTTATTTCGTGTATGATACTCATTCCAAATTTGAAAATATCACGCTTTGCACAATTTTTATACGGCGACCAATTCGCTTTGAGGCTTTATGCTACAGGCATAAAGCCACATAGTGCATTTGGATCGTCGATGGTCTCTAATTATAACAAAAAGTATTCGTTCTTTTGTATTGATTTGTAGTTGTGTTTAAATGATTAATCAATATTATGTAAAATTTCATATAATGTAATCCTTATTAATACTATAAAAAAGAAAGATTTATATGTATGGCGACTATTTCAAGAGGTTCATGAGTTATTATAACGAAGATCTTTTATCATATACAATTTGTATTTTCGAAACTTGATCAAACAAAATGTGCAGATACTAGGACCAAAATTATCGACAATAATAATAATAATAAAAAATTGTCTACAAAATAAAATTGTGGTTTATGATGAGCAAACTGTTTCTATCACAAAACAGTTAAATGTCAATTTTAGACAAATACTGAATTAATAAGGCCAAGAATAGGCAATAGTACCAATTCTAATTGCAAATGTGTGGGGTTGCAAATAATAACCTCATTTATATAAAATAAAGTAGTATCAGTAACACTACCTTATAGTTCAACAACGGTAGACCGATTTTCATGATATTTACTTTGTTGAATTGGTATTTACCTCTTACCCCTTAAGTTATTATAAAACAGGGCTGGGGCGCGCCGAGGCTGGATATGAAGCGAAGTTTTCTGTGGTCGAAGTTTTTTTTTTCACTAAAAAGTCTAAAACTCTTGAAAGGACTCCAATTTAGGCAAACCATTTCTTTTTGAAGTCAGTGCCATCGCATGGGCTCTCTCAAGCTTCATCTTAAGCGACATCTATCTGGGCATAGACTCCAAAAAGAAATGGTTTGCCTAAAATGGAGTCCTTTCAAGAGTTATTTCAGACTTTTTAATGTATTTTGTTTTTGAAGTCGGTTTTATTGAAATAATATGGCGGTGAAGTGACCATTAACCCAACAAAATTAAAGACCAATAAGGGCTTTTGTTTTAAGTATTTCACATTGAGTAGTAAACATGGTGTGTTTATAAATTTTCTTACATCATTCGTGCTTTGGATTTTGAATAAGAATAAATGGACGACAAAAAGTAAAAGGCCAGTTTTTCTTTATATGGACCGTATAGAGGCGTTATTTAGTTCCACAACCTTTGATACGCACTTGTACGTACGTACCATTGGCAATTGGCGTCAATTCCATACTGCGTGGTACTTGTTCATGGCATTAATTCCATACGCTAGTAGCAGTGTTTCAATGGTTTAAACCTAAGTAAATAGGGCAATATTTTGCTTTTTTAACATTACTTTTCTTTCTACCACAATCTACAACCACAACCTAACTATAAACTTGTATAGTAAAACGCTTGTTTTAATAGAAGCGTTTCATGTGATGTTTATGTAGTTAATATGAACTTATATTTAAATTGTACGCAAATGCCATGAAGTTCCATGGTTCTATTCAAGTTCACATTCATATAATGTTTCATTATTGAAAAATGTATACGGACAATATGATATAATACCGGTGTAAACCAAATAATTAAATAAAAATTATCTTATTTATCATCTGTTATACATGAAATACTTGAAATCTTGATCGAAATCTTCTTGACTACATTTTCTGAATGACAGCTATAATAACTTGTGACATATTTCATATATCAAAATACAAATCATATCAAAGAACAGCGTTACACTAAAAAGCATTTATGTGTAAATAAATCCTCATAGCATCCAGCTGGTATGACACGTGGTAGATCAAGCGCAGAACCAACGGCATCATCCACCAATAACCCTTAGTCCCCGTTTCTCGTGGAATTACATTCGTAAAAAAATACCTATTCTCAGAGTCACGATTTGGGTAAAGACATAAAGAGGCAGATAACAGGTACCGACCAGTACCGACTGACTAGTGATGTGCCAAGTCATCTTTTTTTAATCTCGAAATATTTTGGAAATTCGTTACAAAAATCCAAATAAGGACCGACTGACACTAGAATATTGTTTTAAAACAAGATTCAAATCAAGACTTGAGTCGGAAGAGTCTCTACAAAGCATTTCAATTCCATGAAATAGCCAACACGCGACATCACTGGTTAGTCGGTGCAGGTCGGTACGTGTTACCCGCCTCTATATGTCTTCACTCTTTAGATGCATTTCGTTTTTTCTATGCTGTAAGTTTTTCACGTTATTATAACTGAACGTTTGTGTTTAAATCTGTGAATTTAGTTATATAATTATCAAAAGGAAAATATTCGCGAACGGAATTAACGCGAGCCCTGATTCCGAACTGTATTTACTGTATTCGTGATAGGTATTTTAAATACTAATAACTGTTATAACATTAATTTATCACATCGACTTTTACATGACATCATTTTCTGTGTTCATCATACGCATAGCCTACTACCTAGAGATAAAGTATCAAAATTGTTTAATTACAGTATACATTTTTTTGTGTCCCGGACATATAAAATCGCACACACACATTGATAAATTCGGTAAAATCTGAGAATCTCCAGACTGTCATACCGCTCTTAAGCCGCCCATCAATACCAATTTTTGACGTATAAGCCCGTTTTAAACTGACAGTTTTGACGGTTTCGCTCATATTAGTATTTCTCTGGGAACCTCTCGGTGCCTTGTGACATTTTACTTCAATCCAATTTTTTGCATAATCTGTTTTATAGGCGTAAGTGTCAGAGTCCTTTGTAAAACGAATCATTTTAATCTCCGTTATCTTTATCGGGTCACCGTTGACGCTTTTAGCCATATTCAATTTGACTTCATCGTTTAAGGTCTTCAGCTCGTAAAAATCTTTAAAGTCCATCTCTTCAACTACGTATGGGTGACCGGTCTTCTTAGCAGTGCGTATGATTTGTGCATACTGATCCGGAACGTAAATAGGTCCGGATTTCTTCGCTCTCTTCACTGCCTTCTCTATGACAGAATGGGCATTATCGCCTTCATTCTGCGTATGGCCCGTTATCAAAAATTTATGTGTGATGGAATGAATTGGAAGCCTTGAAACTGCGTAGTAATACATCGTGATCAGATATCTGCCAAAAAATAATAATATTACATCTAATTTGAAACAAGCAAGATGCCAGTACAAATTTTCAGAGAAAGAAAACTATTTCTACTTGCCTGTTTTTTTGTTGGCCACAACAGTTGTCCGAATATAAAATAATATTACAGTTCGGATGAGTCTTCGAAAGATCTTCCAAAAATCGGTACACGCAGGTTCCAATTTCAATGGCTCCTCGGTTAGCCAATGCCTGGTGCCAGAAGTAACAAGTTGTTACATTATTTTTGATATTTGTTACCTAAAACAAATTAAAGAAGATACATAATTTATTCAAGAATAAATATATAAATAAATCACCAAATTTTACTTTTAGAATATCTTATCTTACCGTAAGATTCAAACAATTGAGTTTACTTTTGTAAAAAAAGGCAGACACATCTCCAGACGGTGCAGGCATAACTGCCTGCAAATCATATATTGCCACGATAGTGTTATCATCATTTTTAGAAGTTGCAATATCAGCCTTTTTTTCTGCAGGTCAATTCAACGTGTAAACTCACGGCCAGATCGCCGTGAAAAGCTCGTAGCTGACTGGTCACAAATAGATCACGGACAGACTGACAACCGCGATGAACAGATCCCAGTGATGCGTGGTATTCACAACATCGTCGCTAAATTAAATTACAACTAGCAATGTCACGTGGTTTTACCCACTAGTGACTTTCAAGGACGCTTGTACTGCCATCAATGTAGCAGCACTCGCAGGTGTATTATTTTATTTGTTATTGTTTCTTAATAGGTAGAAAGTCATCATCAGCTGTATACTTTTTGCGTAAAGATAAAATTGGTCTTCATTATTTACAACAAACAAACATACATACTTCAACTTAGTATACGAAGTTTTGTCAAACCATAAAGCAAAAACTTGAAATAAAAAGTAAAATAAGGTTTTAATTGCTCATCTGAAAAACCTGAACTTGAACTAAAAATTAATTTAAGTATAATTTATTAAAAACTCCAAATAATCTAGTATAGTTTATGAACATTGGAAATGAGACAGAGTAGAGAGAGACCAATAATCACGTACTTTACAAAAGTTGTAAATCACAACTAAAACGTCCCATTTGCCCACATAAATTGTAATGGTGCATCCACACATCCAAATCGGCTTTGCCGGCGGTATACGTCATGAACTGTATTATGCTTCGTCAAAAATAATATGTATAAAGCATAAGCGGTGTGGCCGCCGGCACGACCGCCAGCACATGCCGCCGGGCGGTGTGGAATGTGGATACACCATAGGTAATAACCATAGGTATTTTGGCTTGTGAAAACTGAACCGTGATTTTTGACCACTGCGCGGGACATATTATAGTGCACAAGTGTGTGCGCAAACACAGGTGCACTCTCTATTCCTTTCACTCTCATAGCCCGATGGGACAGCAATCTGACACGACCGGAGAGAGAACAGGCGCAGGACCAACGGCTTAACGTGCTTTCCGAGGCACGGGTATGGAACACCGCCAACTTCCAAATTCCGGGCTTCCCTGAGAATTTCTGAACAGAAAAATCCAGGTACATATTTTTGGCCCGACCCGGGAATCGAAGCCGGGACCTCCGGCGCAGCCGTCGCTTTAAAATGCGACCCTCTCACCGCTGCGCCACCGAGGCAGTTAGGTACCAGCAAGGATAAATGACCATGGTATGTATTAGTTCGTAGAATCGGCTCCCAGTTTTGCATTGAACTCATAAGTTACTCAAAAAAGCTGGAAAAGAGAATTATTACCTGTGGTAGCCCATATATCCGGCATCCACGAGGGCAGTTCGGTCATTACTATGACTGTGGTCGGTTCTGTTGACATTTCTGTAGCTAATTCTGCGGACGGTTCTGTAGCTATTTCTGCTGACCTTTCTGTAGCCGATTCTTTTGTTGATTCTGTAGCTTTTTTTGTTGACCGTTCTGTAGCTGTTCCTGTTGACCGTTCTGTAGCTAATTGTGTCGGCGGTTCGGTAGCTAATTGTGTAGGTGGTTCTGAATCAGTTTCTGTAAATCTTTCTGGAACTGTTTCTGTTTGGTTGATGTCGTCAGGGATAGCAGTTTCTGTTTCTGTAGCAGTTTCTGTTGACCGTTGTGTGGCTGTTCCTGTTGACCGTTCTGTAGCTAATTGTGTAGGTGGTTCTGAATCAGTTTCTGTAAATCTTTCTGGAACTGTTTCTGTTTGGTTGATGTCGTCAGGGATAGCAGTTTCTGTTTCTGTAGCAGTTTCTGTTGACCGTTGTGTGGCTGTTTTTGTTGACCGTTCTGTAGCTGTTCCTGTTGACCGTTCTGTAGCTAATTGTGTAGGTGGTTCTGAATCAGTTTCTGTAAATCTTTCTGGAACTGTTTCTGTTTGGTTGATGTCGTCAGGGATACCTGTTCTATGGATCGATAACGTTGACAGTTTATCCGGGCAGCTTGTGTTCAGCGACTTCGTTGGCTCTGAAATCGAAGAAAACATAAAATTATATACTGGTCATATAATGTAGTGCGCCAAAATCATAAACAAAAACGCAGGCGAGTTTGTAACGCGCTTCTGAAGTCGCTAAATGGCAAAAATATGCGTCAACCCTATTAACAACTTATTTGACTACATATGAAAAATAAACCAATTCTAATGATGGAGCGTAAAACATAAAACAAAATCAATATTCAAACTTACCATCTATTTTAAAAGTATGTTTTTTCATTATAGCTTGCAGATTCAATTTTTCTAGCTGATCCAATTCATTTTGGTTCAAATTCAACTGTACACTCTCAACTGTCTTTTTGTAACTCAAATTCAAGTTATCATTTAGATTTGTCGCGTTATTACTGACATACACGTTATTAAACAAACCATCACTGGCTATTTCTCTGGTTGCAGTTACAGTAGCAGGTTTTGGAGTAATTTCCTCAAGCATCCTTTGGATTTGTTTTTTTCTCCTTATTGCTTCAGCTCGTGTATTCGTACCAGACGATGCATCAAAATTTATGAATGATTTACCAACTTGCTTCATAATATCTTTGAAATTGACTCCATTTATGCCGTTTCTTGAATCCGATTTATCTTTTGTTCTGGCTATAGTGACATTATTTGCTTCCTCTGAATCAAGTTTTGTAGGCAACGGAGAGTTGCTCATGGGAGTTGTGAAGCTCTTTGCGAAATCTTTAATGGTCATCCACCAAGGGTCTCTAGACATGAGTTTTGGTAAGTAATCCATGTGGGCATTGTCGTCATTCAAACTTATGTTGTATAGCGTTAGGTTGGAGCCCAAAATTGGGGGACGTATAGTATCATTAATGTTTCTTCTGCTATTTTTGGATGTGGTTAGGATTTTCTTGTTCTGGACTTTCGATGCTGGGGATAGAAAAGGTTTGCCAGAAATGAATAAAAATATACAGAAGTCAGTTCTCTGGCCTTAGTAAAAGAGATCCCAGGTTTGGATTCCGGTTTCATTATCAACGTTAAGATGTAAAACTCTTAATTTGTAGCTGACTTTCAAAGAATATGGAGGTTCTCAGTTCGACTGTATGTTTTTTTAAGCAAAGAAGTTGGGGTGTTATACTCCTGTACCACTAAAGACACGTTAATCAAGCTGTAATGTATATTTCATCCGGCCAATGAACAGAGAGTGCTCCTGTAGAATGATTTAAAATATAAAATAGTACATACTCAAAGAAATATTTGCTGTCGCTAATTCACAACTGAAAAGAACAAGGAAAAACAAAAACATAATTCCGAATTTAAAATTTAACTGCAGTTTTATGAGGCATAACTTTTAAAAACAATAACTGTCGAAGTACGGGCGAAGGAGTGGGCTATGATTCGTGATTCTCTATAAGATCGAATCAGAAATGAGTACGTGAAATGTATGTTACGGATATGACCCCGTAATTGAGTTAGCTCATATTATGGCAATGAGCGGCACATAGCGTGAAGAGCTGACGGCCGATACGGCAGAAAGGTTCTAGATTGAAGAGATCACAAACTAGAAGAACAATAAATTACAAGCGGAATAGAATTTTTGCAGAAATAAAAAAAAGGAGAGCAAAGTTATTCTTTAACTCTTAGTTTCAATAAGGAAAGGTCGATTGAAACAACGATATGTTTACTACGAATAGAGTTTCAGTTTATTCTTCAAAATAGTTTCCTCATCACTGTAACTAGACATTTCCTGGATTGGATTCAATGTAGTAGTGGTAAACCTTATATATTCGTCTTCATCATTGGCTCTTAGGTTAGGTTTACTGAAATTCGCAAAACCTATAGCTCTATAAATGTTGGATTTCAAAATGATCTCCTCGTAGCTGGAACTTGAAAACTCGTTAATTGCCTTTTTTACTTTATTTGTCACTACATGGAAAGACCTTCTTAATGGTTTCACAAACGCGTGACCGTGTCTCATTGCGTCTGACAATTGAAATTTTAAAATATTTTCCTCGTCGCTGTAACTTGACGGATCAATAAGCTTATTTTTGGTAGTTTTAAGATTAACTGGCGGAGTTGTGTGCGTTGGTGTAGTTTTTTCTGATGTAGTTGAAGGATTTTTCCTTGATTTATCATCGCTTTTAAAAATATTTCTAATTGGTTTCGTAATTTTAGTTTTCTTTTGTATTTCTTCATTAATTGGAGCTGATCCATTTTTTTGTTTTTTGGATTGTTTTTCCACAGCTATTTCTAAATTGAAATCAAAGGATTCAAGTGTTTGGGCAGTTTTCTTCTTTGATTTTTTACTAGGTATAGTTGTGCGCGATTTAGATTTTGCTGTTGAGCTGTTACTTCGAAACTCAGTGACTAATTTCTTTGTATAATGCCGTTTCATGGCACTCTCCGTTGTTAAAACATTTAATTTTCTGTCTTTTGTGATCTTACTGGACTCTTTACTTTCTTTTTTGTTTTTTCCTATGTCGTATGAACCCCCTTTTTTATCTGGATTGTAGCTGTTATCATTGAAATCAGACTCAGTTAAATTATAAAAGAGTTTAAGTTTCTGCTTTTCAGCTTTCAGTTTCGCATATTTCACATATCCTTTAAGATTTTTCAACGGGCTGTCTTCGCCGTAATACTTATTTTTAAATTCTCTCAACGCCTGCTGCTTTTGATCATTCTCTTTCTTTTTAAGATCCTTGTACAAATATTGCGGAGGTTGTGGCTTGAGATGACTCTTTGTTTGGTCTCTGAGCCGTGTTGTTATATGTTTTGGAGGTGCCCGAAGTGGTACCACTGAAAAAATATAATTACAGGCAAAACAATTGCAAACACAAGATGGTTACTAATTCGATAACTTAAATGACTTTACCTGATTGTTGTTTATACATAGTCAAATATTTACTTATATTTTTCTTATTCAAATCTATTCCATCTGTATATTTAGATTTTTCATCACAGAATTGTCCAAAGCAATAATTTTTATGTATCTTATTGTCTTTATCAGTAATATTAGATCGGTTGACAACCGCGAAACGAGTTCTATTACTAAATCTTCTTTTAATATGTTTTGGTTCGTAAAAATCAAAGCCTGCTCCTGTGTCAGGCATAGCTTGATATTTTTCTATATAACCATTCACGGAATCGACTAGGACTTGTCTAGTGAAAGTGCCGTCCAGTCTTTTGAAAGGTGCGAAAATTCCTCTTGTTATAGCTTTTAAGATATCAGGAGCTGTTTCTGTGGTGTTCGGGTAATCGTCTAGGACGTCGTTAATTTGGAAAAGGGTGGAACCTTCGTTGTCTTCATATATGTCGTCAATAAAATCGAATATTTTGTTTAAGGCTTCACCTAGGTACTCGTTTCTGTAACGCATGGTGTGGTGAAGCATTGTAGCGTGATCTGTAATCAGGCAATTATATTATGGCACACAATTAGCGAGCGAGACTATTACCCTACTAATATTATAAGAGTTTGCGAGGATGGATGTGTGGATGTATAACTGTGTGGATGTTTTAAGGTCAAATCATTGTAAGTGATAATATTTTAACAGTGGCTTTGTATACACCATAGAAAAAGGACACTATTATAAGTTTTTAGAAAAACGAGTTTTTAATTTTTATTATTTTCTTTAACATAGAAAATATCATTTTTTAAAACAGCGACCTGACAATTTAAAAAGTTATCTACGTCATCGGCTTCGCCTCTCTCAATTCAATGCTTAAACCTTCTTTTTCTCTAATTTTATCCTTAAATAATAAAAAATAAAAATCTGAAAGATAATATTACCTTAGTCTCCAATTTTCTAAAAAAACTAGCGGATAAAAACCCAAAGTGTTTTCTACAAAAAGTGATTAATTTATTGTGCTGAATCGGCTCTTTAAATATTATCACTTAAAACGAGGCGACCTTATATTTGTTGCTCCTTTACCCAAGAAGTTCTGGATGGATTTTGAAGAAACTCAATAAAAATATAGCTTATTTATATATCGGAATAGCACATGGGCTATAATTCATTGTGATATTTTTGGGATACAACATCTACGTGGCTGAAAATACTTACACTAGATGCTTAATAATTGCCACAAAAAATACCTACGACTGTTTGAATATCAAATGGCTAGTAAAACCTATAGACAAATCACAAGACGTAAGGGTGACATAAATTTTAATTTAGCTGCTTCACACGTTCCGGGACACTACTCCAGACACAATAGATGTTTTATTGTTTTCACGCCTGTAGGCGTTCACAGTTCCGGAACGTGTTAACATGTTTATTTTTTATTAGATATTTAAACATTTTTGCTTACGAATGACCATGTCGGTAGGCCACAAACTGACCCGTAGCATCAAGCTTTCAAACGATTTCATGAATGTGTTCCCAAAACTAAGTATGTATTGCTCTTCATTGTATCTGAAACATGCACAGTGCGTTATTTTAATAATAATTAAAGATAATTTTTTTTTTAAATTATCTTTACGAGCTGTGGATTTTTTAATACGAAAGAGAAAGAGAGTGAGTGAAAAGGGCTTCACAATTTGTGTGTGTGTGTTTGTGTGTGTGTGTGTGTGTGTGTGTGTGTGTATGTGTGTGTGTGTGTGTGTGTGTGTGTGTGTGTGTGTGTGTGTGTGTGTGTGTGTGTGTGTGCTTTGCGCATTACACAAACAAATTTTCATGTGCGCTACGTTAAGTTGGTGCTGGTGTGAGAGTGTGTATGTGCGTAGGTGTACGTGGTTTTAGCTGTGTTTGTATGGATGTGTGTGTGTTTGTAAGTATACGTGTGTGTGTGAGTGTGTGTGTGTGTGTGTGTGTGTGTGTGTGTGTGTGTGTGTGTGTGTGTGTGTGTGTGTCTGTGAGTGTCTGTGAGTGTATGTGTCTGTGAGTGTGTGTGTGTGTGTGGGTGTGTGTGGGTGTGTGCAACTCACATTCGAAGCGACTCTGACTCCAAGTGGTTGAGCAACTTTTGTATCGCGTCGGTCTTCATCCACGCTATGCTATGCGCGGCTTGCGCCACGAAAATGGAAAAGTATCCGAGCCGGTACTGCGCCATGTCTTGTTTCAATACAGCGGTCAAGTTGGATGGCTTCTCTGAAAGTTGATTGATAGTAAACACTCATGAAATTCGTATATTTTTTTGCATCTTATAGGTTCATAGTAAGCATATAAGCACGTCCCAACATAGAATATACCATTATACCCAGTAAATATTCGTAAAATCCATCCAATCTAAAATATGTGTTTCGTAGGCATCAAAGTATGTGGTCATATTATTTTACTAGCTTTTGCCCGCGACTTCGTTCGCGTGGACTTCTTTTACGACCTCACATTAGAAACCTCAAAAATTGTAGCCTATATGTTATTCTGATGTATAAGCTATATTGTGGTAAAGTTTCATTCAAATCCATTCAGTAGTTTTTACGTGAAAGAGTAACAAACATCCATACTTACAAACTTTCGCCTTTATAATAGTAGTAGGATTATCTTTGATAGATCTATGTTACAGTGCCATTTCTTATTGTAAATTGAATATAACATGTATGAAACTTGTCCAATCTACATTTCTGATCGATTCCTTGAACACTATGATTTAGGTATTTTCAAGAAGCGAGTGAATAGTGTGACATGTTCTATTCCTGTCGAGGAATGTAACCTGATGATGTGTCGACATCATCAGGTTACATCGTGGCCATAAGCCTGGCTAGCTATTCACAATAAAAAGTCAAATATCTCCCAGCAAGGATAATAATAATAGTCCCTTAGCCGATTTCGACTACGGTGGCCAGTCATAACGACTAACCACTGCGCGGGACATATTATAGTGCACAAGTGTGTGCGCAAACACAGGTGCACTCTCATAGCCCGATGGGACAGCAATCTGACACGACCGGAGAGAGATCAGGCGCAGGACCAACGGCTTAACGTGCTTTCCGAGGCACGGGTGTGGAACACCGCCAACTTCCAAATTCCGGGCTTCCCTGAGAATTTCTGAACAGAAAAATTCAGGTACATATTTTTGGCCCGACCCGGGAATCGAACCCGGGACCTCCGTCGCTTTAAAATGCGACCCTCTCACCGCTGCGCCACCGAGGCAGTTAGGTACCAGCAAGGATAAATGACCATGGTATGTATTAGTTCGTAGAATCGGCTCCCAGTTTTGCATTGAACTCATAAGTTACTCAAAAAAGCTGGAAAAGAGAATTATTACCTGTGGTAGCCCATATATCCGGCATCCACGAGGGCAGTTCGGTCATTACTATGACTGTGGTCGGCTCTGTTGACTTTTCTGTAGCTAATTCTGCGGACGGTTCTGTAGCTATTTCTGCTGACCTTTCTGTAGCCGATTCTTTTGTTGATTCTGTAGCTTTTTTTGTTGACCGTTCTGGAGCTGTTCCTGTTGACCGTTCTGTAGCTAATTGTGTAGGTGGTTCTGAATCAGTTTCTGTAAATCTTTCTGGAACTGTTTCTGTTTGGTTGATGTCGTCAGGGATAGCAGTTTCTGTTTCTGTTGCAGTTTCTGTTGACCGTTGTGTGGCTGTTCCTGTTGACCGTTCTATAGCTAATTGTGTAGGTGGTTCTGTATCAGTTTCTGTAAATCTTTCTGGAACTGTTTCTGTTTGGTTGATGTCGTCAGGGATACCTGTTCTATGGATCGATAATGTTGACAGTTTATCCGGGCAGCTTGTGTTCAGCGACTTCGTTGGCTCTGAAATCAAAGAAAACATAAAATTAAATACTGGTCATATAATGTAGTGCGCCAAAATCATAAACAAAAACGCAGGCGAGTTTGTAACGCGCTTCTGAAGTCGCTAAATGGCAAAAATATGCGTCAACCCTATCAACAACTTATTTGACTACATATGAAAAAAAAACCAATTCTAATGATGGAGCGTAAAACATAAAACAAAATCAATATTCAAACTTACCATGTATTTTAAAAGTATGTTTTTTCGTTATAGCTTGCAGATTCAATTTTTCTAGCTGATCCAATTCATTTTGGTTCAAATTCAACTGTACACTCTCAACTGTCTTTTTGTAACTCAAATTCAAGTTATCATTTAGATTTGTCGCGTTATTACTGACATACACGTTATTAAACAAACCATCACTGGCTATTTCTCTGGTTGCAGTTACAGTATCAGGTTTTGGAGTAATTTCCTCAAGCATCCTTTGGATTTGTTTTTTTCTCCTTATTGCTTCAGCTCGTGTATTCGTACCAGACGATGCATCAAAATTTATGAATGATTTACCAACTTGCTTCATAATATCTTTGAAATTGACTCCATTTATGCCGTTTCTTGAATCCGATTTATCTTTTGTTCTGGCTATAGTGACATTATTTGCTTCTTCTGAATCAAGTTTAGTAGGCAACGGAGAGTTGCTCATGGGAGTTGTGAAGCTCTTTGCGAAATCTTTAATGGTCATCCACCAAGGGTCTCTAGACATGAGTTTTGGTAAGTAATCCAGGTGGGCATTGTCGTCATTCAAACTTATGTTGTATAGCGTTAGGTTGGAGCCTAAAATTGGGGGACGTATAGTATCATTAATGTTTCTTCTGTTATTTTTGGATGTGGTTAGGATTTTCTTGTTCTGGACTTTCGATGCTGGGGATAGAAAAGGTTTGCCAGAAATGAATAAAAATATACAGAAGTCAGTTCTCTGGCCTTAGTAAAAGAGATCCCAGGTTTGGATTCCGGTTTCATTATCAACGTTAAGTTGTAAAACTCTTAATTTGTAGCTGACTTTCAAAGAATATGGAGGTTCTCAGTTCGACTGTATGTTTTTTTAAGCAAAGAAGTTGGGGTGTTATACTCCTGTACCACTAAAGACACGTTAATCAAGCTGTAATGTATATTTCATCCGGCCAATAAACAGAGAGTGCTCCTGTAGAATGATTCAAAATATAAAATAGTACATACTCAAAGAAATATTTGCTGTCGCTAATTCACAACTGAAAAGAACAAGGAAAAACAAAAACATAATTCCGAATTTAAAATTTAACTGCAATTTTATGAGGCATAACTTTTGAAAACAATAACTGTCGAAGTACGGGCGAAGGAGTGGGCTATGATTCGTGATTCTCTATAAGATCGAATCAGAAATGAGTACGTGAAATGTATGTTACGGATATGACCCCGTAATTGAGTTAGCTCATATTAAGGCAATGAGCGGCACATAGCGTGAAGAGCTGACGGCCGATACGGCAGATAGGTTCTAGATTGAAGAGATCACAAACTAGAAGGACAATAAATTACAAGCGGAATATATTTTTTGCAGAAATTAAAAAAAGGAGAGCAAAGTTATTCTTTAACTGTTAGTTTCAATAAGGAAAGGTCGATTGAAACAACGATATGTTTACTACGAATAGAGTTTAAGTTTATTCTTTAAAATAGTTTCCTCATCACTGTAACTAGACATTTCCTGGATTGGATTCAATGTAGTAGTGGTAAACCTTATATATTCGTCATCATCATTGGCTCTTAGGTTGGGTTTACTGAAATTCGCGAAACCTATAGCTCTATAAATGTTAGATTTCAAAATAATCTCCTCGTAGCTGGAACTTGAAAACTCGTTAATTGCCTTTTTTACTTTATTTGTCACTACATGGTAAGACCTTCTCAATGGTTTCACAAACGCGTGACCGTGTCTCATTGCGTCTGACAGTTGAAATTTTAAAATATTTTCCTCGTCGCTGTAACTTGATGGATCAATCAGCTTATTTTTGGTAGTTTTAAGATTAACTGGCGACGGTGTGTGCGTTGGTGCAGTTTTTTCTGATGTAGTTAAAGGACTTTTCCTTGATTTATCATCGCTTTTGAAAATATTTCTTATTGGTTTCGTAATTTTATTTTTCTTTTGTATTTCTTCATTAATTGGAACTGATCCATTTTTTTGTCTTTTGGTTTGTTTTTCCACAGCTATTTCTAAATTGAAATCAAAGGAATCAAGTGTTTGGGCAGTTTTCTTCTTTGATTTTTTACTAGGTATAGTTGTGCGCGATTTAGATTTTGCTGTTGAGCTGTTACTTCGAAACTCAGTGACTAATTTCTTTGTATAATGCCGTTTCATGGCACTCTCCGTTGTTAAAACATTTAATTTTCTGTCTTTTGTGATCTTACTGGACTCTTTACTTTCTTTTTTGTTTTTTCCTATGTCGTATGAACCCCCTTTTTTATCTGGATTGTAGCTGTTATCATTGAAATCAGACTCAGTTAAATTATAAAAGAGTTTAAGTTTCTGCTTTTCAGCTTTCAGTTTCGCATATTTTACGTATCCTTTAAGATTTTTCAACGGGCTGTCTTCGCCGTAATACTTATTTTTAAATTCTCTCAACGCCTGCTGCTTTTGATCATTCTCTTTCTTTTTAAGGTCCTTGTACGAATATTGCGGAGGTTGTGGCTTGAGATGACTCTTTGTTTGGTCTCTGAGCCGTGTTGTTATATGTTTTAGAGGTGCCCGAAGAGGTACCACTGAAAAAACATCATTACAGGCAAAACAATTGCAAACACAAGATGGTTACTAATTCGATAACTTAAATGACTTTACCTGATTGTTGTTTATACATAGTCAAATATTTACTTATATTTTTCTTATTCAAATCTATTCCATCTGTATATTTAGATTTTTCATCACAGAATTGTCCAAAGCAAAAATTTTTATGTATCTTATTGTCTTTATCAGTAATATTAGATCGGTTGACAACCGCGAAACGAGTTCTATTACTAAATCTTCTTTTAATATGTTTTGGTTCGTAAAAATCAAAGCCTGCTCCTGTGTCAGGCATAGCTTGATATTTTTCTATATAACCATTCACGGAATCGACTAGGACTTGTCTAGTGAAAGTGCCGTCCAGTCTTTTGAAAGGTGCGAAAATTCCTCTTGTTATAGCTTTTAAGATATCAGGAGCGGTTTCTGTTGTGTTCGGGAAATTTTCTAGAATTTCGTTAGCTTTGAAAAGAGCTATTCCTTCGTTGTCTTCAAATATGTCGTCAATAAAGTCAAATATTTTGTTCAAATCGTCAGCTAGGTATTCGTTCCTGTAGTGCAAGGTGTGGTGGAGCATTGTAGCGTGTTCTGTAATCAAATATTTATATTAATAACATAGAAGAGGCAACAAACTTATTCTGAGTGGGTTGCTCTTGGTCTAGACGTCACCAACACACATTTCGTTACAGCACACACTGCTTGACTGGCATTGAATAATTTTCTATTATATTCTTGTCTTATTGAGTTTTTTGTTGTTGCTTTGTGTAATTCATTATCAACGTTGTGACTTTTATTAATTTTCTATTATTTACTTTGTGAGTGCATTTGTATGCGTGTGTTTATGATGTCCCTTTGACAAAAAATGTTTTTCTTTCTTTCTTTAAAAATATTCTATTCCATTCAAATTTTACTAAGGAAATTAAACAGTCCGTCCGTCTTTCCGTCTGTTAGTCTATGGTTTATTTGAGACCTATTTCGACACTATTGTGTGCCGAAATATCAAGATCTCATATGAGGTAGAATGATGCATATACCATGGCATACAAATATTAATAAAGTCCTATGTGGATATTGGTTGATTCACTCATAGAACAGTGAAAAATATTATTTCATACATTTCTATGTACTGACCCTACCTTATATTATTATTTTACTTACTTCTGACCATGTCGTACGGCCATAAACTGATACGTTTCTTGAAGCTCATAAACGATTTAATGAATCTGTTACCGAAGTTGAGTATGTACTGGTCTTCGTTGTATCTGAAATCCAACATACACACACAATTTTATTTTTGTGGTAGGTACTTAGAAAGTATCAGCATGTTTGTGTGTGTGTGTGTGTGTGTGTGTGTGTGTGTGTGTGTGTGTGTGTGTGAGACTCACATTCTTTGCGACTCTGCCTCCAAGTTGCTGAGCAACTGGCGCATCGCGTCATTCTTCTTCCGCGATATACTGCGCACGGCCTGCGCCAGGAAAATTGAAAAGTAGCCGAGGTGGTATTGTCTCATCTCAGTATTTAATATGTCTACCATGCCGGCTGGTTTCTCTGGAAAATGATCGAATGATAGTAAACTTGTGGGACAGCAATCTGACACGGCCGGAGAGAGGTCAGGCGCAGGACTAACGGCTTAACGTGCTTTAGTGCTGTGATCTTATGCCATGGCGAGTAAACGCGTTGGGTAGCAGCAACAACAGAACTTGCAGAAGGCTGAAGATTTAGTGTATCAGGAAAGGATTTTGACTGGGCATTAAGAGACGGGAATCCCAGGTTCTGAAACTGCGATGTGGAACACAAGAGGCAAACCACCACACTTTCTTCCCTAATTTGGAGTTTTGGAAATAAACTCCACCGACAAGAGCTTAGCTCTTTTTGATGATGATGATGATGATGATAAGCCCGAATGGATGGTTATTACCACTGGTAGTCCATATATCTGGCAACCACGGGGGTAGGTCGGTGATTCCATGGTCGGTAGTAGGTTCTATATCCTCTGGCGGGATGTCTTCCACCGTGTGGTCGTTGCCTTGGTCTTCGTGGATCCCTGTTCTATGAATTGATGATGTTGACAGTTCTTTAGGCCAGTCTCTGTTCAGTGATTCCGACGATGGATCTGGAAGCGAAGAAAGCGTGAAAAGTTTTCCTGTGATATGGCACCGTGCGTGACGACAGAGCGCCACAAACCGAACTTCAATGACAATGGCTGGCTGTGTTATCCATTTACTTTATTACGTTAATCTAAAGTCTTGATTTTAACTCATTAATAAAATACATAGAATGCACACATACGGAAACTTTGTACTATAATTGCTAGAGAAACTTCTAAGCACTAACGAATTTGAAAATTAATAGTAAACTTTTTGACTACCATTTTTGGACCCTCCTATCCGTAAAATGGAAGTTTTATTTGGTGGCGAAGAAGGGTAGGCAATGAACTATACGAAAAACAAAACATTTCATATTTACAAATGTTACAAATGCATAAAATATATGCAAATTTACCCTTTACTTTGTGTTTTTTCATAATAGCTTGCAGATTCATCTTTCCCAACTGATCCATATCATTTCTATTCAAATTCAGCTGCAGACTCTCAACTGTCTTTTTGTAACTCAAATTCAGGCTTTTATTATGATTCGTCTCGTTCTTAATAACATAAACGTTATTTAACATACCCTCGCTTAAAATTGTTTTTCGTGTAGTAATCTCTTTAAGCATTCTCTGGATTTGCTTGTTTCTCCTCATAGCCTCAGCTCGCGCATTGTTTCCAGACGATGCATCAACATTATTGGATTTCTTCATGCCTTTTATAATATCCTTGAAGTTGACTCTATTAATGCGGTTTCTCAAACTCGGTGCTCTATCCTTGGCTCTGACTTCCGTGAAATTATTAGCTTCTTCTGGCACAGGTGTTATAGGTAACGGAGAATCGTCCATGGGAGTTGTGAAGTCCTTAGCAAAATCTCTAATAGTTAACCACCAAGAGTCTTTGTATATGTATTGGGAATACTCCATTGGGTCATTGTTGTAATCGTAACTTAAGCTCAGGTCGTATAGCGTGAGGTTAGGGCTCAAAATCGGGGGCGGTATAGTGTCATCGATGTTTTTTCTGTTGTTTTTGGGTGTTGTTGGAATTCTTTTGTTTTGGACTATCGACGCTGCGGACGGCAAAAGATTGTTAGCAATTGTGTCTAGTATTATCGACTACCTCATTGGTATTATTAGACGGTTAATCGATTATGGCATTACTATGGTAGACAACACTAGCACGCATGGTCAGCGCTAGACCTGTCGGATAGATCGTTTTGACAGTAGATCGATATAGATTGAATTGTATTATCCCGCGCATATTTTACTGCATTGATTTTGTATAAATAATTGTTATGTTACGGAATAAGAGTAATTATCAGCACATGGAGTTTATCCCTATCAGTATAGAAGTTAGCTAGTTCGCAAGCCTTTGGTTAATCCCAGATTCGAATTCTGTGTTCAGCTGAACATTGTTATTATAGAAAGAAAGAAAATACGTTTATTCTACCCACTTAACATTGCGATGCGTAAGGGGCGCGGGCTGGTGTAACCACGCCACGCCACCCGCACCCCTCACGCAACCCGCTGTCGCCTCTCCTCGCGCCCCGACAATAATAACAGGATAACAGGATTAAAATAACGCTTCTCTTCGTCTTGAACTGCTCAGTTCAGTTATTTAGTTCAGATGTTATTATTTTATTATACTCCTGTGTTAAAGCGAAGCCACATGAGCATTGCCGGTACATTGTGTCGGAGCTGCAGCTTTTTCGCGTTGAAACAATTTGCGGCGTCAGCAGAAGGATCGCAATCGCAATAGACAAAGCGACAGGGAGACGAGGCAGGGAGATGACGATGATGACAGATGGAACATGGTACTCCTGCGAGGACAGAGACTACGCGATGTTAGCGTATTGCGTTGCAATATCGCAGTGCTCGTTTGGCAGCCTCTTCGTTGAATCATTGCGTTGGCCCGATGCAACGCAACGGAAACACCCGAATGGCTTCGTTTTTTGAATCTTCGCCTATGGCGGCCATGACAAATTGCAGTCTCAAAGAGTAATGAATGAGGGTGAAGAAACATTAGTGAATGTATAAATATTCAAAGCACAAAATAGTACATACACAAAGGAATATTTGCTGTCGCTAATTTAGAACTGAAAAGAACAAGGAAAATCAATAACATAATTCTGAATTACCAACAACACATTTTTAACTTTTTACTGCAATTTTATAGGGCATAACTTTTGAATGCTTTTCGATTTGAATGGAAAACTATTGAGTTTTTAGAAATGCTCGTTCTTGTGTTTATAACCTTGCTGCACACTTGTGGTAAGTAAATAAGTTAATCAATATCATGTACAAACTGTATTATCGAGAAATGAGGAGATACGTAGAAGAACTAAGGTAACGGACATAGCCCTGCGAATCAGTAAGCTCAAGTGGCAGTGGGCAGGGCACATAGCGCGTAGAAATGATGGCCGTTGGGGCAGAAAAGTCTTAGATTGGAGACCCTTCGACCGAAGGCGCAGCGTAGGACGTCCAACGACAAGATGGACAGACGACCTTGTAAAGATCGCAGGATCACACCGGATGCAGACCGCTCACAACACAACCGGTCGCTGTGAAAATCCATGAGGGAGGCCTATGTTCAGCAGTGGACGTCCTTTGGCTGATGATGATGATGATTATGGTTTTCGGTAACGGCAGCCCTCTAAACAGAGATGGGCCAGGTATGCAGGAGATATGCCCAGATATGTGCGCAATACACAAGTGCACTCTCTGTTCCTTAACTCTCATTAATTCGGTAGGCTAAAAAAAACAGGCAGTGGATATGTCGCAGTCATCTAGTCAGCCAGTCAATTGAACGCCTAGGCAGTCAATGAAACGCCGCCGGCATCAGTTTTAAACGAAAATCTCTTGCATACGACAGAAAAACGGGCGTACCTACCTAACTACCAACAAAAAGCGACGCAAGGTGTAATCGTGTAATTGTAATTTAGACGTGATAGTACGTTCCAATATAGACGGTGTCCCGGCATCTTTTTTGTCTCAGGTCCCACTTTTATTATAATCTTCCCCTTAACTCATTGAGTAAAGATGTAGGTAGTTAGGCTTCCAGAAAATTATCTGCGCGTAAGTATCAGGGAAATGGAAGTTAAGCATGAGGTGAATAATAAAAAAATGATTGTTTCAGCAAGCAAAACAAATGTGCCATCAAAACCACGCAGCGTCAACTTAGCCCTGGAAACAATCGTTGAGTTCGATAACAATGACAACTCCGCAGACGTCGCAATAATTGACAAAGTCAGGAATTTCCTCGACCGCATCAAAGGGGTCATACACAAAAACAAATCTTATAGAAGGAACTTTGCAAGTGGTAAACTAAAATTCACCGATTTCGCCAAAGAGGCGTTAACAATTTTGAGTGCTTATGACGACAACGATCTAGAAGATGTAGTATCAGTTGTGGCTGACGAATTAAAGAAGTACCACTATAAAGGTTGCAAGTTCCACGAGCTGCTAGAAAATCGGAGCGTACGAAGGGCCATGGCTGAGAATTTGGATAAAGTGAAGAACGCTCCAGCGGTCGAGGTTAGGGACAAAATGAAGAAGATGCTACGGAGATTTGAAAGCAACAATTTAGGTTCAATCCAGAAAGTCGTTCTTGATTTCGTTAACTCAATTTACGGGGACAGATCTGAAGGCAAATTTAAAGAGGTCCTAGACAATTTGGCTTCGTACAGAAGCAAGAGTAAAAGGACTAATATGAACTTGATCAGAATCGTCAGAGATGGAATTCGTTCGGTTGTCTTCGATCACTACAGCCGACTCGATGAGGAGACGCGTCGTGATCTAAAACTAAAGTTGGAATCTTTTTGGAACGACATAACCCGCTCCGGCAAGAACGATTACCATGTTGTTAACTTTAGTCCTTTAGGCAAACAAGACATATCGCGTGAGAACGAAGAAATGAAAAGCGAATCATTTGGAGGCCTTAAAGTTAAAGAATCGTCAAATCAAAGAAAGCCCAGCAAATCAAAGAAAACTCATAAAGATCACAACAAGAAAACTACGGATCGCTTGACGCGTGGAACAGAAGGGATAACTGACGAATCTGAAGAAGAAACTACAAAAAAATCAACTAGACCTACAAAATACGTTACCCATATGAGGGGTGGGGATCATAAGAGTAGGAAAAAGCTTAGAAGAGCGAGGGAGATAATAGCAGAACACGAGGCCGTCATCAATGTAGAGAAAGACACATTGACTAACGTATTCTCGTCTGCTCTTAGTCAGCTGTTCCAAAATAGGGAGAGCAAGCCTGCGACTAAAAAGGAAAGAAAAACGCATCAAAATAATATGTAAGTTACAGATTAAAGTAATTTGCTGAAAGTAGACGTTGTTGAAAAGTCCTTTGTTCGCCTGCTTTAGTTTAATATTTATTTTGCAATCTTTGAAATGGGTACAGTATAACTTAATTCAAAAAAATAACGTGTGTATATTTTTATCCTTACATTTATATTTATCTATAAAAACAAGTTATTAATAGTATGTGTATGTTAGATACTCAGCGTAAACTTGGTTGATATCGAGAATCTGCATCATATTATAACACAACTTATGTTTTACAGGCATCGAGTTAGTGAAAGGTCTTTCAGCAACCGCGTCGACAGAAGTCATAAAAAGCACAAAAAACCGAAATCGAAGCATGTGCAACATAGTAAACGAAACAAGAAACCATATAAGAGATCCAGGCCCATTCCTGCAGATGATATAGATTCCTATGAAGGTTTGAGTATTAAAAGCTTTGAAGTTGACAAAATTGCTAAAAACTCATTCAGAAAAAGTAACCTAAATGACACATTACTTAATGATATCACTAGAACTGACGCAGCTACCAATGTGCCCAACCAACAGGAAGACGTTAACGTGCTGAGAAGGATAAACGAACTAGAAAAGGAATTAAAAGTGGTCAAGGAACAAATGAAAGCGACTGACAAATATGAGTCTTATGAAGATAAACATAAATACGAAGAACTGAATTTCTGGGAGGGTCCCAACGGACTTCCACTAAACTCGACCACGCCTAAATCACCAATAAAAACTTCAACTAATACTACCAAGTTAACTTCAATAACTGAGCCTGTAACGAAAACAGTCACAACTACCAAAACAACGAAATTAGAGAATTTGACATTCATTGCTACATTTAGATCGAGAGGGGATAGTGAAAAGGAAATGATCAAACCTCCAGAAAAAAAATTGGATGTAAAGTTGAATTCTCCAAATGAGAATGTAGAACAACATAAGAATCTGACAGAGGTTGTTCCTTTGTCACGAACTGATCCAGACAATGAACCTCACTTCAATAATTCTGCCGAAATGGATTACTTAAATGAATTGAGAGAGCCAGATATGAATTTAACAGATATTGCGGACATAGAAAGATATTTGAACGAGACTAAGCCAATTGGTGGCGACGATAAAACTCGAGAATTGGTGAGAAAAGAGATGTTAGAAAGGTTGAAAGGTGTATTCCCGAATAAAGAATTAATGAATTCAACAGTTGATTTATCAACAACCGTGTCACCAGATATTACAGCCGACCCCATAAAATTTTTAGATGTCGATGATGAAATGAATATAAAATAAACTTTAAAAACTGATTTCAGATTTATTTTGTGCAGAATCCACTAGGTGCCCCTTTGATACATACAGCAGATACATAAAAACCGGCCAAGTGCGAGACGGATTCGTGCACTTTTTTATTAATTTTATTATTTTTTCTTATTAAAGTAAAAATACCAGTGTGTATATTGTGATTTATGTGCCTACCTGTTGCCATTATTGATATCGAGCTAAAAAGGGCAAAAAAAAACTTCGCGTTTGTTGTATAGGGATGGGAGCTCCCCATTTTTTGTGATTATTCTTTAAGTGCGGTGGCATCGCCAGAAATACATAATTTGTGATTTCAACCGACTAGCTATCGCAGTTTTCGAGCGAGATACAGCCTGTTGGCAGACAGACGGACGGACAGTCAGCGTAGTCTTTGTCATTCATCTACTATATAAAAATAAGTCGGATTTTCCTCCCTGACGCCTGACGCTATAACTCCAGAACGCATGAACCGATTTCCACAGTTTTGCATTCGTTGGAAAGGTCGCGGGCTCCGTGAGGTTTATGGTTTATAGCATAAAAACGGCCGAGTCGGGATGGGGCTGGGGGCGAAACGAAGTTTGCTGGGACCGCTAGTTAATTTATCTTCTTCTTTGGTTGTGGCGAGCGAACTTAAGTTTTACCCATTAATTTATCGGCATCATTTTTTAAATTACCTAACAAAATGTTTAAATAATGAACCCCCAAGCGTATAAAAATATAGTATCGATCACTTCAGTGGTATCGATACTAAAAATCACGATTCGATTATCAATTTCGACTCGACTCGATTATAAACGTCAAACTCAAAATGATTTTTTAATCTGTGTACTGTACGTCGCGTAGGTGTTTTTTGACACGCCTTGGTTTTTGTAATCGTATTTTTGTGTAATTTTGTGTGTTTTGTGGTGATTTGTGATACCGAATAACATAATTAGTGAGTACAGTTAAGAAGTGCATTGATTCAAACTTGCCCAAGTGAGGAATATCGCCGGAATCTGTCGCAGAAACAAGTAAATTGACTCCATGAATTGTTTTGAAGTATAACCTTGACATATTCGATAGCTACGCTTCTCTTGTTTCTTGTAAATAAAATGCTCTCAATTCAATTTTGCCGTCCAATCGTTTACCTTTCACTGGCTAATTTGTTTATTTATTCATGAATTCAGACGATTTATAGATCAGTTTCAATCTACAATCCTTATTTGTATCAGCTTGATGAAACTCATGCTATTATTTACTGATTTAAACTAAAATTATAAGGAGTATGAGTCACGCATTCTTGTCAATACTAAGTACATGACCTACCTTACTTTCTTGATTTGATTACTCACAAGAAACAGTTAACTATTAGTACATACTTGTTAGTTACTTTTAGGACAAAAAACATCCTTTCAAGACTTTTTAAGTATTGAAAAGAGTGCTTCTGAGTGTCTAGAACGACACAATGCAATATTTCCTATCATATTTCAAAGAATGTGTTGTAATAGATAAAGCGCTGTTACTAACAGATGTTTCATGAGAATTCAGTTGGAGTGCAGCAAATGGTGTGCAAGTCGTTTGTGACTCACAAAAAGTATGAAACCTTATTTGAGATAGTAATGTGTAAAGTATACAGTTTAACGTGTCTGTCTGTGGTATCGTAGCTCCCAAACAGATGAACAGAATTTCGTTTTTTGTGTCATAGATAACTTTATCCTCAGTGTTCTTAGCCATCCTACTACTATTATAAAGGCGAAAGTTTGTAAGTATGGATGTATGGATGTTTGTTACTCTTTCACGTAAAAACTACTGAATGGATTTGATTGAAACTTTACCACAATATAGCTTATACATCAGAATAACATATAGGCTAAAATTTTTGAGGTTTTTAATGTGAGGTCGTAAAAAAACACATTTTTTGCGCTACTAGACGGGACGAACCTGAAGTCCACGCGAACGAAGTCGCGGGCAAAAGCTAGTATTTAATGAAAATCTGTTCAGCTGTTTTTTTATTTTCAACTAGGGCTCTTTATATTACATAGCTATTATTTGTCTATCAGATGTTGCTGTAAGCTATGTTTGTATTATGAAACCAAGCTCTGAACTAAACTTGAAATAAAACACTTATTATTTTTAAAATTAAGTTCAGAAGAGAGAGAGTCCGATTGTCAACTGTAGTATAGACCTATTAAAATAAAATAAAATAAAATAAAATAGAAAGTGGTATCATGATTATAAATACTAAACATACCTCACAGATGTGTTAATCAACACTATTTTGTCATTCTTTTGTTAATGTGACCGCCGGTGGCCTATAGATCCCTGAGAATTTAAATTATCAATACTATTCCTTATAGAATTTCTGTAATATATTCTAATTAGCTTATCTATTAACTCAACTCTTTTTCACAATTCCAGTGGCTATGACGGATCCTTACGGTACAACAGGGACCCTAACCTTAAAATGGGACCCGAAAAACTTGGAGATCCGGACCACTTCGGTGGAACGGACCTTGGAGCCTCTCGTGCTCCAAGTCACAACGCTGGTTAACAGCAAGGATAAAGCTGCTAAGAAAAAAAGGCCGGGCAAGTCTAAGCGTGCCAGTGCGCTCGTGGCAACGGTCGAGAGAGCCACGGAGATATTTATTGAGCGAGGGCAGACTATTGCTTATGAGAATCCGGAGATAACCCAGGAGATGTTGGCAGCTGTGGAGGAGGTTCGGAAGGCTGGTGAGTTAGATTTTTGACTCTTAAGTGTTTATTTGGATAAGTAGTGAAGTGTTGCGCGAAGAACTGAGGGGTAATTGTGTAAAGCAATCGTATTCATTTGACAGTTCAAAACGTACGATATGATCTGTCAAACCTTTTGTTCTTTGCCGTTTGACAGATCATATCGTACGTTTTGAACTGTCAAATGAATATGATTGCTTTACACAATTCAATACCTGATAAGATCCTTCGACCAAAGGCGCATCGTCGGCGAACTAGATGCAGACAGCTCACAACCGGTTGCTGTGGAAAACCGCGGAGGAAAAACTGTAGCTGATAATGATGATGATGATTATGAGTGAAGTGTTGTTGCTTTCACAGTGGTCTTGAACATAATATTATGGTGCTTATCAAGGCAAGAGTTTTAAATTTCTCCGTAATGTTATTTATTTGTAACATAAAGCTCCTTCTCCTCAGGCGCAGCGATGAGCGTGGCGGCGCGCGAGTTCTCCGAGCAGCCGTGCGCGTCGGCCGCGCGCTCGGGCATGGTGCGGGCGGCGCGCGCATTGCTCTCTGCCGTGACGCGCCTGCTGATTTTGGCCGATCTTGTCGATGTGCATCTCTTGCTTGCCCGGCTGCGCACTGTAAGTACACACACACGCACACACACACACGCACACACATACACACACACATACACGCACACACACACACACACATACACACACGCACGCATATGCACACACACGCGCGCGCGCACACACACACACACACACACACACACACACTCCTGTAATAAGTGTTGTCGTTCTTCACAGTGGCTGTTCGCTCTAATTTTAGTTTTAAATTTTTAACAGCCCATAATTCCGTTTTTGAAGGTTGCCTTTTCTGTCCTGCAAACTATTAGCATGATAAAAGAAAACAATTTATCAGAATTTAAATTAATTTTTTAATTAAATTACTCCATTTGTCAGGTGGAGAACGACTTGGACAAGCTGAAGTCGGCGTCGTCTCAATCGGAGTTGGTGGAATCGGCGCGACAATTCGGCCGATCGGCTGACGAGTTGGCTGCGCAGGCCGCTAGGAGGCAGCACGAGCTAAAGGTATTATATACTTTCAGAGAGTTAGCCAAGTGACCGCGTGGTCTAGCGGCAAAGACGTCGCATCGCACCCACGGCGACCGACAAAAGGTATTATAATAATAAATAATAAATAAATATGCGCCAAACAACACACCAATTGTCTGGGTTCGTGGTAAGGAATTTTCTTCCTTGTGTTACGAAGCACCAGACAACGATTATGACGGGGGCGTCTCCCATAAATACTTAAATACATATAACATCCATGACTTAGGTACAAATGTTCATGCTCATCACACAAACATTTGCCCCTTGCGGGATTCGAACCCGCGACGGCCGGCGCAATAGTCAGGAGCGCTAACCAATACACCAAACGCGTCGTCAAATTATTAGACTGTTTGAATTATTATGAATAAGGGGGTTAGGGTATATGCTTATTGTCATGCAATAAGAGTTATCTGTGTCTGTGTGTTTCTATTCAAATATTTTATACATAAAAATGTATTATCTTTGCAGGAGCCGGTGATGAAGGACTCCCTGGCTGCTGCCAGAGCCGTGCTG